>CM062812.1:700850781-701450781 GCA_031772625.1 Pinus tabuliformis
AGAGGAACCCACAGGTCAAACAAGTCCAATATTTCATGCGAAATGAATAATTTAGTCTTTGATACATAAAAAACACAAAAAATTGTGAAACTTAAAATAAAATAAATCATCAAAATGTTTCTTGTTTTACCTATGGCACCCCATCGCTTGCCATCAAGAAGCACGATCTCTAGGTCTCTACAGAAATCCATCCCTGCATATGGGTAGTATTTTATCATAATGAGTTGCATGCACAACCATCTGAAGAATACTGGTGTGAAGCTCATTGCCAATGGACCTGCATGTTTGGACAAGAGATCCACCCACCTCCTCATCTGTGGGACTATCAGATCTGTGGGCTCGAGTGAAATATGTTGTGGTCGTAGAAAATGGAATCCACTCTAAGGAAAAAGAGATCAAGATCGAACCATAGCCAAAGTTCTTCAACCATTAATCCTTTTCCTTGGTTAGTTGTTCTTTCATGTTTACCAGTACTTCCTTGCTCTAGTTGAATATTGTTGGCTCTATACATTCTAGAGTGTATTGTATGTATGACCTATTGGCTAAATGTAGAGTAGAACTCTCGGCCAATCCAGAAATGTTGACTAGGATCATCTGTAGAGGCAATTGGACCACATGTTTTATCTCAATTTTCCCATTGTTGGTCGGTTGGGATCGAGGTCTACAGTGTGTGCTGATGTAATCTTTGACTATCTCTTCGCCCCTCCTCAAACTAGAGAATGAGATGGGGGTATCTCTACTAAATAAACCAATCAAGGAATATATATCTTCCACCTGTATTTTGAGCATATGCACTCCAAGTTTGAATTCTTGTGCCTGAACATCCCATGCTCACACAAGATACTCTAATAACTCCATTTGTTGCCTCATACCGAGAAGCTAGAATAATTTCAATATCCCACAACTCCTTAATGGCTGGATAGTGGCTGAGTCATTTGTTGCATTCATATCTTGTTTCTCATGTTCTTTTTCCTGCCATATTAAAGCCATTTTGTTCTAGTATAATCCTGAAACATCACAAGAAGACTCATTAGAACCAATCTCATGCAAAAATTGGAGAATTTTTGAGAGAAATAGGAAAAACCAATTTGGTAATTATGCCCAGCACACCCCACTAAGGGGAGATGGTACGCTACAATGCCATCCTTAGTGCATTTATTGCTTTTCCAGTGCTCATTTTGACTTGTTGAGGGTGCGCTAGACCTAGGGCGAGAAATTAGAGCCACAGGGCCCTCAAAAAATGAAAAAACTTGCATGAAATCACAAAATCGAACCATGAATGGAAAGAGTAAAGTAATAGCTCCTACCTAGAAGTGATGGCGCTCAAAATGATCCACCGGATTGGTTGCAATCAACTACAGATGATCGGGGAGAAAAAACACTCAAAGCTCACTCACCAAGACTAAAATGTGAAATGGTAAATATGAATCGTTGTTTTGATTACTTATGGTCATTTTCACCATTATTTTATTAATATTTTAATGTTTTAACCTAGATGTGATTCAGTTTTATCATGAAACATGTATTTTTAATCCTTAAGTGGTTTTCAGAGCAAGTTGACAATTGATTAACATATTTTATGGTGTCTTGAATGGAAACAAATCATTTTGACCAAAGAGAACACTTTATAACTTTTTCGAGCTCTGTAAACTTATGAAAAAGGAACCCCCTGGAGGCCTCTTTTAGCTCTTTTCAGACTCCCAAAATATGAAGAGATTGTCGAGCACTTTTCTTTTCGAACTCGTTAAAGTAAATTATTGGACGTCTATTCAGTATAAGTTTAACCATTTTCCAAACTGAGATAGATTATCTACGAAAAAGGAATACGTTAGTCGATTATGGATAAGAGGTTCTCTTCAGTATCATTTTCTGCCTTTTCGGACTCAAGAGACTATTTATGAAAAGGAACCTTTGGAGTTTTGTTTTTTCCCTATTTTTCAAACTCTCTAAACATGAAAAAGATGTCAAGTTTCACCTTCACTAGACTCGTAAAAACGTAAAACAACAATGGAATCATCAAACATGATGGGACTGAACCACTCCTTCTCAGGGTTCATTAAATATACACAGAGGGATTCATCTGAAGGATGAACTTACAAATCAATCATATGTTATCCTCCTCAAGCTTGTAAAAAATAAATAGGTACTGAACAGAAATGGTTGGATGAATTTGGAAAATAAGGTACTTCACTTATTAATGGCAGTGAGTCGCTATTGAACATGACACTCTTCCGCTTCATCTTCATGGCTGTTGGGTTGGGAAATTTTCTTGTCTTTTGGTTCATCACACCATATCAAAGCCTCCACTTCCAATTTTGGTTCAACGCTGCCAACTCCATTTAGTGTCATCGATATGTTCAAGAGAATTCATTCAGTTGATATCTTCTACGATACACTTAAGCCTTCATTCCATGTTTGTCGTTCCTGAACCAGTTCCACATCAACATCATTTTGTCTTAAATCATGATACACATTTCGTATCATTGATGGGGGATACATCAAGGCCCTCCTACGATGGGTCGCTTCCTATCGACATCAACTCATTATCTAGGAAGTTGATTTAGAAAATCCCTTTGGTACCTTGGAGCTTGCATACATCAATGACAATTTTCCTCTCTTGGCTATAGGTTTACATCATTGTTCTTCGACCGAAATGTTCTATGTAGTGTTCGACTTCAACTCATTCATTCACACCATACAAATTGTATTGCAGTACCTTGAAATCCATTAACATCGTTGGTGGTTTCTCTCGAATCTGTTAATGGCTTATATCATTTGGTCGTTAATCAAATGGCGTCTGCCATGTTTGACTCTAGCTTATTTATTCGCATGGTTAGAATCATACGATGGATGATCGAGTGAATGAGATAGAAGACCCCAGATCTAGTTCCATCCATCTGGGCTGCACTTTCAGGATTAATATAAGATTACAAAGTATGATGGCTAAGACAATCATCCAATCATGAGTACACACTTTGTCATTAGTGGATGTGTCTTCTTGATTATTGCACATGTAATGTTAGCTTATGTGTTGAGAATGGGTATGCCTCCCTTTGAAAATATGTCATGATGAAAATGTATTGTAAAAGACGATGATCTAAACCAGTTGTTCTTAATCTGAACATGTCACAAGGTGAAGCACTTCAATCATCAGTTGTCATTTATGACTTTGCGATTTAGGGGCAATCTATTATAGGCCATTTTGTTGCATCTGGTCAATATGCCTTCAAACCGGATCAATTCACATCTGTGAACACCTTGTCATCATCCCTACACAAAGCCCTAAGCATGACTCTTCCAAATGCTTGAGTTTCTGTGTCTGACTACTTTATTTCAATGCTTTTAAGGCCCAATGCACCCTACCCCTTTAGGGACATGAATTTAGCAATAGGTTTCTTCCTTCCGCACCAATGGTGATCAACAACAGGTTGTCCCTTGCTAGGGGTGCGTTGATTCTAGAAATTCGAGAAAATTAAAAAGGATCCTAAAGCTTCCTCTTCCAGAAGCTTCTAGAGTTTGTTTAACCATTTACCTTAGATAAGAAATTTGAATCCTATCTAATCCTACCTTGGATATTTCACCTCTTATCCCTTGAGCTCATCTTCCCCTCTTAATTGGATCTCAAGCCTAGATTAGTAAATGGATAAGAATTCCTAAACTACCACCCTATCCTATATATTTACTGCTATCCACAACATAGGGGTTAGATTTTGGAGACTAATTATGCCCTCATGTTGTTGCTTTGAATCTAAGAGAGTCATTATCTTCATGCATTAGGGTGACATAGAGGTGTGCTTTGTGACAAGGAAGGAAAAGTCAACTTGGGGAGATCTCTACAAGATCAACATGATTCTTAGTTGTAAGCTCTCTCCTTTTCTATTAATACGAAGAGTACATTGCTTTCCTATATGTGTTATGTTATGTTTACATACAAATATTTTAATGCCTTATTAATCCATTGAATAGAGTAATTGGATTATGCTACATAGATGTCGTAGATTTTGTTAGTGTCAGTCTTTTCAGCCTTTCTCCAGTGATCAAACATGCTCTTACAAAGTTATTTTAAGGTGCCAAGGTCAAATTTTGTCATTTCAGTGAGTCTTCAAGTAAAATTTAGTCACTAGGTATTAGGTCTAGGGTTTGCTTTTACTCCTTTCAAAGTTGTTCAAATGTCGATCCATGTCACCATTCAGCTGAGTGTACCATCATTCAGAGGATTTTCATCATCATGTCAGGTTCCAATGGGTCATTTTACACCTTGTTGATGCTTCAGTTGTGCCTAGGTAAGGTTCATTTCCCTCTCCTAGGGTTTTGAAGGTAATTTCTCTTGGATGGTCAAATCATCCTCAAAACTTGTATCTTGATGTTCATACACCTTCCCCTATCCTTAATGTACATTATTAAACACTTCCCATCACTGAGATCCCCCAAATTCCTCATTTTCGCACAAACCCTAGTTTCTTGCTACAACTTGACAATTTTCTAGGCTAGGCCTGTGTTTTGCCCTTTTGGACCCCTTCCCCTCACTCAATATTTGGAATTCCACTTTCCCCTACTTCATAACATCCCTCCCTACTTCCCAAAAGTTTCTCAAGAATTTAGAAGCCCCTTATCCCCTTCATTTCACTTCATTTCGACAAATCCCCTGTTCCACACATCGGGATAAGTTCTACTCCATTGATGTTTTTTAGCAAGAAAAGATGAATTTGGGAAAACTGAGAGAGGTTTTTGTCCACAATATGCCAAGGAAGAAAAAAGTCCTTCACTTTTTATACAGGTGTCATGGTTTTCGATAAATGTAAAAAATACAGTTGCCTCAGGAGAATTGATGCACCTTTGAAGTGACCTTGGGAAAATCAAGATTTCTCCTAGCTTCGTTGGCCTAATGACTTGCTTGATGAGTAAAATGATAACTAGACACAAATATATTTCCAATGAGCTATCATGAGCTCAATTTGGAGTTGAGGAAGACTTTCAAAAGTTGACTGCAACAGCACTCTGCCTTGAGGCAACCTCATTTTGCACATTTTGACCAGTCTTGGGAGATTTGACTTTTGACAGTGCAGATGAACTCCAAATTGAAAAGTTCTAGTTGGGTTGGAAATTAGACTCAATAATCTTTCCAACGAGCTATCCTATGCCCAATTTGGACACCAGGAAGGCCTCCAAAAGTCTCATGCAAAAACGCGCTACGCATTGAAATGGCGCTACGCATTGGGTAGCCCTCTGCAGTGTAAAAAATGAACTGGGGCGACACATTGAGATGGCGCGGCGCATTGGGCTAAAAAGCCTGAAATCCATTCAAATATTCCTCCAAATACTCTCAAATTGCTAAATTATTCATTGCCCAAGTAAGTTAACATCCCTCCATGACCAATGAATGAGTTACCTTGGTGTTTATGATGATTTAATGAGAAAAAATCAAAACCCTACCTCTTTACATTTCTTGCCAAAAGCAGTTGCATAGGGTTTGCAAATTGTATTTTTTGTTGCTAATTCCACTACTAGCCATTTCTCACTCCCTCACTCCTTCATTACCTCAATCATTTTCTCCCTCTCTTTACATTCTCATCTACCCATTCCACATTTCCCATATCCCTAATCAACTAACCCTAAATCCCTAATCCCACTATCCCAAACCCTAGTCAAGTATCCCCAAAACCCTAATTTCCATCCCAAACCATAAATATCATCCCCTAAACCCTTTCATTACCTAAAACCCTACAGCTAGCATCAAACCCTCCCCTCATCAGTCCCACTCATCCATGGAGCTCAAAAACATGAAGGCAAAATCGACAAGCTGCCAAGAGGAGGAAAATCAAATTGACCACACTTGAGCAAGAAATTCAAGTTGATCGTGAATCTTGGCTTGAGAGAACAAACATGCACCTACAAAGGATTCTATAGAAGGCCAACAATGAGAAAACTATGTTGAGGCACATGGCCTACCATTCCTTGGCGAGAAACAAAAGTTGCAAGGCACGAATCAGGAACTTGAAGGCCAAGTTGAAGAAGGCATCGAGGAAGCGAAAGGATCAAGATAGACTTTAGATTTTGGCTAAGGCTTCCTTGGCCCAACACAACACTTAATGGAGGACACTCAACCCAAATTTCAAAAAATTTGGGACACTTTTTGCAATTTTGGAATTTTTGGGCCAAAACACAGGGTTTTCTACCCAATGTGCCACGCCACCTGGCTCTCGCTTTTGATGGGGGTCTCGTTTTGATGAAAACTCAGAATTTTTGGATTTTTCATGAAAAAATATGCATGCTCACAAATGGCCAAGAAATTTTGACAGGATTTGAGCCCCCAAAAAGGTCAAAAACACCCCAAAAATGACCTTTCTGCCCCTTTTTGGACACACAGGAAGCAATGTTGGGAGAACTCAGTTTTGGAGGGGAAAATGGAGGAAAAATTCAAAAATTCCACTTTTTCTGGAAAGTAGACAGGCATACCTTTCCAACAAGCACACTTGGAGAAAATTTGAACAACGGGAAGGCCTCCAGAATCAGTTGCAAAAAGGCGCTACACATAGGGAAATCAGCGTGGCGCATAGGAGGAAATTTACTCATTTTGGACAAAAAACTCTGTTTTTCACCTAGTTTCCTCACAGTTTGACTTTTCTCTTTCTAATTGTCAAACTCATGATGTAATTTAATGTGACTTGATAGATTTTGATGTAATTATGCTAAATTTTCACTCATAGAGGTAGATTCATCCATGAAAAGGTAGTTTGCAACTAAATGAATCAGTTCCCTAGTTTTTACTGTTCCACTACCTACTTTTTAGTTCTCAGTTTAGAATTTGTTGAAACAGCTCCTAAACTTGTGAGCAAGACCCCTAGAGGCTAGGATGAGTTTTTTTTTGCCTATATCTTGTGATTTTTCAGTCATTAGAAAAGGTTGGACTTTTGAGAAAGCTTGGACCTTCATTATACACACATTTCAGTGATTTGGCTAAGGAATATACCGAGGTTTGCAGCACTTTATGGGATTCATGTGGCATCTTGCTTTGGTATTGTGTTTCCTTCTGTAATTGTAAGTCTACATGTGTTTTATGTATGCCACCATCTCTCTTTGCTTCATCTTAACTAAATCAAACAAGGATAAAGGTAGAATCCATTGAAATTGCAATGCTCTACCTAGGGTTTGCTTAGTTATTTATGTTTTTAGCTATTTGAAGAGGATCCTTGAGGTTTTCTTGCCCTCTTCAACTCCTCACTTGTCTAAAGTTCTCCATTTCATTCAATTTTAAGTGCCAAATCAGTTGCCTACCTTGCCCCATAGAGATCTCTGCAAAACTGAGCCTCATTCCCAAGACCCAAATCTGCCTTTCCATTTGAGCCAACAAAACATCATCAAATTCAATCACAATCTTCTGCACACATACCTAGCCTAAAATCAGTCTTCACAGCAGTCATCTCAAGGAGAGAGCCCTCTCCCGACCTGGTAGGGCTAGCTACCAGGTTAAACATGGTTTGATGTTACCCTAGATCCTACCTTTCTCAGCCTGAGGTAGATTTAGGCACTAACATAGTGGCGACCATACTGGAGAAGAAAAATTTATTTGTTTGTTAGTGTTCTTGCTTTATAAACTACAGACGGAGCCTGAAGTTATGCCAGGAAGCCTTCGAACTGCACATTGCTTTGCGAGTGCATAAGTAGATAAAAGCTGCTTCAGTCAATCTCCAGTGTAGTCTTCTAAGCTGAACATCTGACTTGTAAATTTCCCTAGTAACATGTATCAAGTTCATATCTGATTGTTGATGGTGGACAATGATCAGACACCGGAAAGGCTGAAATCATTCACCTGGCAATTCCAAATCATTTTCGAGATCAGATCCAAAGACTCCACCGGAGGATGAACCTGACCAACAAAAACATGAAAGGACAATATGGAAAGATCATGTATTCAAGTTGGAATTTCATCCAAGACATTTTGTTTTTTTTTATAAATTATTTCTTCTCTTTTCACGAGAATGTCAAGAAGGCTTTGCAAAGTATACTATGTTTGAGAAAAGATCCTCGACCTGCATTTGATTCCTTCCCTTTGAAGATTGTAAATACCAAAGATTCGCATGCCTTTGAGCTTGATCAAGACCTGTCTTCTAAATCTTGTGATGACCATCTTCAAACTGATGAGCCTCAAGAGACCAAGACAGATTCTACAGCTTCTGTACATACCCCACTACCTTGTAAAATTCCAGATCGATACAAGCCTCTGATTTTACCTCCTATATCCCATGCTTTCCCTAAAAATCATGATGTATATCTACCAAGATTTGATGGTGAACGCGACAATATCACTGCTGAGAGACATGGATTGAATTTTGAGTCTTTTCTTGATCTTTTTGAAGTTGATGAAGAGGATGTCAGAATTAGGCTTTTTGCTCTTTCTTTGTAAGGAAAAGTCAAGAGTTGGTTCAAAACCCTACTTGATGTGAGCGTCTCAGATTTCCAGCAGTTCGTCAAAGTTTTCCTCGACAGGGGGGTCGTCAGACATAACCCTTTCTTGATTATAGAAGAGTATAACCAGCTGAAAAGACAACCAGGAGAGACAGTACAACAATTTGCTGCGAGATTTAACCAAGTTTATTATTCGATGCCTGTTAATATAAGACCTCCTCCTGGATCGCTCTCTTGCACTACCCGGGTGCCTTTGATCCGGAAATGGAGTTTCAACTGAGGGAAAGGAACCTTGCAACACTTGAAGAGATGCAGAATAGTGCAGTAGATGTAGAGGCTCATTTGCTGATCCGAAGGGCAAAGTTGAAGGAAGAAGAGATGAAAAACACAGATTTGGAGGAATTGACATATTTAGAGGTAAAGCTCGACATTTTGGCAAGTGCAGTGGAAGAGATGATGCAAAGGATCACCACAAGGAATGAGTATAGTGTTCAAGCCCATCACTCGCTGATTGAAGAAGAACAAATGGCTGCTCCAAAACATCTTCTTTCTTATCCCAGTTGTCATAGATCTAATAATGATTGTTTTATAGATCATCTTGGAGAAGAGAGAGCTGTTGATATGACATGTATGCTTGATGATGTCTTTTATACTGATGATTTGCCTCAGTTTGATCAGTATGATGATGATTATGTTCTCCAAATAGAAGCTAATCTTGCAGACAAATCAGCAGCTAGTTTGTGGAAGGAGGAAGTTCACTTTCAGCAGCTCGAGTACAGTGATCAACCGATGCATATCAGCTATGATAGTGACGAGGAAAGTGCAGCAAATTTTGAAGTAAGTGAAGGATCTTTTCCTTCTTTTTTTTGCTTCGTTTCAGTTCGTCAAAGACAACTTTCATGCAATCAGAAATCAACTGTCGACAAGTCTTGATTTGGACCATCTTGAGGGCAATGAAATCCTTGTTCAAGACTTCTCATATCCAGATTTGCAGCCCCCGAATGCCATTGATTGTCAAGTTGCAGATGAAGACTTGGAAGCTGGCACATACGATCAAATGATACAAGATGATTCCGTACCATTTTGTTTTGAATCATTTCAATTTTTGAAGGGAAAACTGCATAGTATATCTTCAAATGAGCAGCCTGTAGAAAGTCATGCAATCTCATCGGAACCAATAGAAAATGGGTTGCAGTAGTCTTTTCAAGTTTTTCACGATCCAATAGCTGATGTGTTGGATAATGTCTGTAGTCAAAGTCCTTCTCCTATCTGTGAGCTTGACAAAATTATTGATACAAACTTGATCCGGCAACTGGTTTCTTTGTCATTTTCAGCAGAAGTCTAATCACAAAGCTCAGATCAAAGTTTGCATTCATGGTATGAAGAGAAGAGAAGTAATCCATTGGATGAGCTAAGTCCCAGTGTGCATGAATTTCAAGATCCTTATGCAGTGTTTTTGGAGGCGGATAGAGAATCCATATCATTCAACGGATCTGTTTCCAAGTTTTCATGGGAGTTTCCTTTCAGTAGTTCTCTCTTGTTGTTCAAAAGCAAGCACTTGCGGAGAATTCAAACAGCAGCCGGAATACTTACATGGTTGCATTGGTTGTTTCATTTCACTTGATCAGGTGATGAATGAAACTATTGGAGTAGGTTTTGATGAATAAGCTCTACCTTGACCATCATTTCCAGTTTGTCGGTTTTGTTTAAGTATCGAGTCAGTTTTTAGTTGAGGGAGAGTCAGTTTGTGTCGTCAAGTCGTCAGTTTTTAGTCATGCATTTCAGCTTGAGTTTTTGACTCTATTGCCCAATGCATAAGGCACTGGTCTGCTCTCCCAAAGATTTGTCATTCTTGGAACCTCCAAGGAGCTACCATCCCCATTGGAGCCAATATTAGTGTCAGTCTTTGAAGCCTTCCTCCAGTGATCAAACATGCTCTTACAAAGTGATTTTAAGGTGCAAAGGTCAAATTTTGTCATTTCAGTGAGTCTTCAAGTAAAATTTGGTCACTAGGTATTAGGTCTAGGATTTGCTTTTACTCCTTTCAAAGTTGTCCAAACGACAGTCCATGTCACCATTCAGCTGAGTGTACCATCATTCAGAGGATTGTCATCATTATGTCAGGTTCCAATGGGTCATTTTACACCGTGTTGATGCTTCAGTTGTGCCTAGGTAAGGTTCATTTCCCTCTCCTAGGGTTTTGAAGGTAATTTCTCTTGGATGGTCAAATCATCCACAAAACTTCTATCCTGATGTTCATACACCTTCCCCTATCCTTAATGTACCTTATTAAACACTTCCCATCACCGAGATCCCCCAAATTCCTCATTTTCACACAAACCCTAGTTTCTTGCTACAACTTGACAATTTTCTAGGCTAGGCCTGTGTTTTGCCCTTTTGGACCCCTTCCCCTCACTCAATATTTGAAATTCCACTTTCCCCTACTTCCTAACATCCCTCCCTACTTCCCAAAAATTTTCTCAAGAATTTAGAAGCCCCTTATCCCCTTCATTTCACTTCATTTCGACAAATCCCCTGTTCCAAACATCGGGATAGGTTTTACTCCAATGATGTTTTTTAGCAAGAAAAGATGAATTTGGGAAAACTGAGAGAGGTTTTTGTCCAAAATAGGCCAAGGAAGAAAAAACACCTTCACTTTTTACACAGGTGTCATGGTTTTGGAGAAATGTCAAAAATACAGTTGCCTCAGGAGAATTGATGCACCTCTGAAGTGACCTTGGAAAAAGCAAGATTTCTCCTAGCTTGGTTTGCCTAATGACTTGCTTGATGAGTCAAATGATAACTAGACACAAATATATTTCCAATCAGCTATCATGAGCTCAATTTTGAGTTGAGGAAGACTTTCAAAAGTTGACTGCAATAGCACTCTGCCTTGAGGCAGCCTCATTTTGCAAATTTTGACCAGTCTTGGAAGATTTGACTTTTGATAGGGCATATGAACTCCAAATTGAAAAATTCCAGTTGGGTTGGAAAGTAGACTCAATATGATTTCCAACGAGCTATCCCACACCCAATTTGGATACCAGGAAGGACTCCAAAAGTCTCATGTAAAAAGGCGCTACGCATTGAGATGGCGCTACGCATTGGGTAGCCCTCTGCAGTGTAAAAAATGAACTGGCGCGACGCATTGAGATGGTGCAGCGCATTGGACTAAAAAGCCTTAAATCCATCCAAATCTTCCTCCAAAGACTCTCAAATCACTAAATTATTCATTTCCCAAGTAAGTTAACATCCCTCCATGACCAATGAATGAGTTACCTTGGTGTTTATGGTGATTTAATGAGAAAAAATCAAAACCCTACCTCTTTACATTTCTTGCCAAAAGCAGTTGCATAGGGTTTGCAAATTGTATGTTTTGCTGCTAATTCCACTACTAGCCATTTCTCACTCCCTCACTCCTTCATTCCCTCAATCATTTTCTCCCTCTCTTTACATTCTCATCTACCCATTCCACATTTCCCATATCCCTAATCAACTAACCCTAAATCCCTAATCCCACTATCCCAAACCCTAGTCAAATATCCCCAAAACCCTAATTGCCATCCCAAACCCTAAATATCATCCCCTAAACCCTTTCATTCCCTAAAAACCTACAGCTAGCATCAAACCCTCCCCTCATCAGTCCCACTCATCCATGGAGCTCAAAAACATGAAGGCAAAATCGGCAAGCTACCAAGAGGAGGAAAATCAAATTGACCACACTTGAGCAAGAAATTCAAGCTAATCGTGAATCTTGGCTTGAGAGAACAAACATGCATGTAGAAAGGATGCTATAGAAGGCCAACAATGAGGAAAATATGTTGAGGCACATGGCCTACCATTACTTGGCGAGAAACAAAAGTTGTAAGGCACGAATTAGGAACTTGAATGCCAAGTTGAAGAAGGCATCGAGGAAGCGAAAGGAGCAAGATAGACTTCAGATTTTAGCTGAGGCTTCCTTGGCCCAACACAACACTTAATGGAGGACAGTTAGCCCAAATTTCAAAAAATTTGGGACACTTTTTGCAATTTTGGAATTTTTGGGCCAAAACACAGGTTTTTTTGCCCAATGCACCGTGCCACCTAGCGCTTGCTTTTGATGGGGGTCTCCTTTTGATGAAAAATCAGCATTTTTGGATTTTTAATGAAAAAATATGCATGCTCACAAATGGCCAAGAAATTTTGATAGGTTTTGAGCCCCAAAAAGGTCAAAAACACCTCAAAAATGACCTTTCTGGCCCTTTTTGGACACACAGGAAGCAGTGTTGGGAGAACTCAGTTTTGGAGGGGCAAATGGAGGCCAAAATTCAAAAATTTCACTTGTCTAGAAATTATACAGGCAGACCTTTCCAACAAGCACACTTGGAGCAAATTTGGACAACGAGAAGGCCTCCAAAATCAGCTGCAAAAAGGCGCTATGCATAGGGAAATCAACGCGGCACATAGGAGGAAATTTGCTCATTTTGGACAAAAAACTCTGTTTTTCACCTAGTTTCCTCACAGTTTGATTTTTCTCTTTCTAATTGTCAAACTCATGATGTAATTTAATGTGACTTGATGGATTTTGATGTAATTATGCTAAATTTTCACTCATATAGGTAGATTCATCCATGAAAAGGTAGTTTGCGACTGAATGAATCAGTTCCCTAGTTTTTAGAGGCAAGCTGTTCCACTGCCTACTTTTTAGTTCTCAGTTTAGAATTTGTTGGAACAGCTCGTAAACTTATGAGCTCGACCCCTAGAGGCTAGGATGAGTTGTTGTTTGCCTATATCTTGTGATTTTTCAATCATTAGAAAAGGTTGGACTTTTGAGAACTTTGGAGCTTCATTGTACACACATTTCAACAGTTTGGCTAAGGAATAGACCAGGGTTTGCAGCACTTTATGGGATTCATGTGGCATCTTGCTTTGGTATTGTGTTTCCTTCTGTAATTGTAAGTTTACATGTGTTTTATGTATGCCATCATCTCTCTTTGCTTCATCTTAACTAAATCAAACAAGGATAAAGGTAGAATCCATTGAAATTGCAGTGCTCTACCTAGGGTTTGCTTAGTTATTTATGTTTTCAGCTATTTGAAGAGGATCCCTGAGGTTTTCTTGCCCTCTTCAACTCCTCACCTGTCTAAATCTCTCCATTTCATTCAATTTGAAGTGCCAAATCAGTTGCCTACCTTGCCCCATAGAGATCTCTGCAAAATTGAGCCTCATTCCAAGACCCAAATCTGCCTTTCCATTTGAGCCAACAAAACATCATCAAATTCAATCACAATCTTCTGCACACATACCTAGCCTAAAATCAGTCTTCACATCAATCATCTCAAGCCTCATTGATCATATTTTGCTGAGATTGACAAGGAGAGAGCCCTCTCCCGACCTGGTAGGGCTAGCTACCAGGTTAAGCGTGGTTTGATGTTACCCTAGATCCTACCTTTCTCAGCCTGATGTAGATTTAGGCTCTAACAGATATTTGACTTGTGTTAATTGTATGTGCAGGTTCTAATTATAGCAATCAGAGCTATGATTAGAGATTACAAGCCAAGAGGATATTAAATCTTGGGATGGATTCTAGGTAAGCCTCTTTCTATTCTTCAATTTATCTAAGGAAAAGTTTATATTCTTTGCTTTCTGTTGTAGGGAAGAGACTTCTCTCCGCAGTTGTAGATTCTGCATAACACATGCCCTCCGAGTTTCCACTACCAATGGTGCCTCAAGTTCATGTCCTTACATTGTCCCCCACTTGAAGTCATTAATGTCCTTGTCAACATGGCTCCCATTATCACATCTAATGAGATGGTTGTTGGTAGTGATAAATACATATGTAATTCACATTTACAACCATAGCTCCAATACTATCTCTCGTAAGAGTGAGTATGTCAAACCATGGTTGTGGCCTACTTTAATACCTGTTATAGACATTTTTGGGCACTGCAACCCCAATCAAACATGTCCATAAACCAAGGGCTCCTAAGTCCCTAAAAGTGTTGTTCCATCCCCTAAAAGAACAAGATCAGCTGATTACATCATCTCCCAAAAGTTCTCCATGAAAAACTACTCAGAACTGGTCAATACTGGACCATCTCACCTGCTCCATGGTCAAAGTGCGATGCATCCCACCTAAATGCACACAGGAGGTGCGATGCATACTGAAAATCCCTTCTATGGGGTGCGATGGGCGAGAGTGGACAAATGGCAGAGGCAGTATGCGAGGTGGATGATCATGGAATCTTCCAGAAACTTCTCCTGTGACACTTGCCTCTGAATTCGCCCAGGGATGAGTAAGAGATCATCATTCTCAAAGTGGAATCAAGAACTATCAGAGAGAGGACACTAATCAGATCCCAGAAGCTTACTCACCCCCCTTGCAAACATCTATATATGGATCCGTCATCCCAGAGATCCAGGGGGCTGGAATTTTGTATCTTGTAAGGAAGTGCTGTTGGTTTCTTGTTGTAACATCATAGTGTTGGGTGATCTAAGCTTTTCATGAGGTGAAGAAGGGATTCTTGCTAAGAGGATGACGCTGGGTCAGAACAATTGGTTGTAATCCTCTTTGCTATTCTTGATATTAATAAAGCTATTCAAGTTTTCCTCCATATTCTTGCATGTTTGATGATATATGCTTTTGTGTGGTCAATATATATCTGGTCCTATATTGTTTATGATTGTAGATCTCTGTTCTTCGATAGTATTATGCTGCTTTCATTCCACAGGTGATCTTTGAAGTTGTGTTGACGAGAGAGGAGCGGTAAGGATCTGTCAGAAGAAGGGAGAGGAACCGAGCAAGGAACCAAGCGCAAGACTGAGGTTGGTGTTCTTCATTCCCCTCTTATCTACTCTTCATAAAGGAAAACGAAAGTAGTTTTAGTTTGTTTGTTTCTAAGATAGCTACTCGTCTTAGTGGGACTAGCAGCTCTGAGTGGACACTAGATTTCCCGATAACAAAATGGTGACTCTGCTAGGGAGCGAATAGCTTGTTTACTTTTCTATATTTGTTTGTTTTATAAACTTACATATGGAGCCTGAAGTCAAGCCAGCTAGCCTTCGAACTGCATTTGCTATGCAAGTGCAAAGTAGATCAACGTTGCTTCAGTCTATCTCCGGGTTTTGTTTATAAATTGAACAACTGATTTGTAAACATCCTAATTGCCCTTGTGGTGGCTCTAGTAACCTCCTTAGATCTACCCCTGTGATTTATTTACTGATTATTACTTGCTCGGCCTAAATCCCTGAACTGTGCTGCAAACTGTGATCAAGAACTGGATCAAAAGTCTCGCACTGTACCATCTCACCCTCTCTTCAAGGATATCAGTATGCATCGCACTTACCTTGTGCAGTAGGTGGGATGCATACTGGAATCCCTGTGTAATAGGTGCGCTGATCAGAAAAGGCTAATTTTGCCTCCAGACTTTGGTTTTTCTTCATTCTTTGCAGCTCTATTTAGGATTTTTGCTGTCTGTAGTCAGTATACCTCTGTGTAAACCCCCTTCCTTTCCATTATTCCGCCTCCATTTTGCAAAGGACTGTAAATGTTTTTATGTATTGTGAGCCATTTTCAGTTCTCTTTTACAAAGAAGTAGCGTAATTGAACTGTCATTTCTTGATTTGGAAGTGTCGCAAGTGTCGTTTTCAGTCATAGAAGAGAATCCGATTGTTCTTGATAGTCGATTACACTGTTACTCTTGTATTTGATTTGAATTAGTAGTTTTTCAAGTGTCGAAAGCAAGTTTTCAATTCCAAATTGCAAAGTGTCGTCATTGTCTTCATTTTGTCTTGAAAAGAAGCTTGTCAGTAATGTCGCTTTGAAAAATAATTCAGATTTGCGCTTAGCTTTCTTTTTATCATTCACACATTAAGAAGGCTGAAAACAAATACATGCATGTGCATTTGCATTTAGACTGTTTGTTGGTTTGATTTAGGACAGTGCATATAGTGTGTGCTCTCTGCTCTATGTTGAAAGAATATCATCTCTCTTTCTTTAGTAGCTAGGATTTTCATTGCAAAAAGAAGATTAAACGATTGTTTATCATCTTAGACTGTATTTTAGAAATTATATATCTACATCACGCGGTGAACCTGAAAGGAAAATTTCTTAAGCAAGATCAACTGTAAAATAAATTTAATGAATCTAAAAACTCTTTGGAACCTAACGCACAACATTTAGAAGTCTAGGCTAGAGACATATTCCGGCATCGTAAAGCCTGGTAACTGTTGTTTTCATTGCTGGTTGGGTGATTCCTCCACTTTGAGATGACAAGTGCCAGTACGGACTTGTGCTCCCACGTATCGTCGAGTATATATTGGGAGACCACAATAGGCTATATCCTTTATCCATAGGAAGTCGTGTCTGCCGCCCTATCGATCGAAATGCACTGAACACAGCATTCAGGAAGATTGACTGCCGTACCGTAAAAGGTATTCTGCAATTTTGCGATTAGTTTGGTAATCCCTCTGTCTAGATTTCCAAAGTAGTCTCTTTCGTTCCTTTTCAGACTCCTTAAAGGAAAAGGTCCATCTGAGCACTTGTCACTTCAGGCTCATTAAAAATCGAAGGTGACTAGAGTCATCTTTTGTTTTTTCTCGACTCTTAAAAATTGAAAAAACAAGTTGTGTCAAAGTGTCTAAAATTTATTTTAATCAAAATAAATATCACCTTTCCCACGTTGGTCTTAGGTTGAGGAAAATGGAGTCCACCAACCAAGGAGTTCCACTTGGGGGAAATCCTAGTCCTTTCTCCTCTTGGGGAGATGTTGGTGCACCTTATGGCCACATTGTCACTTCCAGGATTGACGATTGGTTTGCCCGTATGGCTCTTCTCAACCTCCGTCGTTCAGAACCCCGTGATTCCTGAACAATCAAGTCAGCAACTAGACGATACCAAGCTACCCCCCAACCTTCTACTTCGTTCGATTCTCCCTCTCCTCATTCCTCTTCGCTTGATGAAGCTAGTAAAGCCAAAAATCAAGTAACTGAGAAGAAGAAGAAGAAGCCAAAAGCGAAAAGGAGCAACCAGGCATCGTCTAGCGAAAATCCACACATTGCACCATCTAGGCCTAAATCTCCATGTGTCATTTGCAAAGGAGACCACTATCATCAAGATTATCCTTGCATCCCTCGGATCTTAAGGGACTGGTCTCCCTGTTTGCATAATCCGATGTCGTCAACCCCTGATGATCATGTTGAAAGTACACCGTCAACCAGCGAAAACGAAGTATCTGGACAGAAAAGGAATTGCAAATTTCCTTGTAAACTGTGTGAAGGTGATCATGCCGTCCATCGTTGTCCCTTCCTGGATGAAGCTAAAAGAGTTTTAGATAACCGTCCTGCTTCACCGCTATGGCTCCCTCCTGGATATAAGAAACTCTTGCCGAGTCCATCGCTGGTTGAAAATCCGGCTAACATGCCATTGTGGTCGGCCGAAGCACCTATCATTGAAGATGAACCTTCTGAATCCATACCAGATGAAAGTCAAAAGGTCGAGACAGCAGTTGACCCGGTCTTGCCTTCAGAAAGTCTGTCCTCAGATGATATAATCACCAAGGAGAATAAGAACGACACCATCCAAATTCTCTTCGTAAACACAGACTCCGATGAACATGGGGGCAATCTACCCATTCCTTTACCGCAGGAAGGAAGTTCGTCATAGTCATATCCGGCCGTCTATTCGGTCCCACCTCCAAGCAACCTAGTTGTTTCCTTCGATTGGAATCTACTAGGCATACCCCGTTTACCGGCTAGTGTACCATTTCGAATCATTGTTCAAATTTACAGAATGGTCATGGCCGGTACCATCATAGATGAAGGGGCTTCTGTGAGTATCCTTTCCTCAACTGCTTGGAAAGCGCTTGGTTCGCCATCGCTTTTGCCTGAGATGAGAAATATAACAGGCTTTGACAAAGGAACCAGTCGACCGTTAGGGATCCTTCCCAATGTGCCGATAACATTGAGAAGGAAAACCGTTCACATGAACGTAATGGTAGTTCAAGGACCCCTAGATTATAATCTACTCCTTGGACGCGACTATATTTATTGCATGGGAGCCATTGTCTCCTCGCTCTTTAGAGTAATGTGTTTTCCACATGAAGGAAGAGTGGTCAAGCTCGTAGACCAGCTTTCATTCCCCGGCTCACACATAGCAAATAGTCAAATACCATCCCTAAATGGTCTTTTCACGCAAGGAATGTCTCATCAATCCCCAGTCCGTCCACCTGATGAGCGCGAGTGATTCGGAGGACATGACTGAAACCCAGGGGGCATGCACCCTAGTCTGTTTCGGCAGGAAAACCTTGGGTATAGGGTAGGTTTCCGCGAAGGATATATGACTAGTTTATGAGATTAGACTGGAATAAAATTCCTCCATCAAAGTTATGTGAGTGGAAGCAAGTTGCACCCCTCACCTTTGTCTATTTCGGTAGACATCGCCGAGGAAGTGTTTTGTCTGCAAGTGTAGATAGAACAATCTTTGGTAACCTGGAAATTTTTCGCTATACCTGGGGGCATGCAAACCTTTTGGCGTGCAAGCGAAGAGCGACCATTTATTTTTTAAATTTGTAGGTCCTCTAACCCTTTAAACTCGTAGGATTGGTCGTTTCCTAACTTGCATAAAGAAAGGATCCGGAGCAAAGCTTTGAAAGGTGCAAGCTCCATAAAAAATGGCATCTTAGATGAGACATCCTTATTATACGACTGGATCGAGCAGTTTTTATGTGGAGTTCAAGCTCGTTAAAAATTAAACATAAGCAGTGAGCAAATGTTTCCCCCAGAGTTTAAGCTCATTCTTTAAAAAATGAACCAATTTTCGGTAAATAACCATTGTGAATGCATTATCATCAGCCTTTGAACCTTGGTCGTGTTCTCATCATCACCTTCATTCTATTTTGGCCGATCATTCACCTCCATTTGATTGTTTGCTCTTTTTGAGGAATAGCTGCGAAGAGTGATCCTGTTAGCCATCCTTGTGACACTGCCGTGATTGGAAAATTCCAAACCTTACCTGTAATCAATTGCTACCCGAATTTATCACTCGTTCCTCGAAAAACGAGTCTCCTTTAAGCTCTTTTCATCTGACTCGTAAAATATGAAAAGATTGCCGAGCAATTGGCCTCTCCATCTCGTTAAAGTGATCGGAAGTGCTATCCCTCCTCTAGATTTTAATATTTTTGGACCTGAGGGATTATTACACAAAAAGATCGAGCGCTTGTTTTGTTTGGCTCGTTAAAATTACCGAAAATTCATCCCTTTCGTATTATTTTATACTTTTTCGGACCTAAGGGATTAGATGATGAAAAAGGATTATTAGTGTTTTCTTCACGTCCCTTTCAGACTCTCTAAAATTGAAAAGGACCGAGTTATCTTTGTTGTTAAACTCGTTAAAACCTAATAGCGAGAAACTTGTCCATACAGACAAGAACGAGTTTCACTATCGCTAGGCTCGTTAAAACATAGCAATGGGTTTGACCGAAGGGCAAATTATAGAACAAGTGTATGTTATCCTCCTCAAGCTTGACAAAAATAAAGAGGTACTGGTCAGCAATGACTGGGGAAAAATTGGGAAGAAAACTTGAAGAAACTTTATTGGTAGCAAGTCGCTCTTGAACATGACACTTTCACTCCGCATCCGAGTCGGGTTGGGTTGTTTCATTCACTAGTCACATCGCCATTGGTCCATCACACCATCCACATTTGGGGTTAATGCTACCAATCCATCATGTCAGTGTCGCCGGTATGTTCAAGAGAAGTCGCTCAGAGAATTCACCTGTGTCTCATCCGCTGCAATACATTCACGCTCCATTCTTTCATGACCGCCACCCTGGACCTTATATCATCAGATCGTTTTCACCTCCATTAAAACCATTTGCTCCGTTCCGTGTCGTAGATGTGGGATTCATTAAGGCCCTCCTACGATGGATCGCTTCTTGTCGACATCAGCTCATTATCCAGGAAGTCGATCGAGGAACAACCCTTTCAGTACTTTGAAGCTTGCATGCCTCAATGGCAAGTTTCTCACTTCCGGCGACAGGTTTATTTCATTGGCCTTCGACCAAAAGATTTTGCACGGTGTTCGACGTCAAGTCCCTTTTCACACCATGCGAATTGTACTGTAGTACCTTGAGGGTCATCATCATTATCGGTGATTCCTCTCGTGCCTGTTAACGGCTTACATCATTGGCTGGTAATCAGGCAATGTCTTTCCATGTTCGACTCCAGAACATCTCTCACATGGATCGACTTGTACTTTGAGTGAAAGATCGAACGAGATTGAAGACCCCGGATCTAGTTTCATCCATCCGGGTTGTGATATATATTCAGGAAAATAAAAGCATCAAATGTACATCATTGCTACACAGATAATCATCCAAACTAAGGGTGATGGCTCTACCAGAATCATCAGTCTGCACACAGACGATTGCCTGTCCTATGTACATGAAAATGAATTTATAAAGCTGAGCATGGGAATGCCCGACTCAGCCAGATCATGAAAATATTATGAAGATAATGTATTGTATTGTATCTTATTACAGGTCGCCTTCCAGCTCGAAAAAACTTCGGATCCTCATGATAAAGCATTTCACCCGACATCAAAAGATTAACGACCTCATGCTTTAGGGGGCAACTGTTATAGACATTTTTGGGCACTGCAACCCCAATCAAACATGTCCATAAACCAAGGGCTCCTAAGTCCCTAAAAGTGTTGTTCCATCCCCTAAAAGAACAAGGTCAGCTGATTACATCATCTCCCAGAAGTTCTCCATGAAAAACTACTAAGAACTGGTCAAAACTGGACCATCTCACCTGCTCCATGGTCAAAGTGCGATGCATCCCACCTAAATGCACACGGGAGGTGTGATGCATACTGAAAAGCCCTTCTATGGGGTGCGATGGGCGAGAGTGGACAAATGGCAGAGGTAGTATGCGAGGTGGATGATCATGGAATCTTCCAGAAACTTTTCTTGTGACACTTGCCTCTCTGAATTCGCCCAGGGATGAGTAAGAGATCATCATTCTCCAAGTGGAATCGAGAACTATCAGAGAGAGGACACTAATCAGATCCCAGAAGCTGACTCACCCCCCTTGCAAACATCTATATATGGATCCCTCATCCCAGAGATCCAGGGGGCTGGAATTTTGTATCTTGTAAGGAAGTGCTGTTGGTTTCTTGTTGTAACATCATAGTGTTGGGTGATCTAAGCTTTTCATGAGGTGAAGAAGGGCTTCTTGCTGAGAGGATGACGCTGGGTCAGAAGAATTGGTTGTAATCCTCTTTGCTATTCTTGATATTAATAAAGCTATTCAAGTTTTCCTCCATATTCTTGCATGTTTGATGATATATGCTTTTGTGTGGTCAATATATATCTGGTCCTATATTGTTTATGATTGTAGATCTCTGTTCTTCGATAGTATTATGCTGCTTTCATTCCACAGGTGATCTTTGAAGCTGTGTTGACGAGAGAGGAGCGGCAAGGATCTGTCAGAAGAAGGGAGAGGAACCGAGCAAGGAACCAAGCGCAAAACTAAGGTTGGTGTTCTTCATTCCCCTCTTATCTACTCTTCATAAAGGAAAACGAAAGTAGTTTTAGTTTGTTTGTTTCTAAGATAGCTACCCGTCTTAGTGGGACTAGCAGCTCTGAGTGGACACTAGATTTCCCGATAACAATACCTTTTGTCATGCTACTAAACTTTTTGTTCCACTTAAGAATCCCATACCACTCAAGAAACATAGTTGACCTATGACACCAGTGTGACCTCATGAGTTGGGCATGACCAACAACCCAATCATATCACCTAAACTATGCCTACCCAACATGTACTAACCAAACCAAAGTCAGGCATCTTCAACGTTATGGAATATTGGAGTGCTTGATTCGCCACGACAATGCATCACCATTGCCTCCCATCCATAGACAACCTATTGTCACCTCCCCTGAGCTAAACATGTTCGAATAACTGACTACCCAATGTATGACTACACGCGTTGTCTGTTCAAACCCCCAGTGATAGTCATCAAGGACGTTGTTCCTGCACCAAAGGAAACCTTTCATCCTTGGTCCTACTTGAAAAGATGTGCCCCTTGGTTCTCCTAACATGCTTGCTTGCACTTGCACTCTAGAACACCATCTCACACTATGTCATGACCCTACCACCAAGGTTACAAAATCATGGACTTGCCATGCATGCTTCCACGTACCCTTTTAGTCGCCACTTTCAATGGCGCCTCAAGTCAGGGTCCTCACAATACCCCTTTCTTAGTATATTCAAATGAAGAGTGGATCGATTGTTAGCCATAATAATGCTTGATAACCTAATGAGACTTAATCAAATTAAAACCATATATCAAAACAAACTTCAACTTGAAATCATCCATTCAAGTCACTTTAAGTGATCCACAAAGTTTACTTTATATCTTTGTTTATTTCAACATTGTCAATTTTATTTAGTGAAAAAAATATAAGATAATAACTAACATTTTTTTTGTTTTCTAGTTTATGTAAGTCCTCAGATGACTGACATGGCTTAACCTGTGGCTTGAGCAGCCACAACCTAGGGGCATCTAAGCAACAAAGTCACATGGGGATCACACCCGACCTAGGCCACACCATCCCTTAACATGGTTGAATTTTTCCCCATAGAATTTTGAACCAATAACTTTTACAACACAAAGTGCTTTAACAAAACACCCTGTCATCATCTACTCTATACTTGTGAACTATAAAATAATAACAACCTTATATATTACTTATAACCTCTAATAACACGAAAACCCTATTTAAAAATTCATATTTTACAAAAACAAAAAAACAAACAAACAAACAAAACGTTAAAACAAAATTTACACATTTTATACTCCTAAAATTTACACTTTTTATTATATAAATGTATATACAATCACATCCACTAAAAATCCGATCTGACCTGGTTATGACATATTCTTCATAAGTATACTCGTGAAACCCAAGAATTAAAAGATATTCCATTGCAAATAAACTAAACATGACACTTTCAACGAAAGAAAAGGAAAATAAACTATCCTAAAGTGTTTGGAAAAACAAAAGCATACCATAATTGATTCGGAGGACTCTTGACCATGGGTTGGATTGCACTGTGTGGAAAGCTTGAAGAAAGTACAATAATTCAAAGCCAAAAGCATACAATAATTGATTCGGAGGACTATTAACCATAAGTTGGATTACACTGTGTGGAAAGCCTACAGAAAGTACCATAATTCCCATCCCTTTAAAGGTTTTTTTTGTGGAGTTGTCTATAATGCGACTTTTTGAGATTCCGGTGACGGAATCCGGCAGAAGAAATTGAGATGAAATCATGATTTGTTGCAGTTAAAATGGTTTTTTAACTGCATATTCGGATTCAGCGCCCTGAAAAACCCCTGGGAGGGTTTCATTGTGCAGAAATTAGCTATCAAACTTGGATTCCAATAAATCACTGCCGGATTTTCACCGGAAAAAATTGCCGGAAAGGCTTTCAAAAAGTCGCGTTAAAGACTACGTCTTTTTTTGTCACAACCGACACTCATAGTGATCATTACAATCATTGCATTTGGCCTCTTTTTCACCGCCGACACTCATAGTGATCATTACAATCATTGCATTTGGCCTCTTTTCCTTTCACTTCTCTAATATGCCCAAGGTTTTCTTTACTTATTCCATAATGGTGATTGAATATTAAATAAATAAATATAAATGAGATATTAATTTAGAGTAAATTTATTTTTTACTATTAAAAAATAGTTAAATTTATATTAAATAAATTATATTTTAAATAAAGAATGATGTTAAATTTCATTTGATTTTCAATAAGGTAGAAATTTTTTAAATAAAGAATGGCGTTAAATTTAATCAGATTTTCAGTAAGATAAAAAATTTATTTCAAGTCAAATATTTAAAAGTCAATCGTGAATTTGGATTGGATTGAAAATTTAAATTATTAAATCAAAATCTTCTATGATGAGAAGAAACCATGCTTGACAACTTCCATTAATAAAGACAGTTGTTGAGGACATTTTTACTTTAATGAATTGACATGCGCTTTATCGGCAGATTTTGCGGGATTTGGTTTCAAGTACAAAGACTTTAAAACATTTCTTTCCCATAAAAATGGACCCCAATTCAAAATTAAAGTTGAACTAGCCGCACGGCCGGCGTAACGCGTTAACGGGTGTTACTAGAGTAATCAGCCGTTGCGTCATAAAAGTTCAAAATTTCTTTATGATTTTTAAAATTATATTAAGTTTATTGTCCTTGGATGATTCATCTTTTCACTTAACAAAACATACGCATAAATAAAAATTGCTTTAATAAGTAAAAATGGTTTAAGAAGGATGTGTAGCTAGTTTAGTTTATGTTATTTAAGTTAAAAATTATATTTTGGAAAAAAATGAAGATGAAGTTATTTTATATTAATTAATACTAAATTAATAATGGTCAATAGATAAATATAATTTTATAGTTTTGCTTTGGCAATAACTTATAAATTGGGATGTACAGTGGATAAATTAATTGTTTGCTCATATACATTAAGGACATGCATAAATTTTGATGGGTAGTAAACTCTAATAAGTATACACATTTACAGTTTTACTTGTGCTGAGAAAAACATAAATTGTGGTAAGAAATAACTCCTAGTAAGCTTACTTTCGGATGGTTTTCCTGCAAAGCTTAATAATAAAAAAACACTACACAAATATCTAAAAATAATATATGAATATCGCAACCATATCCATAAATTATGGCATAAATTATAACATAGTTATCCACATTGAATTATATTGTTTGAAAAATAATATTCTTTTAATAGTATTGAAAAATAAATATATATTTTGCAAAGTTAAACATTATAAGTTGTTTTCTTCAATGTTAAACTAATAAATCCACTGCTAGAGTCCTACCTTGCTAAAGACTAATAATAAAGGAATACATTATTTAAAATGAAATTAAAATTAAAATAAAGTTGAGGTAAATTAGTCAATTTACTATTCTTGGATTTTGGGCTCCAAGTTTTGACAATCCATGATTTTGTTAATGGTATTCTTCTCTTATGTAACCTATTTAAAGGCATCAAATTCCAATTAATTTTTCTTTTTTCCAAGGTTGCTTTACAATTATTTTAAAATTGTGGTAGGTTGTTGAGCTCATATATAATTTCGGTAAAAAATTAAATTATGAGAACTTATGATTATCATTTTTTTTATAGGTAATTGCAGAAAGAACTAATGGAGAAGTTGACAACAATCTCAAATCCATAGAAAACATTAAGGCAGTGATTGAAGCTTTAGAAGTCTGCCATGATGTAATTGCTTTTAACTCCTTTTTATCTAAAATAACTATGAGTTGATTGCTTCCTTTCTGAGCAAACACTTGTACTGAATATGATAATTAGTGAGGGAATTTGATATCATAATTTTGAATTTTCAGGGTTGGGGTGTATCTTTTTTGGAGGTTGTCCCTCACTCAGAGGCAATGTTTACAATGAATCTTATGAATTTTTTGAACTCCACCCTGTTAAAAGGAACTTTCTTCGGAAACTCTAAGCCTTTGGCTCTAATACCATTTATTGGAATAGGATTGCTATTGCACCAAAACCTGCATGTGCTAGTAAACAAACACATAGCCAGAGTTAACGGATACTCAAGAGGCAAAAGGCAATTAAACACATGTCATGAAATACACGTGGAGATTAGATTATCCAATGTCCAACACATCCTAAATGCTTATAGCTTATAATTTTTACAAAAAATTTTATTTTTCCGTTTAAATTTTTATTTTATTTTATTTATTATACTAAATCTGCTATGGCCAACTAATTGAATGATTAGATTTTCTTTTTCTTGTTATTATAAAGTTATATATTTTTAATAGATTTAATTCAATTTTATATATACAAATTATTAATTTTAATTTTTTTTAATGTAAAATATGAATTTTGGTGGAATATTTTGGATATCACTCTTTATAAATCATTTATTTTTTAGATTATTTTAAATGTAATGAAAATTTAAAATAAATATTAAATGATAAATTTTGGTGAAATAATTTAGGTTTAATTTTTCTTTTATATAATTTAATCCAAAACATAAATTATAGATTTTGGTGAAATGTCTTCTTTCGATTCTTTTATATAAATATATATATATATATATTATTTATCATATTAATTTAATAGGATAGGAATCATGATGGCGATCTTCATAGATGTTTTAACTTTAATATATTTTTTAAATTTAATCATATTAAAATGTTATTACCAGATTAATTTAACTATTACCGAGCAATCTTTGGGCAAAGGAGGGAGAGAGGCAATCTTTAAATTTAAAAGTTAAAACATATGGGGACCTGAACAATAGCGTTTTTGTATATATGGTTAATTTTTCAAAAATACTCTAGGCATTCCATATAATGGGGAGAATTCTATATAATGGGGGAGAATGAAAATAAGAGAGGGATGAGGAAATGAAAACAAGGGGAGGGATGATAGAGTTACTTTGACAAGTAGATGAGAAAGTTTTAATAATTTAAGATAGAGTAATTATATATCAAAATACCAAAATAATATTTTCAAAAAGTGAGAGGTAGAGAATGAAAAAGTTCAAGCTTTTAAAATGATAGCCTTTTAGTTTAGATCATGACTAAATTTGAAAGGTAGAGATTTGAAAGTTTGAATAATTATCTTTTAAAATAATAATTTTTTGGAATAGGCAATAGTGAGACCGGTGAAATATTTTCATTATAAATTTGGGGTGATAGTGAGATTGTGCATGAAGGTATCTATTGGAACACTTTCATTATAAATTTGGTGGATGAGAACACCATCAAATTGATGATAGGAACATCTAAAAATGACATAATGTTACTTATGTTGAATTTCAATAATAAATTTCAAACTCAATATAAAGTTTATTTCCATAAAAATGGTTGGTAAATGTTGATAGGCATCAAAACACTTACCTCATAATATCCACATCACTAATATTTAAAAAAAACATAAAATTAACTAAATTATAACTTTATTTTAAACCAATTAGATCCATCTTAACTTTGGATATAGCAAGTGTCAAGAGGGATCAAATCTCTTGAGGTGGAAACATTTCCTCAAGTTTTGCACTCAAAAAAGAGGTTTGCACCTCCAGAGATTTGATCACTCTTGGTAGATTTAGAGTTAAGATGGATTTAGGCTAGTAGTAATAGAGTTGAACTCTTTTTAAATATTATTTATGTTGAAACTATTTTTAATTCTAAATTATGATTTCAAGATGCTTATGATTGTTTAAGAGCTCATTTTCTTTGGACATAAAAAACAAATTAACAACTCAAGACCTAAATGTATTTGGCAAGGATGGATGCGTGTCCCCTTGTGAACCACCAAGAGTTATTAAGTGGCTCGGTTTTGTATACACACAAGGATGTTATTTCTCATTGACGTATTGAGATTATATCAATAGGAGTAACTTCATCTTGCGATGCAAGATAATAATTTGGTGCAAATTGGAAAATATCGTAACCCTGAGATTTTTCCTACCATAAAAGAAATATAAAAAATATAATCCAATATAAATTTCTGGTTATTTTGTTTCTTTCAACTCTATGTTTTACAAGAATTCTTATTTTGTTAAGTTAAATAAGACATTCTTCTTCTTAAATATTTTAATGCTTCCATTGGTAGATCTCAATCCAATATTTTAATTCATAATTCTAATCTCAACCCTTTGTAAATAGAAGGGGTTACCAACCTAACCCTTAAATAAAAATAAGCTCTAATGATATTTGTTGGACCCCTCGTTTTGATTTTGATGGAATATATGTTTTGACTGGAGGCAAGGACACGGTGGCACAAAGTTAGTAGACATAGAAGACATTATTCATGCTACTTGGATTGAAGACCCTTATCAACATTAAAGAGTAAAATAGAGGGATACAAGAACCAAAACAATAGGCAAGGGTCCAAGTGATCACAAAGCTGAGTGGTGAAAGAGTGAAGACAACTAGCTAGAGCGGAAGTAATATCAATTGGTTCTTAAACAATGAACTAAAAGTAGGCTAACAATTTCCTAATCTCCCACCTTCAAGCACATAAATACAATTGTAAAGACCTTGACTTATAAAAGGGTTGATTCTCTACTAACCCTTTATATCCTAGCCGAATGTATATTAGTTATCTATTAATTAGTATGTTGATTATTTAAGTTCTGAATTATGCTCATGTATAGGTCTCGTGTCTAAATAATTGGTTTGTAATGATGTACTGGATTATTTTGAGATGAATGGAATGTAACCCCTCTCTCAAAATTTTGTTGTTTCTTCATTCTATTGTGATGACATGTCTGTTACTACCTTTCAATATCTATGATGTTGGATAATAGTAAGCTAATTTCATGGCAACTATTCTCTTAGGTTAAGATGATGGTTTTGGTTATGATAATGCTAACCATTGAATTGATAGGGAATGATGCCTAATTAATATCAAGATGGATACTAATTGCAATTGTCATATAATAGAAGCCCTATATAGACTTAAGTCTCAATATAATGTTTTAGGTGAGACCTTCTCCTTCATAGGGATTAAAAATTTCAGTGCTTTGACTACAATAGATCCCCTTTGTTGGAAACCAATGTGGATATTAATCTAAAATTGAATTTATAAATTCTTTCTTTGCTAAGATCTAAAATGGTGTGTATGGCCTTATAATATTTTGATAGGCAAGTTGACTAAGACTTATGTGGAGTGGTGGTGGCTTAGTTAAATAAACCACTTTGCAAAGTACAATGCTAGTAGTTTAAATTCCTTTTTTCTACATGATGATGATAATACCTATGAAGTTTCTGAGTAGGATTTCCTAGGGAATTTGTGTGAATGGCGAAGTAGATTGAGAGAAAAATCATGACCTAAATGGAAAAAGGAGAAAAGAGGTCAAATGGAATGTCCATAATTGTGTTCCATTGCATAGGTTTAAATATGAAGTTGCAAGAGAACTTAATCTAATCTCTAATACCACACTATGTAAACCCCCTTAGCACACCCAACCACAAAGCAAGAAGCTAATAAGGGAGCCATTTTAACATAATACCAAAAGAGAGAGTCTCCCAGAAAGGTTCAAAATTAACTAAATACATGTACATTACAAAATACTACTAATAATAATAATAAACTACAATATACAAGAATGGAATGATAAGAATTTTTGGTAGCAAATTTCCCTATTCTTAATTAAGGACATTCACACATAGCCTATGAAAAATAAATATATTTTGATAGCAAAAATGTGGCGTATGTTGGGTATGTTTTATATTGCTTGCATGACTATCACCACACCCTATAAATGTGCAATGCTGAAATAATTTGGGTAGTTTTTTTCATCTGATTTTTCCATTTTTCGGCATACGAATTTGCTAAAAGTGGTTTTATGGTGCGTGGTGGCTTTTCCCATGGTTTTGTAGTTTTCATTAAGGAACTATGGTTGTATTCTAATCAAAGGTAAATGGATTGGTTGTTTATGAATGTCATGTGATATATATTGTATTGTAATGTTGTACGCAAATAATATATATTGAAAAATATTGTTAGTTTTCGAGGTTATGAGTTTTCGTGATAAAATATATGCATTAATGTGTGTCTTTACCGTGACATATTTTCTATTTTATTAATAATATATTTGTGGTAATTAACTGTACATGGTTAAAACCTATATTTGTATCAAAATAGTTGTAACACACTCTCCCACTCCTTTGGGAATTTATTAGGCTGTGGGAGGTGTTATATCAAAATTAAATCAACCTCCATGGTCTCAATATGAAGATTGGGTTACAAAATTCCTCTTTTTCCAATTTTATCAAATTCCAAAATAGATATTACCATTATGTTTAGATCCTTGAGATATTCCCGGTGATATGAATTTTATCTCAATCCAACCTCTAGATTGAAATTTATGCCCTTCCAAAGCTTTCTAATTAACTCTTGCCACATAAACAAGATACTGCCACATGCAACCTATATGTAACCCACGTGGCTATTCCACGTCATCCACAATGCTTACCTGGCATCCATGCATCATAGCCAAAATATCTGTGGCACTTTCCATCTCATCTCGTATTTTGGGTCCTATAGCACCACGACACCATCTTGCCATACCTTATGAAATGCTTCAAATAGGCCTTCTGGGGCACAATAGGGAATTTTATGTCAATTGTCGAGAGAAAATCCCATATAGAACCCTCTTTCAAGTTATGGCACTGCTCAACTTAATTTGTTTTGCAATATGACCAGGAATTCTATGTTAGTTGCTAGGAAGGATTCCCATCCCACGTCATCTAAAGACTGCACCATCACGCTGAGGAACCAAAATCTGTGATGACATGATCCCATGACACATAGAATCCATGTAGACTCCACGTGGCACTCCCTTTGCCACATGGCACCATAAATCACAACCATGTGTCATATAGTTTTGGCTGAATCAACTTTCAGAAACACGTATTACAATTATCACATGTCACTGCAACATAAACGACACATCATCATCTTATCCACATTATACATCCACAATGCAGGGATGCCATCTCATCGCACCAATCGGGTCCTCACCAATTTCACATTTCATTTCTCAGCACATTGTCACAATTGATGGGAGGCGCGAGCAACATTAATTAACAATAATTTTGCCATCTTTCCCATCAAATTCTATCAACATCGGTGCGTATCATGTCCATGATCAAGTGCAATGACAAGAGGTGTGAATGGAAACAATTAATAGGAATTTTCTTGTCTCGCCCATTGGATTCTTTCAATCTATTTTTCCACCATGAATGCAGGATAAATGATATTGGTTTATCTCTAAAAGTTATATCCTGAGATTAAGAGCACCAAATCTAATTTAGGAGGCTCCAAGAGACCCAAAAAATAAAAGATTTCAAAATTTGACGGAAATGGTGACATGTCAAAGAGTTCGATGAGACGATTCTAATGCAGCTTGAATCATGTCCAACCAAATTTGTATGAAGAATTTATGACATTCTGAAGATTTTGAACAACATGCAAAATGTAAAACTTGTTAGGACACATGGTAGCATTTGGATGTGACCTATGGCAGTATGGATAGGGTGATGTCGCTGCATTTTAGGTTGGCACATGGTACCAAGCTAGAGACATGGCGGGGCCTATAGTGACACTTCGTAGAATGACTAAATGCACAGCGTTGAGGTAGTTGTATTGACATGGAAAGACACGTGTGTAGGTGATGTGGCACATTGATGCATAGGTGATGTGGCATTGGCTAATGAATGACCACCACATGGACCAATCAAATGGTGCCACATGGCACCATGAACCATCCAAACTAGTGTTGAAAGTTGCAGGTTTGACCTTGGGACCTTCCCCTCACATGAATTCCTTAAGATATCTCTACCTGTCGATCCACCAATGGAATTGGTTGTAAGTTTTTCCCACTAAAGTTTATTTAAACAAGCTTATTTTTCCATAGAGGGGAAAGGGACCTACGTGCCTAACCATGGGAACAAATTATGAGGGAGGATCCAATACGCCCATCCATGGGCACATATTTCAAGATAAGGCCTGCACTAATTGCAGAGAGGTAAGTCGGCATGGCACTAGTGGTTAAGAAGTGACAATGATAGAAACCTATGGTGTTGATAATCATTCTTCATGATCTTTCGAGATGAATCCACTAGTGCAAAGAGAATTTGTATCTAAGTAGTGTATTTGAGAGATCATGGTTGAAGCCCATATATGTCATTAATTCTTGACATAAATTTTGAGATAAAGATGCACTTTTCAGAAGTTAGTCATGTTTACAGTCAAAAGTTGCAGAATAACAAGATGAACTTGCCAATATTATGTTTCTTTAGTTTTGAGCAGCATATATGAGTGCTCATGGTTAAATCCCATATGTGTCATTAATGTTTGGCACGAATTTTGATACCGAGATGCACTTTAAAAAAGCTAGTCATGTTTGCATTCAAAAGTTGTATAATGTTGGGACAAACTTGTTGGTTTGGTGTTTGCTGAGTTTTGAGCATTTGATTGATAATTTTGGCACAACAACCAATGTAAGTCTCATTTATTATTGATTTGTCGCTTTTCAAGATTTGTAAGAGGGAGAATATGTACTTGCAAATTCTATATGATCATTGTATGTTGCTACAAGGCAACAAGATCTGAATTATTGTAGATAATTCTTTGTTTGAGATTTGTGCAATCAAACTAAGACAATGAGGTACTGAAAATCCATTTCCACTTGAAGTGAGAGTTTAGTCCTTTTGTAAAGTAAAAGGAGAACATATTTATTAAGGAGATACATTTCCACTTGAAGTGAGAGTTCAATTCTTTTGTAATGTCAAAGGAGAACATTTATTTGAAGGAGATACATTGCCACTTGGAGAATGTCTCTTTGAAGGAGATACATTGCCACTTGAAGTGAGAGCTCAGTCCTTTTGTACTAACAAATAAGAGCATTCTTATCGAAGAGCAACTACTAAAGAGACTACGTAGTTGAGTAGAACCTAAAGATGTAGCTCACATTGGGTGAACTTTGTTACCAAATCGGTGATCTCTTCTCTTATGTGATTGATATCTTGTCTCATGTTTTCTCATGCATGTTATTTATGAAATTATGATCATTGAATGCATTAACTAATGAAGTTGGAGTTAGCACACTCACAATTTTAATATTCAAAATTGGATTCAATCCTATTAATGCAATCATGTAAGAAGATCATCATTAAGAATTAGGTCTTATTCAATGGGCTTTCAACCAAACCAAGTTTGGGATCGATTGAATCTCGGATCCAGATAATGCTTGGTATGAAAGCAGGTCTGACAAGGATTTTAGATGTTGAATCAGAGATGGGAAAATCATCAAATAATGCATGGCTCAAAGAATTCAATGATCCAGGTGGCTCCAGACACATGCAGAAGTCCAAGAGGACTCAGGAAGGGTCAAAAATCAAAGTGTTTGGATTGTACTCGAACTAGGTTCATGTTGAATATCTCGTCGTCGTGATTGTGGTTGTGTGAATGGTTCGTCAAACCGAGTCCGTATGCGAAAGTTAGGAGCAGTCAAAGTTCAGGGTTGACTTGGGTGACTAGGCAGGGTTAAGGAGGCAACAATTTGGACAAAATCCGCCCACCAGATTCCAGCCAACCTGGGCCAGATTCTGGGAAAATTTGTGGCCTACTTAAATTGACTCCTTCGGTCAATTTTCAGAATTTTCAAAAAGAGCTAATTGTTTTATATAACAAAAAAAACATATTTTTGGGGTGGCAGGCCACCAACCCCGCCACCCCCAACGAACATCATATATACATAACATTTTTTTTTTAATTAAAAGGCCGACAGGCCATGAACCCCACCGACCCAACCATACCATAAACAATGTAAAGTTGGGGTGGGCGGGCCACCTCCAGTGGACCTGGCCCACACCCCTATCCAACCATGCCTTATATGCACAACAATTATAGCGGGGCCGACGAGGATTGAACCCGCCCGACCCATGTGGCCTAGCACCCACCGAGCGGCCCCATGTGTCACCCAAACAACACCCCCTCGTACCATACATGATGGCTCCTACACATTCGACCGACGGAGGTTAAGGGGCAGGCCGCCCAAGGTGGACCCGACCCCATCAACAATTAAATGCGGCCATCTAATATTTTAAATGCGGGTATATTAAACCATTTCGTGTTAAAAAAAGGGGAGGAGTTGGGGTTTGACCACCCGACCTCCTCCACCCAATTCGGGATTTCAAACCAACCCATCTACAACAACTTTATTAAACAATCCGCCCAATACATTTTATTTAAACCTTCACTCATTTGAGCGTTGGGGGGAGGAGGAGGAGTGGGCACGCATTTCTATGCAGGTGGAACCATGAGAAGTGTAGAGAGGGGGCCGAAACCATGATCTAAATAATTTCTCCAGGGGGCTAGATTTTCACTTTGTCAGTTTTCGACAAATTTTATATGGTTTCAACATTTCTCGATGCCACGAACTCAATGGTGCTGCCCGTTTCTCCATCAGAGATCTATAATTTTTGGGCTTCTTCAATTATGGAGGTATAATTTCGCGATTTTTCCTTTTGATGTACTTTCATTATTTTGCCATCTAATGAAAACAAGGCCTCCCCACTAATTCGAGCAGGGCCCGAAGATGTGGCCCCTCCTAGATGAACTCCGATATCAATCTTGTGTCTTATATGCGTGACTTTCTATTCTTCTCTTCCTCTTCTTTTATGCACTTGTAATTTCATGGTTAAATGCAAGCTTAATATGTAATTCTTTAATGCATCACAAGGAAAAGATTTGTTGGGATCATTCAAGGAAATCAACTAGATCATTGCTACAAGAAGCATAAGAGGAGAAACAAAGATCACACCCTCATTTACAAGATATAGAAGAGGCCTTGGTAAAGTTGTAGTGTAATGAAGGCTTAGCAAAGACATCCTCACATAATCCAGAATCAGAAGCTAAGGTAAACAATGTAATTGATTCTTCAATTTCATGTTCTTCCCATTATGATGATGGTTTTGTAGCTTTTCAAAATCACACTACATGCATTAGCTTGAAGCTAATGAAGAAAATGGGATACAAAGGAAACGGCCTCGGATTTAATGGTGAAGGCGTTGTGAATCCCGTCCAAGTGGTATAAATACCTCAATATGCAGCGCTAGGCTATGGTAAAGAGGAATATGGCGCATTCTCGAAGACCATCGCTAAAAGAAAATCCAAAGCCATAGAAGCAAGAGAGACTTCAAGTAACAATTCTGAATCTGTGCAGGCTGAGAGCACATCACACCATCCCAGCAATCGTGATTGCAAGTCATCTCCAAATGGAGGTGAGCATTTCAGAGGAAGAACTAATTCAATTTCCCTTCACCAAATCTGCACCAAAGACAACCATTTAAGGTATAACTATTCCAATGTTCCTTTTAATTGTAGGAATATTGGCAATGTAAAGAAAGTTTATGGCATAGAAAACTATGTACATTTTATGGTTTGAATAACCATGCTACTTCCAAGTTTCGGAAAAGAATGAATTTTTACAGGAAAGTTATGTTGGCCAGGAAGGAGACACGACATAAAAACCTTTCTCCACAATGATAGAAAAAGAAGGGAAATAAACTATGGATGTTGAAAAATTAATGCACCTATTGCAACAAGAGTGAGAACTAGAGAGCTACCTATTAGAAGCTCAATCCAAAGCTACATCCAAATAAATACCATAATATTATGAAAGCACGGATGAAGAAAGAAATCCTTGTGAAAGAAAAAATAGATCAGAATGTAGAGCACATTATAACCCTCCATGAAGTCACTCAGGAATAAAGATAACTATAGGAAGAGAGCCCATTAGCCTGGTTGGATAAGAGATGGGTAGCCTTTTTAATTAGTTGAGTGTGGCCACATGTTGATGCTATTGGATACTGCCAAAATACAACGAGTATCCCCAATGTGAAGTCCCAATTAGACCTCACACAGTTTGGACTAGGAGCCCCATCCAGAGTATCGACTTGGCCACCATAACTTAAGGTTTTCCTTGTTTTCAATGGATAACATAACATATTATACACATAACCTTTGAAAAAATAGTAAGTTGACATTATGAAATACCAATTGCAATGTGTAAAAGGAAGCCTTCATGAGAGGGAAACAAAGAGTGAGTATTTAGAAGAAAATTAATAGTACTATCATAAGAGAGGCATACAAGAGAAATGAATTATTCGTTACTTATATAGCGAAATAGTTCATATAGACACAATGATCATTAAAGAAAATACAACACACATTCAACAAGATAAGTGCCAAAGCTAATGAAGTAGTTCAATTTCCTTAGTACATATGTACATAACATATACCACAAACATCTAAAGAATATTCTTACAACATTCACGATAAATGCATGAAAGTTTTTTGGATCAATGAGCTTCTTATTATTAGGTGAAAGATCCAAGTACACAATTACAATGGTGATACACTAGTTTCAGTAGTGGAACATTAAGTCACTTCTTGCTTCTCCAAGGAATGATTTTATCTCCTATGTCAAGCTAAAGAATCCAAGGCTAGCTCTCCAAAGTCTATGCCTCCAAAAGGCTAGCTCATCTTCCCCTCTTAATTGGATCTCAAGCCTAGATTAGTAAATGGATAATAATTCCTAAACTACCACCCTCTCCTATATATTTACTGCCATCCACAACATAGGGGTTGGATTTTGGAGACTAATCATGCCCTCATGTTGTTGCCTTGAATCTAAGAGAGTCATTATCTTCATGCATTAGGGTGACATAGAGGTGTGCTTTGTGAAAAGGAAGGAAAAGTCAACTTGGGGATATCTCTACAAGATCAACATGATTCTTAGTTGAAAACTCTCTCCTTTTTTATTAATATGAAGAGTACATTGTTTTCCTGTATGTGTTATATTATGTTTACAGTCATATATTTCAATGCCTTATTGATCCATTGAATAGAGTAATTTGATTATGCTACATAGATATTTGGTTTGTGTTGATTGTATGTGCAGGTTCTAATTATAGCAATCAGAGCTACGATTAGAGCTTACAATCCAAGAGGAAATTAAATCTTGGGACGGATTCCAGGTAAGCCTCTTTCTATTCTTCAATTTCTCTAAGGAAAACTTTATATTCTTTGCTTTCTGTTGTAGGGAATATACTTCTATCCGCAGTCGTAGTTTCCACATAACACTTGCCCTCCGAGTTTCCACTACCAATGGTGCCTCAAGTTCATGTCCTTACATTCTCCCCCACTTGAAGTCATTAATGTCCTTGTCAACATGGTTCCCGTTGTCACATCTAATGAGAGGGTTGTTGGCAGTGATAAATAGATATGTAATTCACATTCACAACCATAGCTCCAATACTATCTCTCATAAGAGTGAGTATGTCAAACCATGGTTGTGGCCTACTTTGATACCTTTTTTCATGCTACTAAACTTTTTGTTCCACTTAAGAATCCCATACCACTCAAGAAACCTAGTTGACATGTGACACCTGTGTGACCTTATGAGTTGGGCATGACCAACGACCCAATCATATCATCCAAACTATGCCTACCCAACATGTACTAACCAAACCAAAGTCAGGCATCTTCAACCTTATGGAATATTGGAGTGCTTGATTCGCCACGACAATGCATCACCATTGCCTCCCATCCATAAACAACCTATTGTCACCTCCCCCGAGCTAAACATGTTCGAATAACTGACTACCCAATGTGTGACTACACGTGTTGTCTGTTCAAACCCCATGTGATAGTCATCAAGGATGTTGTTCCTACACCAAAGGAAACCTTGCATCCTTGGTCCTACTTGAAAAGATGTGCCCCTTGGTTCTCCTAACATGCTTACTTGCACTTGCACTCTAGCACACCATCTCACACTATGCCATGACCCTACCACCAAGGTTACAAAATCATGGACTTGCCATGCAGCTTGCCATGCATGCTTCCATGTACCCTTCTAGTCGCCACTTTCAATGGCGCCTCAAGTCAGGGTCCTCACAATACCCCTTTCTTAGTATATTCAAATGAAGAGTAGATCGATTGTTAGCCATAATAATGCTTGATAACCTAACAAGACTTAATCAAATTAAAACCATATCTCAAAACAAACTTCAACTTGAAATCATCCATTCAAGTCAGTTTAAGTGATCCACAAAGTTTACATGATATCTTCATTTATTTCAACATTGTCAATTTTATTTAGTGAGAAAAATATATAAGATAATAACTACATTTTTTCTGTTTGCTAGTTTATGTAAGTCCTGAGATGACTGGCATGGCTTAACATGTGGCTTGAGCAGCCACAACCTAGGGGCATCTAAGCAACAAAGTCACATGGGGATCTCACCTGGCCTAGGCCACATCATCCCTTAACATAGTTGAATTTTTCCCTACAGAGTTTTGAACCAGTAACCTTTACAACACAAAATGCCTTAACAAAACACCCTATCATCATCTACTCTATACTCTGTGAACTATAAAATAATAACAACCTTATATATTACTTGTAACCTCTAATAACACGAAAACCCTATTTAAAAATTCATATTTTACCAAAAACATTCAAATAAAATTTACACATTTTATACTCTTAAGATTTACACTTTTTATTATATAAATGTAATTACAATCACATCCACTAAAAATCCACATATTCTTCATAAGTATACTCGTGAAAACCAAGAATTAAAAGATATTCCATTGCAAATAAACTAAACATGACACTTTCAACGAAAGAAAAGGAAAATAAAAAATCCTTAATAAACTATGACTATCCTAAAGTCTTTGGAAAAGCCAAAAGCATACAATAATTGATTCGGAGGACTCTTGACCATGGGTTGGATTGCACTGTGTGGAAAGCTTGAAGAAAGTACAATAATTCAAAGCCAAAAGCATACGATAATTGATTCAGAGGACTCTTAACCATAGGTTGGATTACACTGTGTGGAAAGCCTACAGAAAGTACAATAATTCCCATCCCTTTAAAGGTTTCTCTTTTTTTTCACCACCGACACTCATAGTGATGCTTACAATCATTGCATTTTGCCTCTTTTCGTTTCGCTTCTCTAATATTCCCGATGTTTTTTTTACTTATTTCATAATGGTGATTGAATATTAAATAAATAAATATAAATGAGATATTAATTTAGAGTAAATTTATTTTTTAATATTGAAAAATAGTTAAATTTATTGTAAATAAATTATCTTTTCAATAAAGAATGATGCTAAATTTCATTTCATTTTCAATAAGATAGAAATTTTTTAAATAAAGAATGGCGTTAAATTTAATCAAATTTTTAGTAAGATCAAAAATATATATTTTAAATATATTAGTTTGTAGATTTTATCTCATTTGAAATCAACTTAAATATTTAAAAGTCAATCGTAAATTTGGATTGGATTGAAAATTTAAATTATTAATGAGAAGAAACCAGAAACCATGCTAGACAACTTCCATTGATAAAGACAGTTGTTGAGGATATGTATATACACATTTTTGCTTAATTTATATTAGAGTGCTTCCTTGTTATTTTAATGAATTGACATGCGCTTTATCGGCAGATTTTGCGGGATTTTGTTTGAAGTACAAAGACTGTTGAACATTTCTTTCTCATAAAATTGGACCCCAAATCAAAATTAAAGTTGAACTAGCCGCACGGCTGGCGTAATGCGTTAACGAGGGTTAGTAAAGTAATCTATAAAAGTTCAAAATTTCATTATGATTTTTAAAATGATATTTTATCGTCACATTATTTGAGAAAACTATGAAGTTTATTGTCTTTGGATGATTCATATTTTCACTTAACGAAACATACTGATAAATAAAAATTGCATTAAAGTAAATAAACATTGCATTAAAAAAATGTGTTAGGGGTAGTTTAGTCTGTGTTATTTGGGTTTAAAATTATATTTTGGTTAAATTAATTATTTGTTTACATATTAAGGATTTGCATAAATTTTGGTGGGTAGTAATTTTTAGTAAGTACACATATTTACAATTTTATTTGTGTTGAGAAAAACATAAATAATAGTAAAAAGTAACTCCTAGTAAGTTTATTTTTGGATATTTTTCCTGCCAAGCTTAATAATAAAAAAACACTACACAGATATCTAAAAATAATGTATGAATATTACAACCATATCCATAAATTATGACATAAATTGTAAAGAACTAATAATAAAGGAATACATTATTTAAACAAAAATAAAATTAAGGTAAATTAGTCAATTTACTTTTCTTGGTTTTAAGGCTCCAAGTTCTGACAATCCCTGATTTTGTTAATGGTATTCTTCTCTTATGTAACCAATTTAAAGGCATAAAATTCCAATTAATTTTTATTTTTTCCAAAATTGCTTTACAATTATTTTAAAATTGTAGTAGGTTGTTAAACTCATGCATATTTTCGGTAAAAAATTAAATTATGAAAAATTATGATTATCATTTTTTAATAGGAAATTACAGGAAGAACTGATATAGGAGTTGACACCCATTTCGAATCCACAGGAAACATTAAGGCAATGATTGAAGCTTTTGAAGTTTGCCATGATGTAATTGTTTTTAACTCCTATTCATCTCAATATTGCAGTGATTCAAAAAATAACTCAATGAATTTTTTGAACTCCATGATGTTAAAAGGAACCTTCTTCAAAAACTCTAAACCATGTTACATGCCTTCTAGAGTTGTACTAATAAGATAAGGCTTCAATCATTATTCAATGATGTATTCATTTGTTTTGTTAGAATTCATTGCTGGAAAAGTGATCATAGATAGTTATTTGTTGGTTTCTGCTTGCCATATGTAATTTAGATTATTAATATATGCTTGCTTGACTTTTACGAAAGCATGAAGTGGGTCGGAAGTAATTAAGTTCTTGATCATTCTTTGTTTATTTACAAACACTTCAACTATTTTTTTTTTGAAAAGTATAACTTGTGGATTTTGATTGAATATCCTCTTGGAATCATGCTTGCCACTACACCAAAACTCAGAGGTGTTAGTTTTTTGGAAAAAGTATAACTTGTGGGTTTTGATTGTATATCCTCTTGGAATCATGATTGCCATTACACCAAAACTCACAAATGTTAGTAAATGAATGCATTACCAGAGTTAACGGATCCTCGAGAGGCAGATAAACACATATCAAAAAACACATGGGGGTGTGCGCAACCCAAGGGGGGAATTTGGAAAATAAGGTACTCCACTTCTTAATGGCAGTGAGTCGCTCTTGAACATGACACTCTTCCACTTCATCTTCATGGTTGTTGGGTTGGGAAATCTTATTGTCTTTTGGTTCATCACACCATATCAAAGCCTCCGCTTTCAATTTTGGGTCAATGCTGCCAACTCCATTTAGTGTTGCTGATATGTTTAAGAGGATTCATTTAGTCAATATCTTCTATGATACTCTTAAGCCTTCATTCCATGTTTGTCGTTCCTGAACCAGTTCCACATCGACATCATTTTGTCTCAAATCATGATACTTGTTTTGTGTCATTGATGGGGGGTACATCAAGGCCCTCCTACGATGGGTCACTTCTTGTTGACATCAACTCATTATCTAGGAAGTTGACTTAGAAAATCCCTTCAGTACCTTGATGCTTGCATACATTAATGGCAAGTTTCCTCGCTCTCAGCGACATGTTTACATCACTGTCCTTCGACCGAAATACCCTGTGCGGTGTTCGACTTCATCTCATTCATTCACACCATACAGATTGTATTGCAGTACCTTGAGAGCCATTAACATCATCGGTGGTTTCTCTCACATCTGTTAACGACTTACATCATTGGTCGGTAATTAGATGGTGTCTACCATGTTCGAATCCAGCTTATTTATTCACATGGTTAGACTTGTACAATGGACGATCGAGTGAATGAGATAGAAGATCTTGAATCTAGTTCCATCCATCTGGGTTGCACTTTCAGGATTAATATAATATTACAAAGTATGATGGCTATGATCATAAAAACAATCATCCAATCATGAGTCCACACTTTGTCATCAGTGGAGATGTCTTCTTGATCATTGTACATGTAATGTTAGCTTATGTTTTTAGCATGGGTATGCCTCCCTCTGCATGTCACGATGAAAATGTATTGTAACAGATGATGATCTTGACCAGTTGTTCTTGATCCAAACTTGTCACAAGGTAAATCACTTCAGTCATTAGTTGTCATTTTTGACTTTTCGATTTAGGGGGAAATCTGTTATAGGCCATTTTGTCGCATCTGATCAATAGACCTTCAAACCGGATCAATCCACATCCGTGAACACCTTGTCATCATCCTTGCACAAAGCCCTAAGCATGGCTCTTCCAAATGCCTGAGTTTATGGGTCTGACTGCTTTATTTCAGTGCTTTTAAGGCCCAACTCACCTTGCCCCTTTAGGGACATGCATTCAGTAGCAGGTTTCTTCCTTCTGCACCAACGCTAATCAACAACAGGATGTCCCTTGCTAGGGGTGCGTTGATTCTAGAAATTCAGGAAAATTAAAAAGGATCCCGAAGCTTCCTCTTCTAGAAGCTTCTAGAGGTTGTTTAACCATTTACCTTAGATAAGAAGTTTGAATCCTATCTGATCCTACCTTAGATATTTCACCTCTTATCCCTTGAGCTCATCTTCCCTTCTTAATTACATCTCAAGCCTAGATTGGTAAATGGATAAGAATTCATAAACTACCACCCTCTCCTATATATTTACTGCCATCCACAACATAGGGGTTGGCTTTTAGACACTGATCATGCCCTCATGTTGTTTCCTTGAATCTAAGAGAGTCATTATCTTCATGCATTAGGGTGACATAGAGGTGTTCTTTGTGACAAGGAAGGACAAGTCAACTTGGGGAGATCTCTACAAGATCAACACTATCCTTAGTTGTAAGCTCTCTCCTTTTCTATTAATATAAAGAATACATTTTTTTCCTATATGTGTTATGTTATGTTTACATTCATATGTTTCAAAGCCTTGTTGATCCATTGAATAGAGTAATTGGATTATGCCACATAGATGTCGTAGATCTTTGGCTTGTGTTGATTGTATGTGTAGGTTCTCATTATATAAATTAGAGCTACGATTAGAGCTTACCAGTCAAGAGAAGAGTAAAACTTGTGACAGATTCCAAGTAAACTGCTTTCAATTCATCATTTTCTCTATGGAAAACTTTATCTTCTTTTCTTTCTATCGTTCTAGACCAGCCTACTAAGTCTAGGGAAGATACTTTTGTTTGCAGTCGTAGATTCCACATAACACATGCACTCCGAGTTTCCACTACCAATGATGCCTCAAGTTCATGTCCTTACATTCCCCCCCACTTGAAGTCATTAATGTTCTTGTCAACATGGCTCCCATTGTCACATCTAATGAGAGGGTTGTTGGTAGTGATAAATACATATGTAATTCACATTCACAACCGCAAATCCAATACTATCTCTCATAAGGGTGAGTATGTCAAACCATGGTTGTCAAGTCAGGGTCCTCACAATACCTCTTTCTCATTATATTCAGATGAAGAGTGGGTCTATTGTTAGCCATAATAATGCTTGATAACCTAACAAGACTTAATCAAATTAAAACCATATCTCAAAACAAATTTCAACTTGAAATCATCCATTCAAGTCAATTTAAGTGATCCGCTAACTACATTTTTCTGTTTGCTAGGTTATGTGAGTCCTAAGATGACTGACATGCTTAACGTGTGGCTTGAGTAGCCACAACCTAGGGGCATCTAAGCCACAAAATCACCTGGGGATCGCATCTGGCCTAGGCCACACCAACCCTTAGCATGGATGGATTTTTGCCCACAAAGTTTTGAACCAGTGACCTTTACATCACAAAGTGCCTTAACAAAAAACTCTATCATCGTCTGCTCTATACCCTATAAACTATAAAATAATAACGACCTTATATATTACTCGACTTCTAATAACATGAAAACCCTATTTTGAAATTTATATTTTACAAATAACGTTCAAACAAATTTTACAAATTTTATACTCTTAAGATTTACAATTTTTATTATATAAATGTAATTACAATCACATCCACTAAAAATCCGACCTGGTCATGACATATTCTTCATAAGTATACTCGTGAAACCCAAGAATTAAAAGATATTCCATTGCAAATGAACTAAACATGACACTCTCAACGAAAGAAAAGGAAAATAAGAAATCCTTTATAAACTATGACTATCCTAAAGTCTTTGGAAAAGCCAAAAGCATACAATAATTGATTCGGAGGTCTCTTAACCATGGGTTGGATTATACTCTGTGGAAAACTTAAAGAAAGTAAAATAATTCCTATCCCTTTAAAGTTTTTTTTTTTGTTTTTTCCTGCCGACACTCATACTCATAGTGATGCCTACAATTATTGCATTTCGCCTCCTTTCGTTTCTCTTCTCTAATATTTCCAATGTTTTCTTTACTTATTCCATAATGGTAGTTGAATATTAAATAAATAAATATAAATGAGATATTAATTTAGAGTAAATTCATTTTTTAATATTAAAAAATAGTTAAATTTATAGTAAATAAATTTATTTTTTAAATAGAAAATAATGTTAAATTCATTTGATTTTCAATAAGATAGAAATTTTTTAAATAAAGAATGACTTTAAATTTAATCAGATTTTCAGTAAGATAAAAAATTTATGATTTAAATATGTTATTTTGTAAATTTTATCTCAATTGAAATCAACTCAAATATTCAAAATTCAATAATAAATTTGGATTGGATTGAAAATTTAAATTATTAAATCAAAATCATTCATGGTGAGAAGAAACCAAAAACCATTGGGCCTGGCCACTCTGCAAAATCATTGATGGATATTTTCGGCCTAGCCATTGGGCAAAATTCAGTGTCCTCCGCGAGGTGGGATCTCCCTCCTTTGCAAATGGTGATTTTTAATTTTTCAACAGGTTTTTTTTCCAGTGTCTTACTATGGTTTGTACCAAGCTATCCCTGTTTTCAGGTCATTTTTACACAACCACTTATATAGTTTTTCTTCTCAATAGAAGGACTCTTTGTAATTTTGCTCTTTTCTGGGGATAGGTGGTATGTGACCCTTGTTATACCAACATGAATTCTCTGTATATGTAATGGAAATTACCTCTACTGAAACAACTGTCTTTTTTGTAATCTCTCATATTATTATAATATAAATCTTGCTTTTTTCGTACTGAGAAAAAAAAAAAAACAACCATGCTAGACAACTTCCATTGATAAAGACAGTTGTTGAGGATATGTGTATGGACATATTTTTCTTAAATTATACTAGAGTGCTTCCTTGTTATTTTAATGAATTGACATGCTCGGCAGATTCTGCGGGATTTCATTTGAAGTACAAAGACTGTTGAACATTTCTTTCTCATAAAATTGGACTCCAAATCAAAATTAAAGTTGAACTAGCCGCACAGCTGGCGTAATGCGTTAAAGAGTGCTACTAGAGTAATCAGCCGTTGCGTCATAAAAGGTCAAAATTCCTCTATGATTTTTTGAATCTTGGGTGTGAAGCATGATTATCATCGTAATTTAGAGGTCTTTGTTTCAGTTGGATGTATACCCCAGGAAGATTGTACACCCCTCCACGTGGGGGGGTGCGAGGGGGGACTTGTCCACCCTGTGGGGGTTTGGGGGGGGCCATCCCCCCGACTGGGGAGTCTGGGGGGAGTGGTCCCCCAATGAGGGTTTCGGGGGCAGCAACCCCGAAGCAGATGTAAAATTGCCTTGTCAAAGTATAGTAATTTCTAGTCACTCTAGGCCGTTTATTAGGGGAATGATCTGACAGTAGAATTTATGTTTAGTTTAGGGTTTTTTGCCCTAGAAGGCAACCCCTCTCTTTGTATGAGGGTATTGTATTGACGCTGTGATATATGTGCGTATTCTCAGAGCGAGAAACAAAAAAGGTGAGACTGTGAGAGAAAACGGAGGATATTACAGCAAATCTGCTGTAGGTTGTGTCTCTTCATTTTGCTGGATAATAGAAAGGAAGGACTGACTGTTCGGGGTGGACGTAGCCCAAACTGGGTGAACCACGTATATCTATGTCTCTCTGGTTTTATGTGTTTGTGTTTTTCCTCATATTATATGTCTTGCATTTCTTTGTCATATATAAAATTTTCTAACATTAAATTATATTTTATCATCACATTATTTGAGAAAACTATGAAGAAGTTTATTCTCTTTGATGATTCATATTTTCACTCAACAAAATATATAGATAAATAAAAATTGTATTAATAAATAAAAGTTATATAGTAACTAGTATTTTCATTTAATTTAAATATACTTTAATTAAAAAAAGTTCATTACAAAAATAAAACAACTAATAAAATATTGTATTGTTAATAAAATGTTGTATTGTTGAATGTCATCGCCAAAAATTAAGAAATATGATTAACTAATATTGTTTATATATATATATATATATATAGATACAATATTTTTAATATATTAATAAGTTATCTTAATTTGAAAATATGGAGAAAAAATTGTAATTCATGAAAATAGAAATAATAGGAAAATAAAAAAATTTAAAGAGCCCATAATAAGACCTCAACCAATCACTTCACAAATAAATAAATTTAAATAATAATAAAAAATAACAAAAATTGAATTCCTAATGTTGAACTATGAATAAGCAACAATTTTTTTGGTCAAAGTCAAACTAATACACAAGTCAAAGCAAAACTCAATGCGTATACCATGTTTGCCGCATGTATAATAAAAATTGCTTAAAACATATGTGTTGTAGGGCACTTTAGTCTATGCTATTTAAGTTTAAAATTATGTTTTGGAAAAAATTACATATGAAGTTAATTTATATTGGTCAATGCTAAATTAATAATGATCAATAGGCAAATAGAATCTTATAATCTTGCTTTGGCAATAACTTATAAATTGAGATGTATAGTGGATAAATTAATTGTTTGCTCACATACATTGAGAACTTGCATAAATTTTGGTGGATAGTAATCTCTATTAAATATACACATTTACAATTTTACTTGTGTTGAGAAAAACATAAATAATGGTAAGAAGTAACTCCTAGTAAGTTTACTTTTGGATGGTTTTCCTGCAAAAGTTAATACTACACAAATATCTAAAAATAATGTATAAATATCTCAACCATATCCATAAATTATGGCATAAATTGTAAGGCAGTTATCACATTGAATTATATTGTGCAAAGGTTGCAATAATATCTTCAAGTTATGGTCCAATCAAATGTTTGAAAAATAGTTTTTTTTTTTAATAATATTGAAAAATAAATATTTCTTTTGCAAAGTTAAACATTATAAGTTGTGTTCTCAATGTTAAACTAATAAATCGACTGCTAGAGTCCTCTTTAGGTAGAGACTAATAATAAAGAAATACATTATTTAAAACAAAATTAAAATTAAAATAAAATTGAGGTAAATTAGTCCTCTTTACGTAGAGACTAATAATAAAGAAATACATTATTTAAAACAAAATTAAAATTAAAATAAAATTGAGGTAAATTAGTCAATTCACTATTTTTGGTTTTTGGGCTCCAAAATTTGACAATCCATGGTTTTGTTAATGGTATTCTTCTCTTATGTAACTTATTTAAAGGCATGATATCTTAAAATTGTGATAGGTTGTTAAATTCATGTATATTTTCGGTAAAAATTTAAATTCTAAAAATTTATGATTATCATTTTTTTTAATAGATAATTGCAGGAAGAACTGATAGAAGAATTGACAAGAAGCTCAAATCCACATAAAACATTAAAACAATGATTAAAGCTAAAGCTTTTGAAGTTTGCCATGATGTAATTGCTTTTAACTCTTTTTTATCTAAATACCTTAGTGATTCAAAAAATAACTATGAGTTGATTGCTTCCTATTGCTTCCTTTCTAAGAAAACACTTGTATTGAATGGGTGAAATATTTTCATTATAAATTTGGGGTGATAGTGAGATTGTGCATGAAGGTATCTATTGGAACAATTTCATTATAAATTTGCTGGATGAGAACACCATCAAATTAATGATGAGAACATCTAAAAATGACACAATGTTACTATGTTGAATGTCAATAATAAATTTCAAATTCAATACAAAGTTTATTTCCATAAAAATGGTTGGTAAATGTTGATAGGAATCAAAACACTTACCTCGTAATATCCACATTACTTATATTTAAAAAAAAACCATAAAATTAACTAAATTATAACTTTATTTTAAACCAATTAGATCAATCTTAGCTCTGGATCTAGCAAGTGTAAAGAGGGATGAAATATCTTGAGGTGGAAACCTTTCCTCAAGTATTATAGTCAAAAAATATGTTTGCACCTCTAGAGATTTCATCACTCTTGGCACTTGATAGATTCAGTGTTAAGATGGATTTAGGCTAATAGTAATAGAGTTGAACTCTTTTTAAATATTATTTATGTTGAAAATATTTTTAATTCTAAATTATGATTTCAAGTTGCTTATGATTGTTTAAGAGCTCATTTTCCTTGGACATAAAAAACAAATTAACAATTGAAGACCTAAATGTATTTGGCAAGGGTGGATGTTTGTCCCCTTATGAACCACCATGAGTTACTAAGTGGCTAGGTTTTGTATACACACAAGGATGTTGTTTCTCATTGACATATTGAGATTGTATCAATAGGGGTAACTTCATCTTGCAACGCAAGATGATAATTTGGTGCAAATTGGAAAATATGGTAGCCTTGAGCTTTTCCCTACTATAAAAGAAAAATAAAAATATAATCCAATATAAAATTTCTGGTTATTTTGTTTCTTTCAACTCTATGTTTTACAAGAATTCTTATTTTGTTAAGTTAAATAAGACATTCTTCTTCTTAAAGATTTTATTGTTGCCATTGGTAGATCTCAATCCAATATTTTAATTCATATTTATAATCTCAACCCTTTGTAAATAGAAGGGGTTACCAACCTAACCCATAAATAAAAATAAGCTCTAATGGTATTTGTTGGACCCCTCATTTTCATTTTGATGGAATATAAGTTTTGACTGGAGGCAAGGACATGGTGGCACAAAGTTAGTAGACATAGAAGACATTATTCATGCTACTTGGATTGAAGACTCTTATCAACATTAAAGAGTAAAATAGAGGGAGATAAGAACCAAAACAACAGGCAAGGGTCCAAATGATCACAAAGGCGATTGATGAAAGAGTGAAGACAACTAGCTAGAGAAGAAGTAATATCAATTGGTTCTTAAATAACAAACTAAAAGTAGACTAACAATTTCCTAATCTCCCACCTTCAAGCACATAAATACAATTGTAAAGACCTTGAATTATAAAAGGGTTGATTCTCTACTAACGCTTTATATCCTAGCCATCATTTGAATTTATATTAGTTATCTATTAATTAGTATGTTAATTATTTAAGTTCTGAATTATGCTCATGTATAGGTCTCGTGTCTAAATAATTGGTTTGTAATGATGTACTGGATTATTTTGAGATGAATGGAATGCAACCCCTCTCTCAAAATTTTGTTGTTTTTGCATTCTATTGTGATGACATGTTTTTTTACTACCTTTCAATATCTATGATGTTGGATAATAGTAAGCTAGTTTCATGGAAACTATTCTCTTAGGTTAAGATGATGGTTTTGGTTATGATAATGCTAACCATTGGGTAGATAGGGAATGATGCTTAATAAATATCAAGATGGATACTAACTGCAGTTGTCATACAATAGAAGCCCTATATAGACTTAAGTCTCAATATAATGTTTTAGGTGAGACCTTCTCCTTCACAGGGATTAAAATTTTCAGTGCTTTGACTACAATAGAACCCCTTTGTTGGAAACCAATGTGGATATTAATCTAAAATTGGATTTACAAATTCTTTCTTTTCCAAGATCTAAAATGCTATGTATGGTCGTATAATAGTTTGGTAAACAAGTTGACTAAGAGTTATGTGGAGTGGTGGTGGCTTAGTAAAATCAACCACTTTGCAAACTACAATGCTAGTAGTTTAAATTCCTTTTTGCTACATGATGATGATAATACCTATGAAGTTTTCTAAGCAGGATTTCCTAGGGGATTTGTGTGAATGGTTAAGTATGTCGAGAGAAAAACCATGACCTAAATGGAAAAAGGAGAAAAGAGGTCAAATGGAGTGTCCATAATTGTGTTCCAATATGTAGGTTTAATTATGAAGTTGCAAGAGAACTTAATCTAAGCTCTAATACCACATTATGTAAACCCCCTTAGCACACCCAACCACAAAGCAAGAAGCTAATAAGGGAGCCATTTTAACATAATACCAAAAGAGAGAGTCTCCTAGAAAGGTCCAAAATTAACTAAATACATGTACATTACAAAATAATAATAATAATAAACTACAATATACAAGAATGGAATGATAATATTTTCTTATAGCAAATTTCTTTATTCTTAATTAAGCACATTCACACATAGCCTATGAAAAATACATATATTTTGATATAAAAAATGTGGCATATGTTGGGTATGTGTTATGTCCCTTGCATGACTATCACCACACCCTATAAATGTGCAATGCTGAAATATAATTGTGCGGTTTTTTGCGTCTGATTTTTCCATTTTTCGGCATATGAATTTGCTAAAAGTGGTTTTATGGTGCATGGTGGCTTTTCCCATGGTTTTGTAGTTTTGATTAAGGAACTATGGTTATATTAAACTCAAAGGTAAATGAATTGGTTGTTTATGAATTTAACGTGATATATATTGTATATTAATGTTGTACAAAAATATATATATTGAAAATAATTGCTATTTCTTGAGGTTATGAATTTTCGTGATAAAATATATGTGTTAATGTGTGTGTTTTCCATTACATCTTTTCTATTTTATTAATAATATATTTGTTGCAATTAACTATACATGGTTAAAACCTATATTTTGTATCAAAATAGCTGTAACACACTCTTCCACTCCCTTGGGTATTTATTAGGTTGTTGGAGGTACTATATCAAAATTAACTCAACCTCCATTGTCTCAATACGAAGATTGGGTTACAAAATTCCTCTTTTTCCAATTTTGTCAAATTCCAAAATAGATATTACCATTATGTTTCGATCGTTGAGATATTTCTGGTGATATGAATTGTATCTCAATCCAACCTCTAGATTGAAAGTTATTCCCTTTCAAAGCTTTCCAATTAACTCTTGCCACATATATAATATACTGCCACATGTCAACCATATGTAACCCACGTGGCTATTTTGCGTCGTCCACAATGCTTACTTGGCATCCATGAAACATAGCCAAATATCTATGGCACTTTTTGCCTCATCTCATATTTTGGGTCCTGTAGCACCATGATGTCATCTCGCCATACCTTATGAAATGCTTCACATAGGCCTTCTGGGGCACAATAGGGAAGTTTATGTCAGTTGTCGAAAGGAACTCCCATCTAGAAATCTCTTTCAAGCTATGGCATTGCTCAACTTAATTTGTTTTGCAATGTGACCAGGAATTCTATGTCAGTTGCTAGGAAGGATTCCCATCCAGTGCCTTCTAAAGACTACCCCATCACGTCAAGGCACCAAAATCTGCGATGGCATGATCCCATGACACAAAGAATCCATGTAGACTCGATGTGGCACTCCCTTTGCCACATGGCACCATAAACCGCTACCATGTGTCATATAGTTTTGGTTGAATCAACATTCAAAAACACTTATTACAATTATCATGTGTCACTGTAGCATAAACGACACATCATCATCTTATCAACATAATCCATCCACATGATAGGGATGCCATATCATCGCACCCATTAGGTCCTCACCAATTTCACGTTTCATTTCTCAGCACATTGTCACAATTGACGGGAGGTGCAAGCAACATTACTCAGGTAAATTCCCATCTTTCCCATCAAATTCTATCAACATCAATGTGTATCATGTCCATGATCAAGTGCAATGATAGGAGGTGCGAATGGCAACACTTAATAGGAATTTTCTTGTCTCGGTCATTAGATTCTTTCAATCTTTTTTTCCATGATGAATGTGGGATAAATAATATTGGTTCTAAATCAATGGCCTAACAACATCCATTATCCTGATCAACGGTTGCATGGTATTTGTCTCTAAAAGTTATATCCCGAGATTAAGGGCACCAGATCTAATTTAGGAGGCTCTAAGAGACCTAAAAAATAAAATATTCCAAAATTTGATGGAAATAGTGACATGTCAGAGAGCTCGATGAGACGATTCTAATGCAGCTTGAATCATGTCCAACCAAATTTGTATGAAGAATTTATGACATTCTGAAGATCATTTTGAACAACACGGAAAATGTAAAACTTGTTAGGACACGTGGTAACATTTGGATGTGACCTATGGCAGTATGGATATGGTGATGTGGCTACATTTTAGGTTGAAACATGGTACCAAGCTAGAGACATGGCGGGGCCTAAAGTGACAGGTCGTAGAATGACCAAGAACATAATGTTGAGGTGGTTGCATTGACATGGAAAGACAAGTGTGTAGGTGATGTGGCACATTGATGCATAGGTGATGTGGCATTGGCTAATGAATGGCCACCACATGGACCAATCAAATGGTGCCACATGGCATCATAAACCATCCAATCTGGTGTTGAAAGTTATAGGTTTGACCTTGGGACCTTCCCCTCACATGAATTCCTTAATATATCTCTATCGATCAATCCACCAATAGACTTGGTTATAAATTTCTCCCACTAAAGTTTATTTAAACACGATTATTTTTCCATAGAGGGGAGAGGGACCCACGTGCCTAGCCATTGGAACAAATTATGAGGGAGGATCCAATACGCCCATCCATGGGAACATATTTCAAGACAAGGCTTGCACTAATTGCAGAGAGGTAAGTCTGTGTGGCACGAAGTCTGAGGCAATGGAGCCTAGAGAGGTCAAGAAGTGACATTGATAGAAACCTATGGTGTTGATAATCATTCTTCATGATCTTTTGACACGAATCCACTGGTGCAAAGAGAATTTGTATCTGAGCAGTGCATTTGAGGGATCATGGTTAAAGCCCATATATGTCATTAATTCTTGACATAAATTTCGAGACAGAGATGCACTTTTCAGAAGTTAGTCATGTTTATAGTCAAAAGTTGCAGAATAACAAGGTGAACCTACCAATATTGTGTTTGTTTAGTTTTGAGCAGCATATATGAGTGGTCATGGTTAAATCCCATATGTGTCATTAATGTTTGGCATGAATTTTTATTTAGAGATGCACTTGACAAATTCTAGTCATGTTTGCATTCAAAAGTTGTAGAATGTTGGGATAAACCTGTTGGTTATGTGATTTGAGTTTTGAGCATTTGATTGAGAATTTTAGCACAACAACCAATGTAAGTCTCATTTATTATTGATTTTTCCATTTTCAAGATTTGTAAGAGGGAGAATATGTACTTGCAAATTCTATATGATCTTTGTATGTTGCAGCAAGATAACAAGATCTGAATTCTTGTAGATAATTCTTTGTTTGAGCTTGTGCAATCAAGCCAAGATAGTGCGGTACTAAAAAGCCATTTCCACTTGAAGTGAGAGTTTAGTCCTTTTGTAAAGTCAAAGGAGAACATATTTATGAAGGAGATACATTGCCACTTGTAGCGAAAGTTCAATTCTTTTGTAATGTCAAAGGAGAACATCTCTTTGAAGGGGAGACATAGCCACTTGGAGAATGTCTCTTTTAAAGAGAGACATTTCCACTTGAAGTGTGAGCTCAGTCCTTTTTTACTAACAAAGAAGAGCATCCTTATCGAAGAGCAGCTACTAAAGAGACTACATAGTTGAGTAGAACTTGAAGATGTAGCTTACATTGGGTGAACTCTATTACCAAATCAGTGATCTCTTCTCTTATGTGATTGATCTCTTGTCTCATGTTTTCTCATGCATGTTATTTATGAAATTATGATCATTAAATGCATTAAGTAATGAAGTCGGAGTCAGCACACTCACAATTTTAATATTCAAAATTGGATTCAAGCTTATTAATGCAATCATGAAGAAGATCATCATTAAGAATGTGGTCTTATTCAAGGGGCTTTCAACTAGACCAAGTTTGGGATTGGTTGACTCTTGGATCTAGATAATGCTTGGTATCAAAGTAGGTCTGACAAGGATTTTAGGTGTTGAATCAAAGACAAGGAAATCATCAAATAATGCATGGCTCAAAGAATTCAAAGAAATAAACTAGGGCATTGCTACAAGAACCATAAGAGGAGAAGTAGAGATTGCAACTTCATTTACAAGCTATAGAAGAGGCCTTGGTAAAGTTGTAGTGTAATGAAGGCTTAGCGAAGCCATCCTCACCCGATCTACAATCAGAAACTAAGGTAAACAATGTCAATGATTCTTCAATTTTGTGTTCTTCCCATTATGATGATGGTTTTGTAGATTTTCAAAATCACACTACATGCATTGGCTTGAAGCTAATGAAGAAAATGGGATACAAAGGAAAAGGCCTAGGATTTAATGGTGAAGGTATTGTGAATCCCATCCAAGTGGTATAACTACCTCAATATGTAGGACTAGGCTATGGTAAAGAGGAATATGGAGCATTCTCCAAGACCATCGATAAAAGAAACTCCAAAACCATAGAAGTAAGAGAGACTTCAAGTAATGACTTTGAATCCGTGTGGGTTGAGAGCACATCACACCATTCCAGCAATCACAATTACAAGCCATCTCCAAATGAAGGTGAGTATTTCAGAGGAAGAACTAAGTCAATTTCCATTCACCAAACCTACACCAAAGACAACTATTCAAGGTATAACCATTCCAATGTTCCTTTTAATTGTAACAAAATTGGCAATGTAAAGAAAGTTTATGGCATAGAAAACTATGTACAATTTATGGTTTGAATAACCATGCTACTACCAAGTTTTGGAAAAGAATGGATTTTTACAAGAAAGTTATGTTGACCAGGAAGGAGACATGACATAAAGACCCTTCTCCACAATGAGAGAAAAAGAAGGTAAAGAAACTATGGATGTTGAAAAACCAATGCACCTATTGCAACAAGAGTGGGAACTAGAGAGCTACATATTGGAAGCTCAATCCAAAGCTACATCCAAAGAAATACCATACCATTATGAAAGCATGTATGAAGAAAGAAACCCTTGTGAAGGAACAAATAGATGAGAAGGTAGAGCACATTATAACCCTCCATGAAGTCACTTAGGAATAAAGATAACCATAGGAAGAGAGCCCAATAGCCTGGTTGGGTAAGATATGGATAGCCTTTTTAATTGGATACTGACAACATACAATGAGTATCCTCGATGTGAAGTCCCAATTAGACCTCACACAGTTTGGAGTAGGAGCCCAATCAAGAGTATCGGCTTGACCACCATAACTTAAGGTTTGCCTTGTTTTCAATGGATAACATAAGAGATTATACACATAACCTTTGAAAAAACAAGTAAGTTGACATTTTGAAATACCAATTGCAATGTGTAAAAGGAAGCTTTCACGAGAGGGAAACAAAGAGTGAGTCTTTAGAACAAAAGTAATAGTACTATCATAAGAGAGGCATACAAGGGAAAGGAAAGATTCGTTACTTATATAGTGAAATAGTTGACATAGACACAACGATCATTAAAGAAAATACAACACACATTCAACAAGATAAGTGCCAAATCTAATGAAGTAGTTCAATTTACTTAGTACATATGTACATAACATATACCACAAACATCTAAAGAATATTCTTACAACATTCACGATACATGCATGAAAATGTTTTGGATCAATGAGATTCTTATTATTAGGTGAAATATCCAAGTACACAATTACAATGGTGATACACTAGTTCCAGTAGTGGAGCATTAAGTCACTTCCTGCTTCTCCAAGGAATGATTTTATCTCCTATGTCAAGCTAAAGAATCCAAGGCTAGCTCTCCAAAGTCTAAGCTTCCAAAAGGCCCTTTCTTGAGTTATGAGGTTTCTTTTATAACAAAAGGAATGACCTTTCCTATCCCCTTATAAATATTGAGCTACCCTTGGTACTCTTGGACTCCTAAATTACCTTTGAACTTCTATTGACTCTTTGGTCCACATGTGACTTTTCATATTCCACATGTGACTTTTGGACTTCCACACCTTTAAATTTTGTCATTTTCTTGAAGATACATAATTAAATTCCACATCATGTGGCAAGACATATTGAAATTTATGACATTATTATGACACTTGTTCAAGCCATGACTTGGAAATGATGGCATGGAACTTTATGATGATGTAGTAATGCCAAGCTGATCTCGTTGTTGTTGTGTCTTGCATTCTTGATGATAGATATGGTTTTTTCTTCATCTTCACCTTCCAAAGGGTCTTGGATCACTATTGGAATCTTTTGATTCATAATAAAATGTCTTCATTCTGTCATGGTCCATGATCTCTTCATGTCTTCATGATGGTTCTTCTTTGCAAGTGCTTATTTATTCCTCCTCCTTGAAATCTTCCTTGAGCATCAACTTTCCTTGTTGAGGAGGTACATTTTCCAATGAAGATCACTCATGGAAAGGAAAAATTAGTCTTGAAATCATTTATCCTATCTCTACTTTGCTCATGGAAGAAGATACTTGTGATGGGCCTGTGAAAGGACTCAGAAGGAAGGGCTTGATGAGGATGGCGTAGTTGAGCTCAACAGTGGCTAAGGAGAGCACCACTGCTCACTAGAATTTCACCATGCACTATGAGGAGGGGATTTTTAGGGTCCAATGTAGTGGGCAAGTGAAAGAGACAATGTGATGAGCTTGTTGGCTAAAACTGCACCATGTGCTAGGCTCAAGGGTGTAGGAGACAATGATAGTGTAGTTGAGCTTCACAGTGACTGAGGGAGGCCCTTACTATGTTCTAGAAATGCAACATATGCTCAAGAGGCAGGGCATGAATCAATGAATGCACAATGAAGGAGTCTAGTGGACAAGGATTGATGGATTGGTGATTAAAAATGCACCATGCTCTATGAATGAGAGGCATGCTTAAGGGAGAGTGCAATTTTAATTAGAAATGATTGATTGTACACTAGAAATGTGACCTACGCTAAGGGAGGTAGGTAGAGAAATTATTTAGCATAGTGAGGGGTTGTAGTTAGCAGTGAAGGCAAGAATAAGCACTCTAATTGCGCCATGCATTGTACTTGAGAGGGAGGTTTCCAGGCTAGCACAATTTTCTCTCGTAATGGATGAATATCCACTAGAAATGCACCCTGCAACCTATGCTAGCACAATTTTCTTATGCAGTGGTTGTCTATCCACTAGAAATTCTCATTGCGCTCAGGAAGGCTCACTGGAAGAGGAAATTACGCAGTTGACTAAGGCAAGCAGCATAAGGCAAGTCACTTTTCCTACGAAGAGGCTTAAAGCACTATGAGAGGGAATATACCTTGTATGTAATAGTTTGATTTTACAGAAGGCCACTAGAAATACTCCATGCACTATACAAGGAAGAATTCTCAAAACTCAATGCAATGAGTCAGTACAAGCAAGAAGGGTTAGGTGACTTTTCCTTGAAATTTCTAAATGTGCACTAATGGGAACTGAACTTGGGGAAGGCTCATTGCACAAGTCTAGGAGGGAGAGATCCCATCAATAAGGCTCATGGGTAGGTTTTTCTCATCACCTGGAGGAGAGTTCATGTATTCACAACTTGCACTAGGTAGTAGGACCAAGAAGAGCTCCAAAATGGCTAAGTGTGCGATCAATAGAGTAAGAGAGGGAAAAGAATCTGAACAAGACTCAAATATGGATCACACACATGAATGCCATCAACCCAATCTAGGAAAATGCACAGGAATCATAATAAGTAATCACACCTTGAAACGTCAGCAAAGAGACACTTATTTCTAAGTTCAATAGTTGAAACACAACATTGCGACACTTAGAACACAAGTTGTGACACAAGTGTCAACTATGACTATATATTCTTATGATATATAGGACTATATAATGTAGAAAATTGCACTAGAGCTACCTCTAGTGATGTGAAAAGGTGTGACACATACATGAGTGAAAACAACTAAAAGTGACACCTACAACAATAATAAAAAATGAAAATGACACTTGAAAAATCTAAAGAAAGTGAAAGTGGCACATGCAAGACCGAAGATAACATGAAAACTAAACTTGTTAAATTGAAAGCAAGAAAAAATGATAGTCCAGAAAGGGAAAGAAACATCTGTGAAAGAAAAGGTGTGCAAAAGCAACAATTGGGAAAACTCATTTAAATAGACGTACGATTGCAACCAAAGTGAGGGACACTATTGATGGAGACTGCACACTAAATGTCAACTGTCTAGGCTGCATAAGAAAGGTATGCTCATGCATTTATCAAGGACCAAGAATGTGTGAGAAAGTGACTTTGACACTTAGAATTCGAGAAGAAGACTTCGGTGCTTAGAAAAACATCAATGAAGTAACCATAGAACGATAGATCAAAAGATCCTCAGTAGCTTCCAAAATTCAAGTGTAGGAAATTTTTTGAAGAGTGTTGATCATAATGTCAACACCACCATTGTAAATCACATGTTTCTTTTGAATACCTCATAGTTGGGTGAAATATGTTTTCTAAAAGTGATGAATTGTATAACATCATTTAAGTATGCAACATAGTGATATTTTAGACCTTCTGTTGTAAATCAGATAAAACTTGTCTAATATTTGTATATAAATTTTAAGGGACCAAAAGTCCTTTAGTTGGGAGGAATGATCCAGGAGGCTCCAGAAGACCTCAAAAATTAAAGTTCTCAAAATTTTATGGAAACAATTCCATGTCGAAGAAATTGACAAGGTGATTCAAACACAACTTGAATCATGTCCAATGGAGTCTGTATGAAGAAGTTATGACATTTTGAAGATTTTGACCAACAAGCAAAGCCCTAAACTTGTTAGGACACATGGAAACATCTGGATGTGACTTGTGGTAGTATGTACAAGGTGACGTGGTAGTGTTTTAAGTCGACATGTGGAACCAATCTGGAGACATGGTGGGGCCTATAGTGACATGTGGTAGGATGATCTTAGAAACTTCCCAAGATAGAGTTATTCCATGCACTCAAGACATAATTTCACCCTTAATGAGGTAGCCCACCATTATGTTATGATAATGAGCTTCCAAAATTAAAAACATATAAATATGATATAAATTGATGAAATAATAGACCATTCGTAAGTGATATCAAATCACCAATCAGGATCATATCAGACAACATGCAAAAGAATAACTTGCATTCACATAACTCAAGAAACTCATAATCACCACATACACAAGTTAGAAGGTTAATCATGATTAAAAAATGAATTATGCATCCTTATTTAAATGACACGTGATTAATCATCAGTCATAAATACAGTAAGGCTTATTACAATCTATAGGTTAGTGTGTATAATCCACGATTACTTATCTGGATTACTCTGAGATGGTTGAAAACTGAAGGAGTGATTTCCACTCTCCTCCCAACCATAGGATAGCGACACTACAACCTTTCTTGCAACTGACCACCCCCAAGCCAGGTATAGGGTTCGAGATATTGCTTGTACTAGGAAAGTTTACACTAGTGGTTCATTCATTTAATAAGCTTCATAGATGACTCAGGAGGATCCTAAAAAGGAATAAAATTCAAAGTTCCCAAAACTTGATGGTAATAGTTCCATGTAGAAGAGTTTGATAAGATGATTCCAATCCAACTTGAATCACATCAAACTAAGAATGTATGCAAAAGTTATGGAATTTTGAAGTTTACACCAACAACAAATATAGTGTGCAATGCTACAAGTGGTAGCACCAAGCAGTGCCACGTGACAGACTGTACCACTAATGTGGCAGTACAAAGAAGCACCTACATGGTTGGATTAGGATATTATAGGTGGAAATTGGCAGCAACTGACATGGCAATGTGGTGGTGCCATGTGGCAAGTGATCGGGCACGTGATGTGGTGATGACTAGGCACTGATCATGGACAAGTGGACCTATGGAGGTGTGCCATCTATCACAATCAAAGGGTGCCACATGACATCCCTGAATATTCTAGAAGGTCAAATTTCAATATGGATTGGGCACCATGGAGATGAACCCAAACCTCGATAGAAACCACCCAATGGGTTGACCATTGGGAAACAAGCTATCTTGTAATGATTTGTTGGAAAATTTATATTTAAAATTATGTTGAAACACCTTGCAAAAGGAGGTATGTTGAGGATTTTACCTCGCATCCTCCCTAAAACTAAAAGCTGACAACATATCCAAATAATACATCGAACTATAATATGAGCTAACCATAATATAATTGAGATATAACAATACATTGTGTCATCACAAATGTTGGTTGTGGCATATGTATGACATGGTTTAACAACCATACCACATGGTGATGTTTGGATGGACCATAAATATATGGTCAGGCCATGTTAAAATTTGATTGGGGCATGAATTATTACATGGTTTAATGTATATGTAAATAGGTTGACCATTATAATATGGTCGGTTAGTTATATTGCGAGGAAATTGGTATATGGCTAACAACCAGCGGATTCAACCTGGGTCTATTGGCCCACAATGTTTTTAAATTTTAAAATATACCATTGCGCTAAGGCGTTCAAAGTTGAAAAAAAGACAGGGTCGAGAGCTTATGAACAGTGTTAATCCTATGTAATTTTTAAAATATAATGCTTTTGGAGCTTAAACTTGCAGTGGCTGAAGGGGATTTTTGGTGGAATTTTGGAGGCAAGTTCTTGGTAGTAGAGAGATTTTTTTGTGTAGGTTTTGGGAGGAAAAATTTCCTTGTAATTGATTTTGGGAGCATCAATAAATAAGGCCACTCTCTTGGAGGCAGGACTCGAAGGCGTAGTCCACACTGGACGAACTCCGTTATCAATTAGTTGTTGTGCTTCTTTTATTCTCTTCTTGATCTTATATACTTCTTTAAGTTACAAATTATTTCAAGCCATTCATTCTTAAGTTAAATTAATTATGCTCATATTTTAAAATGGTTAAAATTAATCATTGACACTTAAACATTTTACAAACCAAGTCATTTAACGATCCTAGATCAACTAGTATTAGAGCAAGTTTGATAGTGTTTTATGAGTGTGCATGATAACCAGAAGCAAACTCAAGTGATGTGAATGAACAATTGTAGAAGGAAATATGAAGATTGGTTTTAGGTAATCCTAGAGAAAAAATATGGCCTCACTAATAGAAGGAAGTCCAGAAGGAAATCCATTTAACTTCGAGGAAGAGTTTTTTGAAGCTTTCATGGTGATGAAGGCCATGGTTGAATAAGTATATAAAGAGTGGAAGAAACCTAGAGAAGGTAGCTCGTTAAAGAAATTTAAAGTGGAAGGTGATTTGAAAAAGTCTCCTCCTTCTTCTCCTCCATCTCCTCATGGGAAATTTATTGGGTAATTTAATTGTGCTTTAAATTACTTTACATTACATTGTCAATTCGGGATCATAAACTGTGAAGTATATGACACAATATATGCTAGGAGTTTAGTTTTCAATTCTAAAAAAAAAAATTGCAATGAAAGAAAAATATACTCTATAAAAACAAATTAAATGACATGAAATGAAATATTAATCTAGAAAATCATTGAGGAATTAATTTAGGAAAGCATTAAAAAATTAATCTAGGAAAGCATGTAAACTTAATCTATGAAAGCATGGAAATCTCTAATCTATAAAAGTGAGTAAATTTAATCTATGAAAGCTTGTAAATTTAATCTAGAAAGCATTTGAAATCTATTTCTATGAAAGAAAGCAACTCTAATCATAAATGAGAATGTTTTAGAATTTTTTTTTCTCAAGCGCTTGATTGCAATATGGAAAAGAATGAAGTGACAATTAAAAACTTGAAATTAAATAATCTAAAATAAATAAATAAATCAAATCCTAAGTGATCATTGAAATCTAAATTATTTCTTAATTAAAAAGATTAGATAATTGTTAGAGAATTGTGATGACTTTGAAAACTATATTGATTTAGATTCAAAATGAGTGGTCTCTTTCTTAATTTGACGGACAGTTCAAATTCTCTTTTATATTAATATATTTACTGGGCGCGACACGAAATATGAAAAATTACATTTGAAATATCCTTGAATATCGCCAAAATTGTGCACTACTTTGAAGAAATTCCTTTCAATCAACTAAATTGGCTCATTATGCACATAACCCATATTTTAGTTTTTTCAAGATTTGTCTTAGTTTGGCCAAAAACTATGTTAGAAGTTGGTTGGTCAAAAATTATTGTTAATCTAAATCACGATATTTGATCAAGTGTTGAAATCTCACAATTGCAACATTAAACAAAGTGCAATTGTTGATCTGCAAAAGAAACTAAAATTAAAACATAAGAAAGCTAATATAAACAACATATATTATGAAACTACATGAATTTTAAAACTATATCTTACAACAAAATAAGAATATAAAACTCTAAAATAAATAATACAAGAACTTATCAAATGTACTTTACTCCATCATAGTTTGGAATTATGTTCCAATAGTTCCTCCCTTTGAATGGAGAAGAAACTCCTATTTATACAAAAATTAAGATAACTAATTAATAAATGTAAATCCACAAATCTCTCCTAGATCCACAAATATCTCTTAGATCCACAAATATCTCTTAGATCCACAAATCTCTCATGTGGTTATAACCATGTGTTAACATCTAGCAAGTAACATCTCTTACATATCCTCTTATAAATCTCTAAAAATTTGATGAGAAATCTTATCAAAACTTTCATGATTTTTCTCCCTCAAATGTGCTTGAATGATTATCTCAAATATTCCTCAAATCTTCAAGAGTTTGAAGAGGAAATTCGAATTTGAGACTTAGAGTCCAAACATGACTTTGCTGGAATATCCAAATATGCCTACACATGTCACAAAACTCATCCAATGTTATATATAAGTGAACACATGTTATTTTTATAATATTTAACCATAAATTCATTCAAAATACTAAAATAATGCTTTGGAAAATAATAATGATAAACCCATATATGATCATGAAAATTGTCTTAGTGTAAGGTTATAATATAGTGTAATATGGTTAGCAGTGAATGAAAAGATGATGAAAAATATGACATTTTGGAGACCCAACATTTTCCCCCAACTGAAGATGTTCCATGTCCTCATGCAACCTTGCATTGATTCTCATGAACTAAATTCATCTCATTTTTTGTAGCCTTTTGGAGTGAAAGATTATGTTTTATCAACTAGTCATTTTGTGACTTGAGATACTTTTCCAATATTTGCATCTTTTGCAAAGTCTTCTTTAATTTTTTTTCTCTAGAGCTTGCTATTATGGAGCCTTCCTTGAAAGATATATAAGTTGTAGTGCTTGTGGTTTGTTCTTTTGTGACAACCACAAGTATTGTGAGTGTTGGTTCTTGTGTAGCAACACTTTTGTTTTACTTTTCTTCTTGCTGCAACAAAGAATACTTGAAAATACATTCAAAATGAAGACCCATTTATATACATATCAATTGATCTTTGATCAAAATTTCAATCATTCCAAAACATATTCATATTTGAATTGAATAGCAACAACAATTAGTTGGGTGAATCATGTTGGTAAAAAATATATGAGGTTATGGAATATGGAATTGAAAAATGGTAATTAATATCCCCCCCAACTGAAGGTGGTTTCTATCTTTTAAAATGGCGAAAGAAATGCAATATGGGAAATTTTCCAAATACATGTCTTTTATCATTGAAGGAATTATTGATTAAAGATTAGAAAACAACATACCTTCACCTACCTAAAAAGTTCATAGGCTATGGGAGATCTTGGTTATTACTGTTGATCATGGAATGTGAAGTGAAAGAATTTGATATGCTTCTTCTTTTCTCTTGGTTGTATGAATAAAGGATGAAATATGAAATTGGAGCATTTGTGCCTTCTTATTACTGACACTAGGAATTAAACCTTGATTTATTGGAACACTAATGTAAGTTATTGTTGATATCATAAACCATATAGTCTTCACATATAACCCCAATTAGTACAATTCAATCTATGTGAATGGATTTAGTTGAAGTCGAACATAGAAAGAATTCATTGGATTAGTGACCATTAATGCCAATTATTAACTAATGCAAGACAACTCACCAATAATGTAAATGAGTGTTAAGGTACAAGAGTGCATCTTGATAGGTACGAATAAATGTGTTGAAGTCGAGTCACCAACAAGATCTAACAATCAAGAGACATTGTTGTATTCTCATTGTTGTCAGTGAAGAGGCTTTCCATTGATGTATGCAAGCTCCAAGGCACTTAAAATAATCTCTGATCTTGGTCCTAGATAAAGTGTTGAAGTTGATGGGACAAGATATGTTGGAAGGTGGGCCTTAAGGAATCCCACATCAGCCAACTCGAGCATAGAACCAAAAGTAATTTGAAGAACCATAATGAAATATTGAAACCAAAATGAATTACATTACTTATTATGAACTTTTCTCATCAATTTTATGGTTTTCAGCAAAGCTCATGTTCAATTGCGCTAGTAAACTAGTTTTCACAACAAGACTTTTTTTATCCTTCTCTTCTCTTTATATATTTTTTTCTTTTTTCCTTTTTTTTTAAATTCTATCCTACTCTAATTTGAAAATAAAATCTCTTTCAAGTATAGGCAATGAAACCATGTGCGTAACATGATGACAAATAAACTCATATGCAGGTTTGAAAGAAACATTTTGATATATACCAGTATATCATAAACTAGCTGCCTTGATTAAGATGATGTCAGAAAATATTGAATAATTTAGAACTGGGATCTAATGATTGTTTTGAACCAAGATTCAATGTAATCTTGTCTTCCTTGGCTCCTTACTATCATTCCATGCAAGTCTTAAAAGATGTGATCCCCGTTCATAGAATCTGGTGATAGGAATGCAAGAAACTCTTCAATCTCAGGTTCCAATAATTGCTCTTCATCAACGAGCATCCATAATTCTCGGACCTGATATGAACCTTCTTCTTCTAGATGTTGTTCTTCAATGACAGTTGGAGAATCCTTTTTTTTCCAATACTCTTCCTAATCTAAGATGAATATCATTTAGATCAAGAGGAGTTGTTTGAAGATTTTGTGCCTCAGAATTGTACGTGGACTGAGTTATTTTATTATTGTGGATCGAAAATGGTTATGTAGATAGTTGAGTGGGAATGGGTGTTTGGGATGCTTAAATAGGTGGTAATGAGAAAGGTTGAATTGAGGTCAATTGAGGTTGAAAATGAGTTTGTGGTGGAGGTGAATGGTATGGATAACATTGAGATTGGTATTGAGGATAGTGAGGAAAATATTGAGGATATGGTGGATTTCTTCCATAAGTCCCTTGCCAACCTTGTTGCCAAGATTGATTTTGAGGTTGTGATTGAGATAGACCAGGTTTCCAAGGAAAGGATGTGCTCCAATTACATCAATATTGTTGCGCATAAGCTTGAAATTGTGAACTAGGATCTTGCATCAATTTGAAAAGTGTATCAAGGTCTTCTTGGAGCTACATAGCAAAGTTGCTCTAGTGCTTGATTTGCTCCATTAATATTTTGGTAAACTACCTTCAACTGTTGTAATGATGGGAATTCCTTAGTAGCATGTGATTATGCACATATGACACAAATTTGAATCTTATCAATTGGACATTCAAGCAAAGCATGTTTCTTTCTACATTTAGGGAAAATTATAAACAAAGAAACACTCTCAGTTTTTTGCTTATTTTGCATTCTTAGCATATCAATTTGTTCACTTAAATTACCAATAATATTTGTTTTAAAATTATCAAGCAAATTGTCAAGTTTAACTCGACTTACCGACTCTGATGATGACACACTTACTAAATCTTGAGGGGATCTACCATATTTTGCTTTTCCTCTTGATACATGCTTACATAGTTCACAAATCTCTTCAAATGATAATAAAGAAACATCTCCTTTTCCCATGAGATTAATAATATCAATCCATTCATCCTTAATTTCTCTAAGTAAGAGGGTTTTTAATGTATCAAATCCTGAATTATGTAATTTTTCCCTCTTAACATTATACATAAATCTCTCTACCAGATCCTTAAGGCTCTCATCTTCTTTTTGATTCATTTTAAAGATTTCCTCTTTAAGATCATGATGTATACAATAGTGTTTATATTTTTCTAGAAATATCATTTTCATATCATCCCATAATCTTATTGAATTAATCCCTAAACAAATGAACCATTTAAGATCTCTATCCTTCAATGTAGCTGGAAACAATTTCAATTTTTTGAGCATCTAATAAGTAATTATAATATCTAAAGAGTATTTCAAATTCAAAAAGAAATATTTTTGGGTCTTCTGATCTCATACCATGGAAGTTGGGAAGTACATATGGAGATATGTTTTTCATTTTAACATTTATATCAATATCCTGAATGGGAAATCCAAAGGGATCTCCTTCATTTTCATCATTTCCATCCATTTCTTCTACCTCTTCTACCACCTCTTCCACCTCGAGAAGGCAGTCTTCTTCTACTTGAAAAATTAGGATCTTATGATGTGGATGGTGATGTGGTTCTTACTGCACCACGTGATATAGTGGGAATGGTAGGTGATTATGAAATTGATTTTTTCTTTTTGAAGTTTGATCTTTAATGAATCTACCTCTAGAATGCACTATAAAATGAATGAAATTAAACCTATGCAACTAAAAATAGATGCAACTAAGAATGATATTCAATTCAATAAATAAGGTTAAGAAATACCTCACAAATGTGATGCATAGGTTCTTACCTATTTTCTTACCATCTCTGTTTTCCAAAGTTGTATAAATTAAAAAAAAATCTAAATTAAAAACGAAATCTTATGTATACTTCCCTGGCAACGGTGCCAAAATGTTGGATAATTTAACTGTGCTTTAAATTAATTTACATTAAATTTTCAATCTGGGATCGTAAACTTCTGAAGTATATGCCACAATATATGCTTGGAGTTTAGTTTTTAATTCTAAAAAAAAAATTGCAATGAAAGAAATTTCTACTCTATAAAAAAAAAATTAAATGACATGAAATCAAATATTAATCTAGAAAAGAATTGAAGAATTAATCTAGGAAAGCATTGAAAAAATAATCTAGGAAAGCATGTAAACTTAATCTATGAAAGCATGGAAATATCTAATCTATAAAAGTGAGTAAATTTAATCTATGAAAGGTTGTAAATTTAATATAGAAAGCATTTGAAATCTATTTCTATGAAAGAAAGAAACTCTAATCACAAATGAGAATGTTTTAGAATTTAAATATTTTTTTGTACATTTACATTTCTCAAACGTTTGATCGGAATATGGAAAAGAATGAAGTGACAATTAGAAGCTTGAAAAACAATAATCTAAAACAAACAAATCAATCAAATCCTAAGTGATCATTGAAATGTAAATTGTTTCTTAATTAAAAAGATTAGATAATTGGTATAGAATTGTGATGATTTAAAAAACTATATTGTTTTAGATTCAAAATGAGTAATCTCTTTCTTAATTTGATGAACAACTCAAATTCTATTTTATATTAATATATTTGTTGGCTGCAACATGAAATATGAAAAATTACATTTTAAAAATCCTCAAATATCTCCAAAATCGTGCACTGTTATGAAGAAATTTCATTGTAGAAACTAAATTGGCTTGTTCTGCACAAAACCCATGTTTTAGTTTTTCAAGATCTCTCTTAGTTTGGCCAAAAACTATGTCAGAAGTCGGCTTCTCAAAATTGTTGTTAATCTAAATCATGATCTTTGATCAAGTGTTGAAAGCTCAAAATTACAACATTAAACAAAGTGCTACTGTTGATCTGCAAAAGGAACTAAATTAAAACATAAGAAAACTAATATAAACAACATATATTATGAAACTACATAAATTCTAAAACTACATCTTACAACAAAATAAGAATATAAAACTCTAAAATAAATAACACAAGAACTTATCAAATGTATTTTACTCCATTATAGTTTGGAATTATGCTCCAAGGGTTCCTCTCTTTGAATGGAGAAGACACTCCTATTTATAAAAAAACTAACATAACTAATTAATAAATGTAAATCCACAAATATCTCCTAGATCCACAAACATATCATGTGGTTACAACCATGTGTCAACATCTAGCAAGTAACATCTCTTACATATCCTTTTGCAACTCTCTAAAATATTTGATAAGAAATCTTATCAAAACTTTCATGATTTTTCTCCCTCAAATGTGCTTGAATGATTATCTCAAATATTCCTCAAATCTTCAAGAGTTTGAAGAGGAAACTCGAATTTGAGACTTAGAGTCCAAATATGACTTTGCTGGAATATTCAAATATGCCTACACACATCACAAAACTTGTCCAACTTTTATATATAAGTGAATACATGTTATTTTTCTAATATTTAACCATAAATTCACTCAAAATACTAAAATAATGCTTTGGAAAATAATAATGATAAACCCATATATGATCATGAAAATGGTCTTACTATAAGGTTATAATGTAGTGGAATATGGTTCAAAGTGAATGAAAAGATGATGAAAAATATGACATTTTGGAGACCCAACAAAAACCGCTTCAAAGAAGCCTTTATTGAAATTGGACATTAAATTTATTTTTCTAGTTTATGTTGGGGAGTTCAATGCTAGAAATATTGACAATTGGATTGGCTAGATGGAAGCCTACTACCAAGTGCAACAAATAATTGATGATGAGGTAAAAATTCAGTTTGCCTCTCTTTGATTGGAAGGTATTGCATTAATATTGTGGGAGATTAGGCTTCAGGAAGATAAAAAGTTTTCCTCATGGTTTAAATTTACCTTAGCATTGAAAAAGCAATTCTATCCTTTGACATATAACCAAAAGGAAATGATAGAATGGAAAACTATGCAGCAACGTCAAGGCCAAAGTGTGCAAAACTTTACAAAGTATTTTAGGAAAAATGAACTGGCTCTAAATATTCCACTTAACACATAAGAGACTCTTTTGAAATACATTGGTAGTTTTCATGGATATATAAAAAACACTATCTTTTCGTTGAAGCCATCTAAACTGTACGAGGTTTGTGTAAAAGTGACCTATATCTAAGTAGGTAAATAGGGTGGTAGATTTTATACAGAAGTTATTAAGTGGAAAGAAGATAAAGATAGAGGAAAGGAAAGCCAAAGAGAACAACTTCTATGAAGAAGGTTAATAGAAATATTTCTTATACCCATTGCAAGAAAGAGGGACACAACGACGATCATTGTTGAAAGTTGCATAAGGGAAATAAGACATAAATCATCGCTATGGGTTTAAAAGGTATATCGTCTTCACATGTTGGTTCTAGCTCTTCCATTTCACTTTCTATTTCTACAATAAAAATGAGTGAACTCTTTCACATAAGGGTGGTAACAAAACATACAAAAGTTGATACCTTGTTTGACACTGGATCTCAAGCTAACCTTATATCCAAGCAATTTGTAAAGAAGTTGAAACTAGAAACAATACAACATCCTAAACCTTAGCCGCTTGGATGGGTATGTAACAACACTAAGCTGTAGGTGACTTAAAAATGTAAGATTGTATTTTCTATTACATCTAAATATGTGGATGAAGTTTAACTTGATGTGGTCCCATTGGATATATGCAGATTTTTTATTAGAAGACCTTATTTGTTTGATAGGAAGACAATCTACTACAGGATGGAAAACATGTATCACCTCTTCAAGGACGGAGTGGAATACATTGTCCATTCTCATCATATGAAGGATGATTAATCATTGGTGACCACATGGAAATTGAAGAGGCTAATTAATGCAAGAAAGAAATTTTCACTTATGTCCGCAAAGGTGGACAAAGTAGGTGTTCTGAGGCATGATAATGAAGTGGTGGCATGCAAGCCTAACCATGTTGTGTTTGAGGGAACATGAGAACTTTAGCACGAGATTTTGTTGTGGGAACCTGTTAAGAGGATGAAAAATAATTTTATAAAATTTGCATTGACATATTTGTATTTTTTAATGCCATTAATGTCCAAGAGGATTGTTAGCTCTGCTATATAATTCAACATTTGAGGGTCAAAGATAGCTTGGCCATGTTGTTTTGTGCTTGAAGAGAGCTCGCATCAGTCCATTCCTCGCTTCCCCTTCATTCTCCTTACTCTCCCTTAACCCTGTCCTCTCTGCTTTTCCTCCCAAAACTCAAAATGAGCCCCATTTCATTAAGCCCCAAAGAGCTAAGCCTGAAGCTCCATAGCCTCGTCACCACATGACCCTGCGCCTCCATAGCCATAGCCGCCTTTTGATCGTAGCCGGTGATTGCTGGGTTGCGATCTAACGGTCCCCGCCACATTCAACGAACCATCCGCACGTTTATTTCTTCCACCGTCGATCGCATCCATCGTGATGTCAAATGGTGATCGCTCATCCCGTGCTCGTAACTTAACCACATGTTAACTCGCGATCACAGCGGTTTTCCTCCCATCCCATCTGCCACGTGTCGCCCGGTGACTCGTATCGCGGGCTCGCGTACGAATACCACCCGCCTCCGAAAAGTGGTGCGGGCAATACCGCTTACCGCCCGTCTCGCCCGTCCCCGTGCATTATCTCCCGCGCATATCCTCTACCTGGTGACCGTTGGATCTACCTGCCTAGGATCCAATGGCTCACGATTGTTGTTCTCGCTTCCTCCCGATATCCTCTGCAAATCGATCTCCGCCGTTCATCTGCTAGATCCAATGACCGATATTTGTTCCCGTCTTGCCCATGCCTCTGCCGTACTGTCCGTACCACCCTTGACTATTTTGTGCTGCCGAAGGAAGAAGGCGATCACCTACCAGCACTCTGCGCAGTTAATCTTCAACCACCGCATTCAACAAACAGAGTGGCCGAGAATGAAAAGGACATGCCTCGAGCAGTTGAATTCATTCAGCAGTTATGGAGCATTCTTTCATATGACATTCCACCTGCTCAAGAAGGACAACAGAATATCAGAGAAGATCAAGTCCGATCACCAAAGAAAGTAGATTGTAGTAGAGACCCATACTGGATAGTTAAAGCGGCTGGTGGTCCATTATGACCCCTCCACGCATAGAATAGCAGAATATCTTTGTAATGAAACTCTATATATACCAAGAACACAGATGTAATCTGGGATGATGGTTAATGGTTGTTGTTTGATGTAAGGTTCAACTTCTGGAGATTGTAACTACTTTGATACTTGCAGCGTCTGGTCTTCATTTTCAGCTAATACAAGCTTCTTTTGCTGTTAATTGCTCACTTTCCACTTCTATTCTGTTCTAGGCTGTGCCTGTTATGCATTTTTCATGTGCTCTTGATGTTTAGCATTAGAGGGGCTGTCATCCCACCTCTGTGTTAGAATCTTGTATGTATCATTGAATGTGTTATGCAGGTTTCTGTTTACTTAGTGCCAGAGAGCTGTCATCCTGTCTGTGCATTAGGAAATATATTTGCAAACCTCTTTACTGGTTGCAGCCAACCATCACATGGTCTTGTGCATCTGCTGGTGTGGTCAGTATTCTCCATATTCACCTATTTCTTAAACTGTGAGTAATTGGTGGTCTAAAGCCTTGTAGGCTGGGGGTGTTCACCCATGTCTGGGGTTAAGCATAGTAGAAGTGTTTATATAGCTTGAACATGCATCATACCTTCCATTCATCCATTTCCAACATTTTGTTGAGTTTATAATGTTCCCAAGCATCTCCGAGATACAACCTAGGAGAGTTTCTTGGGGTGATAACAAGGATCATGAAAAGACTTAAAATTCAAAGTTCCCAAAACTTGATGGAAATAGTTCCATGTTGGAAGAGCTCAACAAAAATATTCCCATGCAACTTGAATCATTAAATGGAGCTCATATGCAAAAGTTATGGTGTTCTGAAGTTTATGCCACACAATTAAAAAGGTTTTCAAGGCTACCACATGGTAGCACTAGGAAGTGCCATGTGGAAAACCATACAAATGACGTGGAAGTCCAAAGAAGCAATGACATGGCAGGATCAAGAGATTACATGTGCAAATCGACATTGACTAATGTGGCAATGTGGTGGCACCATGTGGCAAGTGATTAAGCATGTGATGTGGCGATGAATGGGTGTTGATGGTGAACAAGTGGACCTATGGAGGTGTGCCACATGGCCCAATCAAAGGGTGCCAGATGGCAGCCCTAAATAGTCCAGAAGGTTAAAAGTCGTTATGGATTGGGTGCCATGGATATTGAACCTTGACCTTGGTGGAAACCACCTGACATGTTATCTTGTAATGATTTGTTGGAAAATTTCTATTTAAAATTGTGTTGAAATGCCTCGCCAAAGGAGGTAGGTTGTGGATTTGACCCCATGACCTCCCTAGAACTAAAATATGATAGCGTATCAAAACAATACACCAAACTATAATCCAATTCAACCACAATATTATTGTGATATAACAATACACTACATTGTGGAAAATGTGGGTTGTGTCATATAAATTACATGGTTTAACAAGCATACCACATGGTGATGTTTGGATGAACTGCAAATATATGGTCAGGACATGTTAAAATTTTAATAGGGCATGAATTATTACATGATTTGATGTATATAGTAGATAGGCCAACCATTATAATATGGTTTTTTAGTTATTTCACAAGCAAATTGATATATAGCTGACAACCTGCGGGTTTGACCCTGGGTATGTCTGGCCATATTTTTTTTAAATGTTAAAATATAACCATTATGCTAGGACATTTAGAGTTGTAAGAAATATAGGGTGGAGAGCTTATGAATAATGTTAAACCTGTGTAATTTTTAAAATATAGTTCTTTTAGAGCTCAAATTGTAGCAACCGAAGGGGATTTTTGGTGGTATTTTAGAGGTCACTTCCTAGTAGTAGAGAGCTATTTTTGTGTATGTTTTGGGAGGAATAATTTATTTGTAATTGAATTTGGTAGAACTAATAAATAAGTTCACTCTGTTGGAGGGAAGACCCAGAGACGTATTCTAGACTAGACGAACTCTATTATCAATTGGTTTTTGTGCTTTTTTTCTTTTTTTTTCTTGATCTTCTATATTTATTCTTTAAGTTGCATATTCTTTCATCTCCTTCACGCTTGATTTAATTTGTTTTTTCTCATGTTTAAATTGGTTAAAATTAATCATCCACATCTGAACATTTTACAAACCAACTTCATTTAACAATCTCAGATAAGTACAACCCACAGAGGTTTAAACAAGTAGGTTATCAAACATAGGGATTGGTGCAAATATTCACAAAGCACATGCTTAAGGTCATAGTGCACCAAATCTAGGTTACAAACTTGATATTCAAATCTAGCTCTACTCCAATCATCTATACCATGCCCCACCACTACATTTGTAAAAAAAAATCAATCTTGACTACCTTCTGATAGAGAATAGAACCAGTGTGAGCCAATCATCTAAGACACAGAGCGAGTCCTAAAAATATCCTATTGAACCTCTTTTCTCCTTATGTGAAAACATAAGCATTGTATATCTCAAGCTTCCTCCCTTTTTCTTTTCCTTTGGGTCCTTTTGTATCCTCCTACAAGCACATCCCTTCCATTTCTTCACACCCCAAAATGAAACATCCATGTCCAGTCCTCTCTTCACCATATATCAGGTGGTGGCTTGCCACTTCCTCCCTCTTCAGGTGAGTATGGGCCTATTCACAACATGCAATAGGTACCCAATAGGAATGCAACAAATGTAACCTATTGACACACCACTAATAATTGCATCTTTTAATTTTTTTGGTAAGGGACATGGATTCAAACAAAATAGATGGGAAACAAGCTCACCTAAAGCCAAGGATACATATTGTTATCAAATATTTAGTTGCATTAATTAAATAATAATAATAATAATAATTATTATTATTATTATCATATGCTTAATTAGAGGTCTAATGATTCATGGTCCTTCCATGCTAGCGTTCAATCATAATCATCACTACAATAAGAAAGGTAGAATAAGGGGATGTTACAATAGTTTGGATTCAAGAGGATGCCTTTGTGGCTTAAGGGTTTTTCCTTGGACCTGTGGTAGAACCTATTATAGTGGGAGATATATAGAAGAAATTCTTATGGTGAAAGGAAATGGAAAGAATCTCAAAGATAGAGATTGTGAAATTCAATGGGAAGAGTTTTGAGTTGTGGAAGCTCAAAATGAAGACTTGTTGTCGGACATAAATAAGTGAATCATTGTGAATTTGGGTTGTGTATTGATAGGGATTTTAACAAAGACTAGACCAATTTGGATTGGAAGGAAAAGAGAACAATACAATTATGTCTCTTAGACTCAATATCTGAATGTTTTAGGGGAAGCTAAAGCAAAGGATTTGTGGGACACATTACGAGATTTGTATCAATATAAGTCCCTGTTGAACAAATTGTCCTTGTAGAAAAGGTTGTAACCTGAGGATGAAAGATGGAGACTTGGTGACAAAGCATCTGAATGCCTTTAATACTATGATAAGTCATCTATTACCTATTCATATTAATATTTCCAATGAGGAGAAGTGCATCAATTTGTTATGTTTTCTACCGAACTTGTGGGATAGTTTGGTTGTTTGCATTGATAGTAATGAAATTTTCTAAGATTTAATTAAATAGTCTGTTATTTGTTATCAAAGGAGATGGGACAAAAAAACATGGAAAACTAGAATGAATATGCCTTGTCCTTAATAGGACATTCCTAGAATAGAAATAAAAATAATTCCTTGAGGGGGAGATATAAACCTAGAGGAAGATCTAAGTCTCAATGAAAGTTTGTCAAAGTATATTGGAGATGTGGAAAATAAGGGAATTATAAGAAATATTATAGATCCAACATTGTTGATAAAGGAAACGTAATTAAATATGTTCTTTTTATAGAAGTAAAAAAATCCTCAGATGAAGGGATGGATGTGTATTTTGCTTCTTTAAGTATACATGTAGATCATGAGGCATGACTAGTTGACTTAGGTGCATCCTTTCATATGACTCCTCAAAGCGAGTGTTTTCTGAGTATGAAAGATATGTTGGCAATGCTGTTTTCATAGGAGATGAATCGATAGCTCTAATAATAGGATGAGGAAAAGTAAAGTTGAAGCTTATGGGTGGAAGGATTAGAAAACTCCCTCGTGTTTTTCACATACTAGGATTGACCATAAATTTGATTTTTGTAAGCAAGATGAGTGATGCAGGTGTAAAAACAATGTTTGAAAAGGATACCTACATGATCATGGTTCAAGGAGAAATGGTATTGTTACAAGGAGTTAAAATTCAAACTCTAAATAAGATACTAGGAAAAAATGTTGGTGATGGTGCAACAATTCCATTATTCATGAGAGTGGAGCAAAAAAAAGGAAAAACTCCTACATTCTCTAGAGAAAAGATTATGTTGTGGTATCAAAGACTCGGAAATATTGGAGAGAAGAGTCTTCGAGTATTATAAAGTTATGGTATGTTAGAAGGTATGTCTAATTTCTCTGTTGATTTTTATTTCTATGAAAAATATTTATATGGGAAGAAAAATCAAGATTCTCCTCTGGTACTATGAGGTCAAAGGGAATATTACTAATAGTGGCAATGATGTGTTTGATTCTATGTCAATTCCATCTCTATGTAAATATGTGTAATATGTCTTATTTATAGATAACTTTTCAAGGAATACATGGATTTTTTTCCTTATTAAGAAATATGAAGCCTTTGACAAATTCAAAGAGTTTAAGGTTCTTGTGGAAAATCAGACAAAGAAGAAAATTAAGGTGTTGGGGATAGATAATGATGGAGAATTATGTGGGAATGAATTTGAAGAATTCTGTAATAAATATAACAAGGAATAAGACTACTCCAAATACACATCAACAAAATGAAATCGTAGAAAGGATTAATAGGATGTTAATGGAGAAAGCAAGTAGCCAACTCCATGGAACCAAGTTAGGATACGAATTCTAGGCAAAGGCAATGGATATTGAATGTTACTTAGTAAATAAATCACCCTCATTAAAGTTGAATGATGAGACTCCACACGAAGTATGGACTAGTAAGAAACCTTCTCTTAAACATCCCAGGGTATTTGGTTTTGATGCTTATATAAATGTTTCAAAGGAGTATAAGAATTAGCTAGATAGTAAAGTTGAAAAGTGTATCTTTAATGGAAATGAATATGGTTTGAAAGGTTATAAGCTTTGGAACCCAAAAAATAAGAACATAGTATATATCAAGATGTGGTATTTGGAGAAGTCAAAGATGTTGTGAAAGAGGAAGTTCTACTAAGGAATAAATAACCAAAAAATATAGAGTTTGAATTAAGTGATGATGAATCAAGCTCTACAGAATAATAGAATTAAAAAGAAGAAGAACTAGAGACTTCGAAATGAGGAGATCAATTTAGGAAAGAAGGTGGCTAGAAAGGTGCACTCCACCCAATTTTCATTCGATTTTTTCTTTGTTAATTATTGATGATGTTACTAGAACTACTAGGGAGGTAGTGGAGTCATAAGTTTGTAAACTCTAGAAAAAGGTTGTGGTTGAAGAAAAGGAAACCTTGGACAAGATTGAGGCTTGGGATCTAGTGGAGTTGTTGGATGGAAAAAATCCCATTGGTAGTGACTGAGTGTTTGAGAAGAAGTAGAATGTAAAAGGTAGAGTGGAGACTCATACAAAGCTCGGTTAGTAGTAAAGGTTTATTCCTAGGTAGAGGGAATTGACTTTGGTGATATATTTTCTCCTATTGCTAAGTTAACTTTTATTATATTTCTTTTATTTGTTGCTGCTAATTTTGATTTTAAGGCAGAACAAATTGATGTGAAGATAACATTCCTACATGGGGATCTGGAAGAAGAAATCTACATGAAGTAGTTAAAAGGCTTTGTTTTGAAAGGAAAAAAAGAGCTAGTATGCAATCTAAAGGGGTCCTTATATGGGTTAAAGCAATCACCATTGATGTGATATAAAAATTTTGATACTTATATATTGCTACTTGGCTTCACAAGGAGAAAAGTAGATCACTTTGTATATTTCAAGCTAGTTGGTGATCATGTTATTTATTTGGTATTGTATGTGGATGATATGTTCCCGATTGGAAATGATTGGAGAATCTTTCACGAAATGAAAACTCTCCTTTAAATTTCACGTGACAGATCCCGATGCTGCACATTTTATCTTGGGCATGGAAATTAAATGAGATTGAGAAAACAAGAAACTCTAGTTAAGTAAGAGAAAGTGTGTTGAGACAAAATCACAAAGGTTTAATATGCAGTAATGTAAACCCATTATGGTTCCTATTCCTGGAGGTGTAAAGTAATTTGCAGATCAATGTCCAAAAACATAAGAAGAGAAAGAGGACATGTCCTATGTTCCATATGCCAATGTGTTTGGGAGCCTTTTATATGCAATGGTATGTACTATACCAAAAATTTCAAGTGCAGTGGCAGTATGGAGTAGGTATATGTCAAAACTAGGGAAGGAACATTGGACAACAGTAAAAAGCATTTTCAAGTATTTGTGTGGCAATATTGGCTATGGATTACGCTACTAAGGAAGACCAAGACTGGATAGAGTGTTAGACATACATGACTTTATTGATGCAAACTGGGATGAATATTTCGATGATTGGAGATCTACAAGTGGTTATGTGTCTAACCTATTTCAAGGAGAAATCAGTTGGATGAGAGAAAGACAATTTGTACTGGCACTCTCAACTATAAAAGTTGAATACATGGCATCCACACATGGGAGTAGTATCATTATAGAGATTCTGTTCAGGTATTAGGTTGGTAAAACAAGGTGCAAGGATAGATTATGATAGAGAAAGTGAAATCTTCTTGGAAAAGAACCCAACTTATCATTTGAAGACAAAGCATATTGATGTTCGATATCACTTTGTGAGAGATATGATTGAATACAAGAAGGTACTGATGGAAAAAGTGGAGAATTTGAAGAAAGTTGCAGATTTATTAACAATATATATGAACACTGAGAAGTTTGCTTGGCGTAGAGAAACAATGGGTGTTATTTCCCTAGATTGTTGATTATGTACTCCCCCGACCCCATGTGTGCAAAGAAAACAAGAAGTGGGAGAATGTTGGGTATGTTTTGTATTCGTTGCACAACCATTCCCATACACGTAAAATATGTGACATGTAGTAAGGGTATCATAAGAGTGGCAATAGCCCCCCTTGTTTGTACAGTTCAAGGGTAACGCCCTTTAAAAAGAAATGGAAAACTTTTTTTTCTTTTGTTTTTGGTAGTTTTTGATACATGGTGGTTTTCCCATGGTTTTGTAGTTTTCGTTAAGGAATTATGTTGTATTCTAATACAAGGTAAATGGATTGCTGGGTCAAAGATGTCATGGGATATATATATTGTATTGTAATATTGTAAAAAATAATATATATTGAAAAATCTTGCTAATTTTCCCAATTTGGGTTTCTAGGATAAAATATATATGTTAACATGTATGTTTTCCATTATATCTCTTTTGTTTTATTCTAAATTTATTTGTAGTAATTAATTATATAAGGTTAAAACATACAATATCCCATTACATATTCATAAATAAAAATATAAAACTTATTTTTTAAGCAGAGATAGCGCAAGAAATTGGATGCATAAGTTTAATTTTCCACCCAATGATAATGTTGAGCTTGCAAAAATTACCCTTAATTTTTAGTTTATGATCATTTTCTTATCATTTGATCCTATGTTTATTAATTTGAAGGAATGGGTCTATGGTTACATGACTTATTTTTCTTGGTTATTATTCTTACTAAGTTTTGAGTGTTTTTATGATTATTTTTTTTGTTTTCTTTTATGGGGCAATGACTTGATGATATGATGCTTTTGGCATGAAACCATGAAAGGGATATTGGTGTTATTATGTTCATGTTTTGAATAAAGGTAAGAAATCATTAAACACATGTTTTATGAAAATGTAAATGTATTTATTGTAGTTTAATGAACAAAATTTCGGAGATAAGATTGATCTGTTATGAAAGCTAGTTGTTTTTCCGCCTTTTCTTTTAAATGTGTAGAGGTTGTTCCTTTTCATTCTATTTTTATTTATGCTCGTTAAATATTGTTTACGCTCACTTGAACTTAATGAAATGTTTGCATACCTTTATATTTGCTTAAAAAACGGGTTATCATAATAAATTAGTATTTTTGTCAATATTTAATTTTTAATGGATAATTGAGTCAATGAGGCAATTTGTTCAATGGATAATTGAGTCAACAAGGCAATTTGTTCAATGGATAATTGAGGCAATTTGTTCAATGGATAAAGTAATTCAACTAAGAGTTAAATCTTGAGGATAATCCATATCACTTTTAAGGATAATCCATATCTTAAAAGGGTACATATGCAAGAGTGGAATTGAATTCATAGATTTTAGTTTGAATAATGCATTTTTTTTTTATCAGACTTTAAAACTTCTGCTTAAAAAATGTAATTTTAAAAAATTTTATACTCTTTGGTAAATTAAAAATAATTCAATTAAGACTTTACTCATATGCAATTCAACTGCGTATTAGAGGAAAATAAAAAAGTTATGAAAATGAGTTAATAGTTTTCATCTTGAAAAAAGTTTTATTTTGCACAAAGCCTCGTTTTCATTGAAAAGTATTTCGCTCTCTGTGATGGGAAAAAATTCTTAGCTGGGATTTCACTTGAGACTTAGTGTTTTGTGAAAATTTTCAACATGATTGTATAGATAGTGATAACAACATGATTGTTAATAATGGATTTTGCTTATCATGGTTTGATGTTCCTTGCCTGTGGTTTTATTACAACAATATGTAGGAATATCCCTATACTTTAACTATTATGAAGACTATGTAAATTTGTTTACAAGAATATATTTTTAATGCTTCAATGTAGATAACAAATAAATCCCAAGATGAAAGAATTAATTAACTAAAATGATGCCATTTGTTTGCATTATATTGATTTTTGCAAAGAATATGTCTAAGGAATTACGAAAACATCATCTTGTATAAGAAGAAATATTAACACTAGGGTAATGTCCCTGTGCATATAAGCTACCCTTTATTTTGATTGAAACTGATTAGTTCACTTCCATCTTCTCTAGCCAATCAACTGTCATAAAGAATTGATAAGAAATCAATAGAAATATAGTTTCAACTTTCACGTCAAACATGTAGATCTTTTTTATTAAATTAATAAAGCAAAGCTTAAATAAATCGATGTTCTTGATTTGTTGAGGTTATCTATAAATGTGTTTTTTACTTCTCTCCTTTATTTTTGGAAATATTTATGATTTATAAATTAATTTATTTTTGTTTGACTATACATTTTCCAAGGAGAATGCCTGGATAAAGAAGCTACCAAATGGATAGATTATTGGTGAATAGAATAACTCCATAATGTAGCTATGGAATGATGCCATGATGCTATATTGTAAGTCAATAGAATCTCAATGCCAGGAAAAGGTTTGGCAAGATTTTTGAAAATGCCACCAAAGCATCGAGTGAAGGCTAGCTCATAATAGGTCAAAAGATCACCAAGAAGGATACAACCAATTACTAGAGTTTGGACATAAGCTTGGAAATCATGGGATGTAACCAACTCATTGGATAAAGATGGACCACTAAATTGAGAGAGCAATGCCATGTTTTAGTTTCTAGAGAAATAGATTATGGATGTTGGGTTCTAGGTTTACAAGATTGCATGAAAGGGGAAATACAATAATCTACTACCACAAGATTTGAATTTCCACAGATTGCAAGGTTAGGTTTTCATCAAAATTCTTACCATGGATACACAATATTTGTAGATGTAATTAAATCATGGGGAGGACAAATAGAAAAAGGATCAGATCTATTATCACCCATTGCAAAAATTTTCAAATCGTGCCAAATGGTGTCAAAAGAATGAAAAAGAGCAAAGAATCTTGCAGTGATTTTCCAAGTAGCAGAAGGATTCAAATCATACATCAAACCCTCTCCATTGGAAATTTCTCTGAAAAAGCTTTCCAACAGTATGTGGAAGTCTAAAAATAGTCTTATGGATCAGAAGATATGGCATGTTGAAGTTTAAGGGTTTCAAGCCTTAGGAAAGAAGGAATATCGGAGGTTCAGTAGTATTGGAGATTGGCAATCGCCCACCATAGAACCCAACACATCCATGATTGCATATCAGTGATGACACACCAGCGACACCAAGTGGATCAGAGATTGCACATCAAGGATCCAATGCATCAAAGCGGGTAGATCGACGCATTAAAATATCACAACATCATCAATCAACAATCGAAACTTCTTCAGGTGACAACTTTTAAGAAGTTGAGATATAGGTGAAGCGTCGATAGTGTTTAAAACCATCGACGAGTGCCAAGAAGGATTAACAAAGGATTTCATCGCAACACCAAAGGTGGGCGGGCCCTTTTCTCTCTCCTCCAGCATGACGTGTGATGGCACATGACTGGTTTCGATAAAGACACATGACAGACACTTTTGGCATTTTGAGGGGGCCTATGGGGGGCATATATGAGTGACACATGTCACCACTCAGGAAGTGCCATAGGGATTGATGACATCATAATTAGAGGTCACAAATTGGACGTTGAGGATTGTCGACACTTTGTAACACTTCACACTTGAAAAAGTGTCAATAAGGGGGCTCCGATATAAGGGTTGGCCCACGGTCACAATAACTCAAAGAACCAAAGCCGCGAGGTTGGGGATGAGCATAGAGGGATATCGATGATCAGAGACTTAGCATATCGCAACTGTCATGTTATTACCCCAATTGGAAACCTCCAATGAGAGGGACTCTGATATAAGGCTAGCACATGGTTAAGAGGAAGTTAAAGAACCTAAGGTGCTAAAGCATTTAACAAAGGGAAATAGCCCTCGATAGTGAATAAAAGCCTTAGCACCTCAAGGCTAGGCAGAATGGTCACAACCCTCAATCTTATGGCAAAGACATGCGGGAAGGGTTATGCAGAAGGAGCTTGTCATATCGGAGGTCGACAATCGACACATTTTCATTACTGCAACACTGTAAAATCCCGATAAGGCAAAGCTCCGGTATAGCATTACGGAAATATTACAGGGCGTATTGGGCTCCGATAGTGTAATGGAGGGAAGGTAAAAGAAGGATGAGTCGGCAACTATGTTACAATGCACCAAAAAGGCCATCACAATTGATTGCTCCTAGCTCTAGAAAATAGGGAATTCAAGCTTTTAAGATAGAAAGTGACAGGGGAACCGACCGAATAATGGAAGAGTTGTGACATAGACATTGCTTGATCAGAGGTCAACACAAAAGTGGCGTGGAGATATTTTTTTATAATCATCATTCATTTTTTCCCATGTTTTGTTATTATGTTATTGTTGTATTTTAAAGAAATGAATCTTTTTTGTTAGGTCCCTATACTACTAGTGTAACCCCTTATTGTTATTAGTACAACCCCCTTATTATATTGTTGTGCCCATGTAGTCCCCTTATTGTTATTATTGTGCCACATAGAAGCCCACTATTGTTATTATTGTGCCCTTACATTATTATTGTAATTTCAGCTCTGATTATATTATGACCCCTTAGACTCTTGTATATAGAAAGGAGGCCTTGTCATTTGTATCATCCAAGAATTGTTTATTTGTGTAATGTAAAGGGGGTTTCCCCCTTAAAGAGGTTTATTTCTAAGGCGTTTATCTATATTTTCTATCTTTTTGTGAGCTAGTTTCATAACATTTGGTATCAAAGCTTTGGATTCTAGGGTTTCGCTGCTCCAAACAGGTCATCGTGGCATTTTCGCTATAATTTTTTTTTTTTTTTTGCGACGTTTCAGAAGCAAAAAAAAACCCATTTAAGAAGAAATCACGCTAAAACTCGGCTCTGAATTTCAGAGCTTGTCTCATTGTATTTTTGGATATATGATATGAGGAAGTTAGGGTTTTTTCAAGCTTCAGAATTTCATCTAAAACAGGTCATCGTGGAATTTTCTCTATAGCGTTTTTGCTACAAAGTTTCAAAAGCTAAGACAAAAATCCATTTAAGAAGAAATCAGTCTAAACCTTGGGTACGAATTTCAGATCTTGGCTCGCTATGGTTTTGGACATATGATCTGAGTAAGTTAGGGTTTGTGCAAACTCCCGAACTACATCATAAATAGGTGACCTTGGAAAAATCGTCATAAATTTCTCTCTAACCATCAGATTGAAATTTCGTGAGAAGTTACAGAAAGAGGACATACTATATTTTTTTTGGGTATAATTTTTAGAACTTAATGTTGAAACAATGACACATGGTACGTCGTGCAAGTTCACTCTACTGAACTAGTCTATAATTAGGTCATTGTGGGAGATTGGGAATAAATCTTTGTTTGGGAATCCAATTGCGATCATACTTGTGGAGTTAGAAAGAGGACTCAGAGAGATATTACTAGCCAAAAATTTAGAACTTAAAGATCCGAAGTTTCAGAGTTACAGCCGTTTCAAGATCGAGCTCCTAAAATCAAGAAAAAGCGAGATGAGGAAGTTTGATGGCAAGGATCTGGTAAATTGGATACTACAGATGGATAAATATTTTGATCTACATGGTGTACCACTGTTACGAAAGGTACATATTGCATCTAATTATTTAGAACCAGATCAATTTTTATGGTATAAAGGGCTTTGTTCTCGTAAACCACTTGTTACGTGGTCAATTTTCACGGAGGAAATGATAGCACATTATGAGGATATAAAGAGAAACACCTTCTTTAGCCAATTGATAAATGTCAAATAAAAGTGTTCAATGGCAGAGCACATTGAGGACTTTCAAAAATTGAATATAAGGGAAAATGATATTCCAGAGAAGCAGAGGATTGATGTCTCCATAGGGATTTTAAGGATAACATTCGACATGAGGTTCGTCTTTGGGAACCTGATCCATTGGAGAGGGCATTCAGGTTGGCAAGAAAAGTGGAAAGAAAAATTATGGAAACAAGGAAGTCTACCCCTCATAGCTATAAATATGGAAGTGTTGTTTCTCCTAGCCTTCCACAACCTACAAGGTTGACACCACAACAATTAGAAGAAAAAAGAGAAAAAGGGCTTTGTTACAATTGTGATAACAAATACACTAAAGGTCATAAGTGTGCTGAGAAGAAATTATTTTACATAGATTATGAAGAGGAGGAAGAAAAGCATCAAGAAACATCAAAAGAAGAGGATATACACTAGGAACCAACCCCAAAGAAAGAAGAAATGAATCCGACCATATCTTGTATTGCAATGGCAGGAATTACCACTCCTCAAACTCTCAAGATAGAAGGACATATCAAGAAGAAGAAGGTTCAAGAAGTGAAATATCAAGAAGAAAAGTATCAAGAAACATCAAAAGAAAAGGATACTCACCAGGAACTAACCCTAGAGAAATAAGAAATGAATCCGACCATATCTTGTAATGCATTGGTCGGAATTACCACTCCCCAAACTATAAAGATAGAAGGACATATCAAGAAGAAAAAGGTAATAGTGTTGATTGATTCGGGTAGTACCCATAATTTTATTCATTGTAAGATAGCCAAGGAATTGAATTGCTTCCTATATCCAGCACCAGAGTGTCAAGTGATGGTTGTAAGTGGAGGAACCATAAATTGTTGTGGAAAGTGTCATAATATCAAGCTACCCATGGGAGAATATGTATTGAATAACCCAATGCTTTTCGTTCCAATGGGTGGTACTGATGTTGTACTAGGAGTCCAATGGCTACAATCCTTGGGTACAATAGCTGTTAATTTTCAAGAACTTTTCATGAAATTTTCATTATATGATGATGCCACTTGTTTGCATTATATTGATTTTTGCAAAGAATAGGTCTAAGGAATTACGAAAACATCATCTTGTATAAGAAGAAATATTTGGATCTCCCATCACCTCACTAACACTAACACTAGGGTAATGTTCCTGTGCATATAAGATACCCTTTATTTTGATTGAAACTGATTAGTTCACTTCCATCTTCTGTAGCCAATCAACTGTCATAAAGAATTGATAAGAAATCAATAGAAATATAGTTTCAACATTCACGTCAAACATGTAGATATTTTTTATTAAATTAATAAAGCAAAGCTTAAATAAATCGATGTTCTTGATTTGTTGAGGTTATCTATAAATGTGTTGTTTACTTCTCTCTATTTTTGGAAATATTTATGATTTATAAATTAATTTATGTTTTGTTTGAGGAGAATGCCTGGATAAAGAAGCTACCAAATGGATAGATTATTGGTGAATAGAATAACTCCATAATGTAGCTATGGAATGATGCCATGATGCTAGATTGTAAGTCAGTAGAATCTCAATGCGAGGAAAAGTTTTGGAAAGATTTTTGTAAATGCCACCAAAGAATCGAGTGAAGGCTAGCTCATAATAGGTCAAAAGATCACCAAGAAGGATACAACCAATTACTAGAGTTTGGAGATAAGCTTGGAAATCATGGGATGTAACCAAATCATTGGATAAAGATGGATCACTAAATTGAGAGAGCAATGCCATATTTTAATTTCTAGAGAAATAGATGATGGATGTTGGGTTCTAGGTTTACAAGATTGCATGAAAGGGGAAATACAATAATCTACTACCATAAGATTTGAATTTCCACAGATTGCAAACTTAGGTTTTCATCAAAATGCTTACCATGGATACACAATATTTGCAGATGTAATTAAATCATGGGGAGCACAAATAGAAAAAGGATCAGATCTATTATCACCTACTGCAAAATTGTTCAAATTGTGCCAAATGATGTCAAAAGAATGCAAAAGAGCAGAGAATATTGCAGTCATTTTCCATGTAGTAGAAGGATTCAAATCATACATCAGACCCTCTCCATTGGAAAGTTCTCTGAACAAGCTTTCCAATGGTATGTGGAAGTCTAAAAATAGACTTATGGATCAAATGATATGGCATGTTGAAGTTTAAGGGTTTCAAGCCTTAGGAAAGAAGGAATATTGGAGGTTCAGTAGTATCGAAGATTGGCGATCGGCCACCATAGAACCCAACACATCCATGATCACATATCAGTGACGGCACATCAGTGACACCAAGTGGATCAGCGATCGCACATCAAGGATCCAATGCATCGAAGCGGGTAGATCAACGAATTAAAATATCACAACATCAACAATCAACAATCAAAACTTCTTCAGGTGACAACCTTTAAGAAGTTGAGATATAGGTGAAGTGTCGATAGTGTTTAAAATCATCGAGGAGTGCTGAGAAGGATTGACGAAAGATTTTATCGCAAAACCAAAGGTGGGCGGGCCCTTTTCTCTCTCCTCCAGCATGATGCGTGGTGGCACATGACTGGTTATGATAAAGACACATGATAGACAATTTTGGCATTTTGAGGGGGCCTATGGGGGGCATATATGAGTGACACATGTCACCACTTAGGAAGTGCCACATGGATTGATAACATCATAATTAGAGGTCGCAAATTGGAGGTTGAGGATTGTCGACACTTTGTAACACTTCACACTTGAAAAAGTGTCGATAAGGGGGCTCTGATATAAGGGTTGGCCCATGGTCACAATAACTCGAAGAACCAAAGGCGCGAGGTTGGGGATGAGCATAGGGGACTATTGATGATCAGAGACTTAGCATATCACAACTGTCATGTTATTACCCTGATTGGAAGCCTCCAATGAGAGGGACTCTGATATAAGGCTAGCACATGGTCAAGAGGAAGTTAAAGAACCTAAGGTGCTAAAGCATTTAACAAAGGGAAATAGCCCTCGACAGCGAATAAAAGCCTTAGCACCTCAAGGCTAGGTGGTATGGTCATAACCCTCAATCTTATGGCAAAGACATGTGGGAAGGCTATGTGGAAGGAGCTTGTCATATTAGAGGTCAACAATCGACACATTTTCATTACTGCACCACTGTAAAATCCCGATAAGGCAAAGCTACGGTATAACATTATGGAAATATTACAGGGCGTATTGGGTTCTGATAGTGTAATGGAGGGAAGGTAAAAGAAGGATGAGTCAGCAGCTATGTTACAGTGCACCAAAAAGGCCATCACAATTGATCTCTCCTAGCTCTATAAAATGGGGAATTCAAGCTTTTAAGATAGAAAGCGACAGGGGAATGACCGAGTAATCGAAGAGGCACATTGTGACATAGACGTGGCTTGATCAGAGGTCGTCACAAAAAGTGGCGTGAAGATATTTTGTTATAATCATCATTCAGTTTTTCCCAGTTTTGTTATTCTGTTATTGTTGTATTTTAAAGAAAGGAATCATTTTTGTTAGGTCCCTATACTACTAGTATAGCCCCTTATTGTTATTAGTACAACCCCCTTATTATATTTTTGTGCCCATGTAGTCCCCATATTGTTATTATTGTGCCCCATAGAAGCCCACTATTGTTATTATTGTGCCCTTACATTATTATTGTAATGTCGGCTCTGATTATATTATGACCCCTTAGACTCCTATATATAGAAAGGAGGTCTTGTAATTGGTATCATCCAAGAATTGTTCATTTGTGTAATGTAAATGGGGTTTCTCCCTTGAAGAGGCTTATTTCTAAAGCGTTTATCTATCTTTTCTATCTATTTGTGAGCTCGTTTCATAACATTTGGTATCAGAGCTTTGGATTCTAGGGTTTCACTTTTCCAAACAGGTCATCGTGGCATTTTCTCTATAAATTTTTTCTGCGATGTTTCAGAAGCGAAAAAAAAAACCCATTTAAGAAGAAATCACGTTGAACCTCGGCTCCGAATTTCAGAGCTTGTCTTGCTGTATTTTCGGATATATGATATGAGGAAGTTAGGGTTTTTTCAAGCTCCAGAATTTCATCTAAAATAGGTCATCGTGGAATTTTCTCTATAGCATTTTCGCTATGAAGTTTCAGAAGCTAAAACAAAAACCCATTTGAGAATAAATCAGTCTAAACCTTGGGTCCGCATTTCAGATCTTGGCTCGCTACAATTTCAGACATATGATCTGAGTGAGTTAGGGTTTGTGCAGACTACCAAATTACATCATAAATAGGTGACCTTGGAAAAATCGTCATAACTTTCTCTATAAGCATCCGATTGAAATTTCGTAAGAAGTTACAGAAAGAGGACGGACGGTATTTTGTTTGGTTATAATTTTTAGAACTTAAGGTTGAAACATTAACACGTGGTACGTTGTGCAAGTTCACTCTACTGAACTAGTCTATAATAGGTCATTGTGGGAGATTGGGAATAAATATTTCTTTGGGAATCCAATTGCGACCAGACTTGTGGAGTTAGAAAGAGGACTCAGAGAGATATTACTGGCCAAAAATGTAGAACTTAAAGACCCAAAGTTATAGAGTTACAATCGTTTCAAGATCAAGCTCCTAAAATAAAAAAAAAAAGCGAGATGAGGAAGTTTGATGGTAAGGATCCAGTAAATTGGATACTACAGATGGAGAAATATTTTGACCTACATGGTGTACCACTATTACAAAAGGTATGTATTACATCTAATTATTTAGAACCAGATCAATTTTTATGGTATAAAGGGTTTTGTTCTCGTAAACCACTTGTTACGTGGTCAATTTTCATGGAGGAAATGATATCACATTATGAGGATACAAAGAGAAACACCTTCTTTAGCTAATTGAAAAATGTCAAACAAAAATGTTAAATGGTAGAGCACATTGAGGACTTTCAAAAATTGAATATAAGGGAAAATGATATTCCATATAAGTAGAGGATTGATGTCTCCATAGGGACTTTAAAGGATAACATTCAACATAGGTTCGTCTTTGGGAACCTGATCCATTGGAGAGGGCATTTAGGTTGGCAAGAAAAGTGGAAAGAAAAATTATGGAAACAAGGATGTCTACCCATCACAGCTATAGATATGGAAGTGTTGTTTCTCCTAGCCTTCCACAACCTACAAGGTTGACACCACAACAATTGGAAGAAAAAAGAGAAAAAGGGTTTTGTTACAATTGTGATAACAAATACACTAAAGGTCATAAGTGTGCTGAGAAGAAATTATTTTACATAGATTATGAAGAGGAGGAATAAAAGCATCAAGAAACATCAAAAGAACATGATACACACCAAGAACTAACCCCAAAGAAATAAGAAATGAATCCAACCATATCTTGTATTGCAATGGCAGGAATTACCACTCCTCAAACTCTCAAGATAGAAGGACATATCAAGAAGAAGAAGGTTCAAGAGGTGAAATATCAGGAAGAAAAGTATCAAGAAACATCAAAAGAAAAGGATACTCACCAGGAACCAACCCAGAGAAAGAAGAAATGAATCTGACCATATCCTGTAATGCATTGGTCGGAATAATCACTCCTCAAACTATAAAGATAGAAGGACATATCAAGAAGAGGTAATAGTGTTGATTGATTCGGGTAGTACCCATAATTTTATTCATTGTAAGATAGCCAAGGAATTGAATTGCTTCATTTATCCAGCACCAGAGTGTTAAGTGACAGTTGTAAGTGGAGGAACCATAAATTGCTATGGAAAGTGTCATAATATCAAGCTATCCATGGGAGAATATGTATTTAATAACCCAATGCTTTCCATTCCAATGGGTGGTACTGATGTTGTACTAGGAGTCCAATGGCTACAATCCTTGGGTACAATAGCTGTTAACTTTCAAGAACTTTTCATGAAATTTTCTTTGGAAGAAATGGAATTTGAATTAAGGGGTATCAAAGGGAAACTAGGAAAGATAACCAACTCTAACAGAATGAAAAAGCTTCTAAAGAAAGAACAATGAGGCGTAATTGCAAAATTATGTTCGCTAATGGTTCCCACATCGAAATCATCTATTTCTCTAGATCTCCAAAAAGTCTTGGACAATCATTCCAAGGTATTTGAGACTCCCAAAGGTCTCCCATGTATTCATGATCATGATCATACTATTCATTTGATTCCAGGAAGTGTTCCTCCAAACATCAGGCCTTATAGATATCCTTATGCCAAAAGGAGTGAAATTGAACATATGGTTGCAGAAATGGTAGAGGTTGGTATAATTATCCAACCAAATTTTATAAAAAAAGCAAGGGATGAATGGAAGAATGGCGAAGCAGGGTTCAAAAGTTGCTGAAGATTCTAGTTCCAACAATATTGCCAGAACTTGACAAGGAAGGAAAAATAATATTGGAACCTGAAGCATTCACAGACCGAGAAGTCAACAGCTACGAAATCGATCAATTTTAGAGTATCTCATCAAGTGGAAGAACTTATCCGGTGAAGATTCCACATGGAAGGATGATAATTTTATACAAAAGCATCAAGAACTACTCAAGCGTTGAGGACAACACTTTTTGAAGGAGAGGGGCATGTTAGGTCCCTATAATACTAGTGTAACCCCTTATTGTTATTAGTACAACCCCCTTATTATATTGTTGTGCCCATGTAGTCCCCATATTTTTATTATTGTGCCCCATAGAAGCCCATTATTGTTAGTTTTGTGCCCTTACATTACTATTGTTATGTCAGCTCTAATTATATTATGACCCCTTAGACTCCTATATATAGAAAGGAGATCTTGTCATTTGTATCATCCAAGAATTGTTCATTTGTGTAATGTAAAGGAGGTTGCCCCCTCAAAGAGGCTTATTTCTAAGGCGTTTATCTATATTTTCTATCTTTTTGTGAGTTGGTTTCATAACAATTTTGTTGTAATGATTTGGGGGACAAAGCCTTCGCATGCCGAGACAACTAGTCGATTAGACAGCTGGAACTCAGGGTGAGATATTATTGTAGTTGTTTTCAAGCTCTCTCTCTCCTTATAAAAGAAGGGAAGAAAAACTTAAAGAAGGTTCAGAATTTTTGGAAAGGTTCCTCTTAAGAGAAATTTTCTAGTTTCATAAAGGCATGTATGAATCTTGATGTATGCTCTTTTCTCAAAAGATTAATACAATATTTTTGTGATTCCAACTTATCGTATTGCAATATGTTTCCTCTCCCTCTATATTTCCATACGTGTTAAATATTCTTCTCAGAGTACATGTCATGTAGTAGCTAGACATATTTCTCATTAGATGCAAATTCGTTGCGATCAAGTTATTGATGGAAATTGCCTGTACAAGATTCATTTCGATCAAGTTATTGGTGGATAATGCCTGCATTGATATGGAAATTAAGTCTTTAAAAAGCGCTCCATGTACCTTAGTGTTCCATGAACATTCCCTTTCTCTCGTTTCTCTGTAAATCCATATATATATATAGAATTCTTATAGTTTAAGCTCTGTATGATGGATTTCTCCTCTACTGTCTTCTACCATTACATATGTCTTAACAACTGATTTGCTGCAAGCTTTTAATCTTATTTGGCCACCAGTAACCGAGGGTTATTTCCTGTGTATTCTTGCATATAAGTTGCTTCATATATTGTATCTTTATGAATGGTTTTGAATCAATCCAATTTGAATTTCTTGTGACAAACTATGGTGTCGTAAGTATTTAAAATAAATGTGACAAGATTAATTAAGATGTCCTAGGCATTGGTATTCCATAAACCTAGAGGTTGTCTCTGGGAGTGACAACATATTTTTGGCGTCATTGTCGAGGAATGGATTAGAGAATTTTTCCCCTGGGTATGAAAATTCTTTACATTCCCTCTTTTAGGTGAGCAAGGGAAGTGTGAGGTTGAATATCTCTCATGTTGGCAACTCCACTATCTAAATTTCTTTATAAACAACTTGGTGACTCCAATATCCATATTTTTATCTAATCATCCTGGCTTATAAGAGGCTTCATACCCACTCATATACCTCTTAGCAAAGAACACCATCTATATCTAACCGAAAAAGAATAATATTCATAAGGATTTGGAAGGTAAAACCCCAAATATTGGTGCTACTATCTCTTCGTTTCCTGAAACATCCTCATCTAGCTCAAAGAATTGCATAATTCATTGCTCTGATTTTCCTCCTAGAGTTCTAGTATATCCTTCAGAAAGTGGTCAACTACTCAGTACTACCTCCCTAGAGGTCAAAGAAGAAGAATTTTCAGTCAACACCCCTTCTCTCTCATTTCCTCTCCTCCCTGAAGTTGAGGACGTAAAATATATACTTCGGGGTAGCCCTACCCATAATGTGAATAATTTATCATTCCACGGTCAATTAGCTATCTCACAATTGGTCATACCTCAGAGACCCCTAATAAATCAAGCACCACTACCTCTGATCCAGATGGTTGTCCTAGGTTTCTTGTTAAACAAATATTCTCCCTTAAACCTGCCTGAACCTTTAAATGCTATGCCATAGGACTATCTCAAGCTCCTACCTAGGTTTAATGTAGAATATGACACACAAGCGCATAGACACAGAAGCTTTCTGTCCCTTTACAGAAAGTAAGGAGTTCGAGCACCTAAATGTAGTGTTGAGGCTCTTTGTCCAATCTCTAGAAGGGGAACCTAGGAAATGGTTCAAATCCTTGTCGAATGTTCCGTTACCACTTGGGAAGATATTGTTATAGATCTAATCTGAAAATATAAGACAATGCAAATAACCCAAGAAATGACAAGATCTGAATATAGATAAATGATTCACTTTATTGATATCAAACCCTTCAGGTAGGGCAACACCCTACATTCACTCCCTAAGGAAGGAGAACACTCCACAAGCCATATGCCTGTTCATACAATATTCCTTGACATCCTCAATGTGGAGTCTCTAGCCTCTATATGGGCCTCATACATATAATACCATGGGTCATTACCATGGTTCCCTCAATACCATCTATCTAATACCATGGGCCCATTACATTATTACTAACTACTTGTGGTCCTTTACATGATATGGGTTAACCACCTTATTTATTACTATGGCCCATCCCATTATTACATTATTCCCTTGGGTACCTCTCTTTGTACCCCATATTATCCTCCCTGGGTATATAACATTCCACCCCCCTTAACATGTTTCATCCCCAAAACTTGAGAAGAACACAAATAATAAGATCTACTCAAAAGAGTAGTCCACTGGTACCATGCACGTGGATCTAGCCATCCAAGAGAAAAGTGAACCCTCAATCTCGCTGGTGCCTCGCTCGCTTGAGATGGAAGTTGATTGTGGTAGCTCTTCTGTGTTGATGTGTAGTAGGTAGATCTTCACTCTGCTCTATCTGTCATGCGGGGGTTGTTGTCCTTATGGCTAATTGGTTGCCATCTTGTTGGTTGTTGTCTTGTGGGGTGATGTGGATGATGATATGTTGAAGTTTTAACCCACGGTGTCTTTGTCTTTAATTCACCCCTTACTGGAGCCGGACAATTATCTGGTGCATGTTGTGGTGTCTGCTGTGGTGTCTTATCTCCCAATATTATTTCAACCACTGAGCCCTCATCTGATGTATCAGCACTTGTAACCTTTTCTGCTTCAGCCTCTGTTTGTGTTTGATTGTCAATCATCACTGGCTCGTTATCTGATATGTCAGTCCCTGGAACATCTTTTGCTTCAGCCTCCTTGGACTCTACCTGTTTATTAATGGAAATATCCTGTAATGCAATTTTCTTCTTTTTATACCAGAGCTTCAGGAATTTCTTTTGCAGATTAATATTGATAGTACCCACGGATTCCATCCAAGGAAATCCCAAAACAACATCCATGTTATTCATATTTGAAGTATAAAAATCACCATGCAACACATACTTATCCATAGAAAGCTTCAAATCCTTATAAACTTGAACATCCTCATCATCAACCTGTGTGTTTTCAATGTGTGTTGCTGGAACTTGCAATTTTTTGGCCAAATTAACATTGATAAAATTATGCTTGCAACTAGGATTTATAGAAACAATGATCTTCTCCTTCTGAATCAATCCATGAACCTGCAATAAGGAGACATCCGTAGTAAATAACCCCTTACGTGTCTCATTCTCCTTTTTTCTAGCCCGAGACCATTTGTCCAAAAGGAGTTTTTCAAATTCTGCATCTGAAAGTTTGGGCAACTGCTTGTGGTCAAGTGATAACCACCATTTGTCAGCCTCATCTTTCATATTAAACACCACTGACATCTTCCAAAGTGTCCCATGTGTGGACTTTTTTCTCTGTATGAATTCTTCAATAGTAGGACCATCATCTTTTCCTGTAAAATATAGAATCGCCATGAAGGGTGTTTTCTTGGCGAAAATTTGAAATTGTCACAGTTTAGTCAATATTGCTCAGAATCCTTATTATGACCTGTTTTCGGAAATGGAACAACCATTCTGCATCTTCCCATGTGATAGAAATCCCGATCCAGGCACTGGAATTTCATATCTGCGCTGCAACTCTCCCGCCATCACCAAAAATTCTGAAAAAAGCGCTGATTTTAAATCAGCGATATCTTCCTCATCCGGACTCCGATTCGACTGATTTTTTTTTGAAATTGGGTAAATTTTCACAAAAAATTCAGATCTGCAATTAGATTCTACATATTTTGCACCAAAACGTCCAGATCTACGCTGCAAACTCGCTGCCCCAAAAAATTGTCTGCAACACCATTGATTTTTAGATCAGCGATATCTCCTTCATCCGGACTCCGATTCGGCTGATTTTTTTTTGAAATCGGGTAATTTTTCACAAAGAAATTATATCTGCAATTAGATTTTGTATATTTCCCTCCAAAACGTACAGATATGATCTGCAAACTCATTGCCCCAGAAATCCTGCGAAAAATAAAAAAATTCTCCACTTTTTGCCCAAGAAAGTGCTCTGATACCACTTGTTATAGATCTAATATGAAAATATAAGACAATGCAAATAACCCAAGAAATGACAAGATCTGAATATAGATAAATGATTCATTTTATTGATATCAAACCCTTCAAGTAGGGCAACACCATACATTCACTCCCTAAGGAAGGAGAACACTCCACAAGCCATATGCCTGTTCATACAATATTCCTTGACATCCTCAATGTGGAGTCTTTAGCCTCTATATAGGCCTCATACATACAATACAATGAGTCATTACCATGGTTCCCTTAATACCATCTATCTAATACCATGGGCCCATTACATTATTACTAACTACTTGTGGTCCCTTAACCACCTTATTTATTACTATGGCCCATCCCATTATTACATTATTCCCTTGGGTACCTCCCTTTGTACCCCATATTATCCCCCCTAGGTATATAACAAATATGGAGAATTATTTTATGCATAAATGGGGAGATAAGAGATATCATGGGTATATACTTACCGAGTTCAATGATATAAAGAAGAAACCTGATGAGCGTATCTTAGAGTTTACAAAAAGGTTTAATAAGTTGTACAACAGTCTACCTATTAAGATTAAACCTCCACAGGCCGCTACCAAAGTGGTTTTTGCAGGGGCCTTTGAATCACAGTTCGGCTTCACACTCAAAGAGAGGAAGTCCCCTACTTTGGACCAGATTCAAACTAATGCTCTCGAGGTTGAAGAAAATTTTGTATCAACAGGGAAGTAAAGAAGTAGATCTGACCCTGAAGAGAAGAAAAAGCGGAAAGAGGAAGCGGCTTTCTCATGTCATAGGAGAGAATCCCAAGAACAAATGATAGAGGAGATGTATAAGAAGATGAAGAACTTATCAAATAAACTGACAAGACTTGAGTTGGAAAATAAAATCCTTAAATGGAAGAACTTATCGTCTCCTAATCAGGGTTTTAATCCCCAATACAGAAGGCCTCCCCTACAGATACTACAAAGGGAGAGGAAAGAGAAACAAGATCACATTCATCCTCCATTATATATAGAAGATGATCTGGAGGAACAAATACCAGATGCAAATGAAGTTCAGGGGAACTTGTATTCCTCTTTCTTCGATGAAGAACAAGAACTCAGAACATATGAAGAAGAGGAGGAGGAGCTTGATGCAACACTAAACGATGACAAGATTGATGATTACTGCAAGCAGTTCACTGATTTCATGCAGGCTTAGCTGCATAAGAAATATGATCTTTGGTCATCTAGAAAGAGATCAAATAGATAAGACCAAAATGTAGTTACTTCTTCCCAAGAGCCTGCTAAGCTAATTGACAAGGGGAAGGGCCTTTTAGAGATGATTATTCAAAAAAATAAGGGGTCCTCAGACCCAAACTACCATAAGCCTGAAGCCCTCCAAGAAGAGAAATCACCTCCCCCTTCCAGGCCCATCTATGAAAAAGAAAAAGAGCCACTAGAAGTTTGCACAACAGAAAAAGACCATGTCATCTTCAATCTTCGAAAAGAGCTTGAGAATTTCAAGATCTCATTCCTGTTATCCGAGCTCTTGAAACATCCCACCTATAAGGCCCAATTTTCTTAGTTCATGTTTCCTTTTGCTTCAGTCCAACCACCTGATAGTTTAAACCTCCAAGAAGAAAGGCCAGTGGCTGTCTTTGGACCCCATGTTGAAGAACAAGATCCCTCCATAACACCTTTTTATGTTACTATAGTAGTACATGACCTCCTGCTCCATAAATACATGTTGGACTCAAGAGCTTCTCATAATTTGATGCCACTATCAGTAATGGAGAAACTAGGTTTGGAGATAACCAAACCATACAAAGATCTCTACTCTTTTGACTCTAAGAGGGTAAAGTGCTTGGGAATGATAAAGGACTTGGTGGTGAATTTGGCCCAGATCCCAGTGAAAAGTGTAGTAATGGACATTGTAGTAGTTGATATCCCTACAAGGTTCGATATGGCTTGGTCCAGATCCTGGGGATCAAAGGTTGGAAGTTACATCAAGCTGGATCTTACCTATGGTACCATCCCTATATTTGGTGGAGAAGAAAGGTGATTGTATAGGGAATCAGGGTTCGTTAAAACAGTCACGAAAGTTGTTTGCCCAAATAATTCTCCTATATATGGGAAAGAAAGGGATCTCCCCTACTTAATGCCAAAAGAAGATGATTTTAGTTTAGAAGAAACATAGGTACAACTAGCAGCCAAACTAGATCAGCAACTCAGAGATTGTAGAAAAGTCTAGAAGTTGTATTTTGATGGTGCAAATTCTAAAGAAGGAAATGGAGTAGGAGTATTGTTGATATCTCCAGAGGGTAGCTTGATTCCCCTCTCCTTCAAATTGGAATTTGAGGCAACCAATAATGTGGCAGAGTATGAGGCATTACTACTAGGCCTGCAAGCAGCAAGGAATTTAAACATTGAATTCCTGACTATGTTTGGAGACTCGGAACTGGTGGTGAAGAAAATCAAGGACCAATGTCAAACTAAGCACCCCCGGCTAAGGGCTTATAGAAATGAGGTTTGGGATTTAATTGAAAACTTCTTCCTAGATTTTAATGTCCAATTCTTACACAGGGAAGGAAATCAAATGGTTGATTCCTTGGCTATAGCTGCCAGTAATTTCAAGCCACCGCAAAATCCACTTCTCATATATGAAATTGAAGTTAGGTACAGACCCTTAGTGCCTAACAATGTGAAACACTGGTAGGTGTTTGAAGATGATGAAAAAATGAAGCATTTCATGGAAGTCATTGGGGAATTATCGAATTCTCTGGTCGACCAAAAAGAAAAAGAAGTGACAGAGGAACAACCAACTCCCTTGGAGGAAAATATTGTAGGGCATAGAGTTCTGCAGCTAAAGGGAAACACCATTCTCCGTGGTATAGTTCCTTTGGAGAGGTTATTCAAATCCAACAACGTGGATTCAAAACCTGCTGAACAGGGAGTTGATGAACATGTGGAGGATTGCAACATCAGCTTGAAGAATGAACCCTGGATGATCAAGTTGTCAAAAGGGATCCCTCATCAATATAAACAAAGGTACTTAAATCTCTTAAAAACCTATAAAGATGTTTTTTCTTGGTCATATGATGATTTAAAGACTTTTTATACAAATGTTATTCAACATAAGATTCCCTTAAAGAATGGAATGAAGCCTTGTAAGTAGAAAATTAGATATATCAATCCTCTTTTACTCCCATCCATTGAGAAGGAAGTAAAGAAGTTACTTCAGGCCAAGATCATTGTACCATTGAGGTACTCAGAGTGGGTGGAAAACCTGGTTCCTGTCAAGAAGAAGAATAGGGAAATAATAATGTGTGTCGATTTGAGAAACCTCAACAGAGATTCATTAAAAGACAGTTACCGATTTCCAAAAATGGATTACATCTTACAGAGGGTAGTTATCTCAGCTCAGATGTCCATGATGGATGGATTTTTAGGGTATAACTAGGTAGCAGTGCATCCCGATGATGAGAAGAAAACTACATTCCCTAGACCTTGGGGGACCTTCATGTAGGCAAGAATGCCATTCTGCCTGATAAATGCAAGAGAAACCTTCTAGAGGGCAATGGATATAGAATTCATGGGAGAACAAGACAAATTTGTAGTGGTCTACTTGGATGATATCACTGCTTTTTCCAAAACAGATGAGGATCATATTGAACATTTGAAACTCACTTTTGATAAATGCAGGAAGTATGGGCTATCTCTAAATCCAAAGAAATGTCAGTTCGCTCTGAGTGAAGGTAATCTGTTGGGGCATATAGTAACATAGGATGGGGTGAAGATTGATCCTAGGAATGTGGAAGCCATCAACCACATTTCCCTTCCAAGAAATAAAAAGGAGGTCCAAGTGTTCTTAGGAAGGATTAACTTCTTGAGAAGAGTTATACCTAATTATGGAGATACAGTGAAAGGCATCACAAACATGTTGAAGAAGGAGAATGAAGTAAAATGGAGCCCATATTCCCAGAAATCCTTTTCTAGGATCAAGAAAGATTTTACAGAGGCTCTTGTGTTAGTTAGCCCAGATTATTCAATGCCATTTTACATATTTTCTTTTGCCTCCCCTTATACTATAGTCATTGTGTTATTACATAAGAATAAGGAAGGTCACGAGCAACCTATAGCCTTCTTCAACTAGGTGCTACAGGATGCTAAATTGAAATATAATATATTGGAAAAACAGGCTTATGCCCTGGTCAAAGCTTTGAAGGCCTTCAGATTTTATGTTTTACACTCTAACATTGTAGCTTATGTTCCAATAGTGGTTGTTAAAGACATCTTGGTGCAAGGGGATAGTGATGGAAAAAGAGGTAAGTGGATTTCCAAAATCCAAGAGTATGACATGGATATCAAGCCCACTAAACTCATCAAAGGATAGGGATTGGCCAAAATATTATTAGAATCTAATTTCCAGGCCTTGGGTATTAACCTATTAATAGAAGAAGATAAAGAGGGGACACAACCACCAATGATCAAGACATCGGTCCAAAAGATTCATATCAAATATGAAACATCTGCCTAGTATAAGGATGTCATCCACTATATGCTATTCTTGAGGTGCCCAGTGAAGATGGATAAATAAAAGTATAGAGCATTAAGATCAAAAGCCCAAAAGTTTATTATATCCAATGGGAAACTGTAGTGGAAAACCCTGGTTGGAATTCAACTTCCGTGTTTGGTAGAAACAAAAACTTAAAGGGTGATTGATGATTTCCATCGTGGCTTTTGTGGGTGACACTATAAATGGAATACCACTGCAAATAAGATATTGAAAGTGGGATTCTATTGGCCTAAAGTATTCAGATAATTTCACTCTTATGTTTGGGTCTACCAGCAGTGTCAATTGTTCGCTGAGAAGCAGAAATTAGCCCCACTCCCATTAGTCCCCGTTTGCATAGAGGAGCCTTTCAGGCAATGGGGACTGGACTTTATCAGAGAAATACCCCCCTTCTAGCAACCAACACAAGTGGATACTCACAACCACAGACTATTTCACAAAATGGGTGGAAGCAATCCTAGCTCGAAATGCAATTGACACTGTGGTCATAAAATTTTTGGAGGAAAATATCCTGGCCAGGTTTGGGTGTCCTATGAAAATTGTGATTGATAACGCTCAGGCTTTTAAGTCTGCAAAATTTATCAACTTTTGTCAGAAATTCAACATTACAGTTGGCCACTCTACTACCTACTATCCTCAGGGAAATGGACTAGTTGAGTCTTCCAACAAAATGATAGTGAGGATCCTGAAGAAAACAATTGCAGAAAGACAGAGAAATTGGGACTCCCAACAAAAGTTTGCCCTATGGACAAACCAGGTCAATCCTAAAATATCCATGGGGAATTATCCTTTTGAATTGGTCTATGGGAAAGTAGCTATATTCCCTATATAACTTGTTATGTTGGTTGCCAAGATATTACAAGATGTGGAAGAAGAACCAAACTCCCTGACTCGAAGGATAAATCAACTAGTGGAGATCTAGAAGTACAGAGAGCAGGTAAATCACAGGTTAATCAACTACTAGCAGAAAAAGAAATCTTTGTTCGGTAAGAATGGTAAAGACAAACCTCTCTAGCCAAGAGATCTAGTTTTGAGGTGGGATGTGAGAAGACAAGACAAAGGGAAACATGGCAAATTTTATCCCTTATGGTTTGGACCCTTTGTTGAAATGTGGCAACAAGAATATTCCAATTTTAATTTGTCCTTGAATTAAAATTGTGAATTAAAATTCGAATTTAGTCTCACCAGCTGCTTGAAAAATAATTAATTAATTCATCTTGAGTTAATTAGTTGGAGAAATTCAAGTTAGAAGTCTTTTTGAGGTCATGCGATAGTTATCCATTAAATTAAGGAGATTATCCCTTAATTAAGGAGATAAAATTGAGTTATATTTGAGTTGTAATTCGTTAGCTTAGTTTACTGAGTTAAGTCCAATTAAATTAGTTCCAAACTGTTTGAGGAACTAATTGTGAGTTATCAGTCAGTTGATGTGTGCATGCACTCAACTAGTGTACTCCAGATAACTGAAGATTCTCTCATCATTAACTCATGCATGTCTATTCTGAGAAAGACCCAGTTGAGATTAAACACAGGGATAGTTTACTATCAGTTGCATGTGTTTTCTTATAAACAAAACTCATGCATGTAGAAGGAATTCATTCCTTGAGGATTGCGCAGTTTTATAGGGTGTGTGGTCAGTGTTCCACTAGGTAACAGTAGGATCACCCAGGAGAAATAGTGCAAGGAAATAGGAGATCAGGAGGGAAGAGGAGAAGGCCTTTGTGTAATTCTGAGATATTTACAACTTGTAATGATAATACAGATAGTGGGGTTTTTAGTTGAGGCTTTCCCCTGAGTATTCTTCTGTGTTTCATGTGCTTTGATTCTTCTCTAGTTATATGTGTTCCACTTGATCTTGCTCAAATCTTTTAAGCTTCCGATAATTGATTGTAGAAGTAGATTAAAGTATTTTTCTTTAGTTATATTGCATTATCAGGTCAATCTACAGTCAGAATTTCTACATGGTATTGGAGCAAAGGTCATCAGAGCTGTGAACAGTATACTGATAAGAGAATTCGAAGTTTGAAGTTCGGGGTTGCAGGTGAAAAATCGAATTCTTATCATACTTCAAGGTTGGGCAATGGTGTTCAATGGCTTGAGACTCGAGTATGCCTTGGATGGTAGCTCGAATTAATAGTATGGAAAGATCGCATGGAAGCTATATTAGAAGACAACGGCTTGAAGGAATTCATTGATCAAGAAATCCAAAAGCCATCTTCAACTAATGCATACAAGTTGGCTGAATGGAAGAAGTGTGTGGCGAAGGTGAGACAAATCATCCTTGAGGGAGTTCGAGACGATATTGTCTCGAGTCTCCATGGGAAGGACACTCCATTTTCAATGTGGAAGGCATTGAAGGACCTCCACTAGAACAATAGTGGCTAGAAGAAATTGGAGCTCAAGGATAAGCTTCGACGAATCAAAATGGAGAAGGGCAATACTATTTCCACATATCTGAACAAGCTCGCCACCTGCAGAGATGAGCTTAGCAGTGTGGGAATAACTACTACCGATGATGATATGGTGAGCCTCGCTCTCCTCGGCCTTCCAAAGAGTTGGAATAGCTACCAGGACTCTGTGAATGGAAGGGAGAAACTGCCGGATTAGGAACGACTATGGTCGGATCTGATGCAGGAGGAGATCAGGAGGAGCACACGAGATGGTTCTTCATCCAAGAATGATGATGAAGAAAATATGGCCTTAGCAAGTAAGGCAAGGAAAGGGAAGGGGAAGGCTTCCCATTCCAAATCGAATTCTTCTCATGGAGGGAAGAAGGTTGACAAGTCTAAAGTGAGATGCTTTAATTGTCACGAGATGGGACATTATGCGACTAATTTCCCATCGAAGAAGTCCAAGAAGGGATCCTCGAAAGGATCGGAAGGTGAGGCATTAGCCTCTCAATTCGAAATGGACTTTACCCTCATTGCATGCATGGTGTCATCGATGATGGATTGTGTCTGGTATCTTGACAGTGGAGCCTCATTCCACATGACCGGTGATAAAAATTTATTCAATACCTTGGAGGAGAAATACCTCAAGATGTGCATAGAGATGGGTGACGATGGAAGCTATAGTGTTTCAAGAGTGGGCACGGTTGCTTTTCAGAGGAAGCATGGAGCTCCTCTCACCTTAACAGATGTGATGTATGTGCCTGGGCTAAAGAAGAACTTGGTATCAGTCACAATGTTGGAGGACAAAGGCTATGATGTTGTCTTCAGTAAAGGAAAGGCGTTCCTAAGACACATAGCCACGGGTCAGACCAAGAGGATAGGGATTCGGGTGAAGAATCTCCATAAACTAGAGGTAGATGATTGTGCAACATTGAGTACGAAAGCAGAATTGGTGCAAATCCAAGACATTGGTGAGTTGTGGCATAGGTGGTTGGGCCATTTGCATCACAGGGCCTTGAATATAATGCAGCAGATATCTACAGGACTTCCCAAAGGTAAACTTGAGCAAGTTGACACATGAAAAGGTTGTACCTTGGGAAAGTACACCAAGTCTTCCTTTCATGATCGAGACAGTTGAGCAGAGGCTATCTTAGAGTGAGTTCATACTAATGTGTGTGGACCATTCTTGACGACATCCATAGCAAAGAAAAGCTATTGTGTGATTTTCGGTGATGATTATTCTCGTAAATGTTGGATTTATTTCATGTAGAAGAAGGACCAAACCTTCACAAAATTTTGTGAGTTCAAAGCTTTGGTCAAGAAAGAGTTAGAGAAGAAGATCAAGGCCTTGAGAAGTGACAATGGTGGAGAATATGTCTCTCAAGAGTTTAAGGACTTCTGTGTAGTGGAAGGAATTAAATGAGAGTTGACGGCACCTCATAACCCACATCAGAATGGGGTGGCTGAGAGGAAGAACAGAACTATTGTAGGGGCATCATGGGTGATGCTGCATGACTAAGGCCTACTACTTCACTTGTGGGATGAGGCATGCAACACAATGGTCTATTTGCAGAATAGAAGCCCACGTCGCATACTTGGGATGAAGACACCAGAGGAAGCTTTCTCTAGTAAGAGACCAGATGTGGGTCACTTTAGGATCTTTGGATCATCGGTATATTGCCATGTGACAAAGGATGCACGGAAGAAGCTTGAGCCAACAGCAAAGTTGGGGATACTTTTGGGGTACACTGATACACCCCACAACTATCAGGTGTATCTACCTACTAGTTGGAGGATAGTGGTTTGCAAAGATCTCAAGTTTGATGAGTAGAAGGCCATGCGAGTTTCCCTTGAGAGGGAGTTCCAACTACAGGCTATGGAGGAACTGTTGGTTCCTAAGGAGGAGGAGCCTTAGACTAATGCGGAGCAGCCGCATGCAGAGGTTCCAGGAGTGGAGACATCCACTCAAGCAGAGTCTTCCAGAGATGGACGGATGCGCACAAGAGAAGCTGACATATTGTTGACGGATGTGAGAGAGAATCTGGGAGAACCATCTTCTCAGCATAGACAGAGGAGGTCACCTAAGAGGTACACTGGATACATGGCCCTTGTTGGGGAATGTGTTGAGACCGAGCCATCTTCCTTTGAGGAAGCAGTTGATTTGGGTTGATGTTATGGTGGAGGAATATGATTCCATAGTTCGTAATAGTGTTTGGGACGTGGTTCCGAGACCGGAGAACAAGTTAGTTGTGAGTTCCCATTGGCTTTACAAGGTCAAGCAAGCTGTTGATGGTAGTGTGGAGAAGCATAAGGAAAGATTTGTTGCCCATGGTTTTTCACAGGTCGAGGGGAATGACTATGATAAGACTTTTTCTCTTGTCGCAAGGTACTCATCTACCAGATCAATGTTGGCACTATCAACATAGATAGGTTGGAAAATCCATTAGATGGATGTGAAGACTACATTCCTCAATGGCAAGATTGAGGAAGAGGTGTACATAGAGTAGCCAGAAGGTTTTGAGACCTTCGATCATGAGTTGCATGTGTGCCGACTCAAGAGAGATTTGTACGGGCTGAAGTAAGCAACTCGTGCTTGGTACACCAGGATAGACAACTACTTCACCATGTTGGGCTTCACAAAGAGTGAAGCGGATGCGAACCTGTACTAGATCATGGTGAAAGGTAAGTCATTGATCATTGTACTTTATGTTGATTATCTCATATTAACAGGTGATGATCAGTTGATCATGTCTTCCAAGGAGGACCTTGCAAGACAATTTGAGATGAAAGACATGGGTCTCATGCATTACTTCCTTGGCATGGAAGTGTGGCATAAGGATGGGGAGTTGTTTGTGTCTCAGGGCAAGTATGCCAATGAGATACTCAAGAGATTCCACATGGAGAAGTGCAAGCCCATGTAGACTCCTCTAGCAAGTAACTGGAGGAAGGAGGATGCTACTTCAGGTGAATTAGTAGAGGCTACTGTGTAAAGGCAGTTTGTGTGTTCACTGATGTACTTAGTGAACACACGACCAAATTTGTGCTATGCGGTGAACCAACTGAGTCAAGTGATGGTTCATCCTACCAAGATGTTTTGGAAGGTGGCGAAGCATGTATTGAGATACCTCAGAGGGACATCTCAGTATGGATTATGGTTTTGACGGACAGAGGGAGTGAAGCTACATGGCTTCACTGATGCAGATTGGGCAGGGAGTCCATCAGATCGAAAGAGCACATCAGGAGGGATTTTCAACCTTGGGTCAGCTGTAGTTTCTTGGTACAGCAGGAAACAGAGGTCGGTTGCACTCAGCTCGGTAGAGGCTGAATACATGGCTGCAAGTCAGGCAGCATGTGAGGCCATCTAGATGCGGAAAATCCTAGTTGGTTTGTTTGATCAGAGGATGGATCTAACTGTGATCTATTGTGATAATCAGAGTTGTATCAAACTCTCTAAGGATCCAATATTTCATGATAGTTCCAAGCACATCGATATCTGGTACCATCATCTCAGAGGCTGTGTAGCGAGGAGGATCATGTTGTTGTAATATATTTCGTCAGAGGAGCAAGATGCTGACATTTTGACGAAGGCATTGTCAAAGTGTAAATTCGAGTTCCATAGAGACAGGATCGGGGTGGCAGATAATCCCTTTCTTGTTGAGAGGGAGTGTTGAAATGTGGAAACAAGAATATTCCAATTTTAATTTGTCCTTGAATTAAAATTGTGAATTAAAATTCGAATTTATTCTCATCAGCTGCTTGAAAAATAATTAATTAATTTATCTTGAGTTAATTAGTTGGAGAAATTCAGGTTAGAAGTCTTTCTGATGTCATGCAATAGTTATCCCTTAAATTAAGGAGATTATCCCTTAATTAAGGAGATAAGATTGAGTTATATTTGAGTTGTAATTAGTTAGCTCAGTTTACTGAGTTAAGTCCAGTTAAATTAGTTCCAAACTGTTTGAGGAACTAATTGTGAGTTATCAGTCAGTTGATGCATGCATGCACTCAACTAGTGTACTCCAGATAACTGAAGATTCTCTCATCATTAACTCATGCATGTCTATTCTGAGAAAGACCCAGTTGAGATTAAAGATAGGGACAATGTACTATCAGTTGCATGTGTTTTCCTATAAAAAAAACTCATGCATGCATAAGGAATTCATTCCTTGAGGATTGCACAGTTTTACAGGGTGTGAGATTAGTGTGAGTGATCAGTGTTCCACTTGGTAATAGTAGGATCACCCAGGAGAAACAATGCAAGGAAATAGGAGATCAGGAGGGCAGAGGAGAAGGCCTTTGTGTAATTCTGAGATATTTCCAACTTGTAATGATAATACAGATAGTGGGGTTTTTAGCTGAGGCTTTCCCCTGAGTATTCTTATGTATTTCATGTGCTTTGATTCTTCTCTAGTTATATGTGTTCTGCTTGATCTTGCTCAAATCTTTTAAGCTTCCGCTAATTGATTGTAGGATTAGATTAAAGTATTTTGCTTTAGTTATATTGCATTATCAGGTTAATCTACAGTCAGAATTTCTACACCCTTCAAGATTTCTGAGACAAAGGGAAACAATACTTTCTTGCAGAAAAAATTGGAGGGTGAAATTCTTGAGCTGCCTGTAAATGGGAAATTCCTCAAGCTTTACTTCTAGCACTAAGTGGTCCATTTCTCACCCATTGTACATACCAGAGAGCCATTGTAAAACATCAGTAATACTTTTAGTTCTTTATGTTTTGGTTTTTGTTTTTTATATAATTAAACAAAATAACTCCATGCCCAATGGATAGAAGGCTAATAGTCTATAGGGTCTCAGACCCTTGATAGCAATGCACTATCCCCAATTGGAGCCAATGTTATCACCTACTGCAAAATTGTTCAAATGGTGCCAAATGATGTCAAAAGTATGCAAAAGAGTAGAAAATCTTGCAGTAATTTTCCAAGAAGCAAAAGGACTCAAAGAATACATCAAACCCTCTCCATTGGAAATTTCTCTGAACAAGCTTTCCAACGGTATGTGGATGTCTAAAAATGGACTTATGGGTTAAAAGATATGGCTTTTTGAAGTTTAAGGGCTTTAAGACTTAGGAAAGAAGGAATATCAGAGGTCCTGTAGTATCGGTGATTGAAGATCACCCACCATAGCACCTAGCACATCGGTGATCACACATCAACGATACCAAACGGATTGACGATTGCATATCAACGATCACATATTAGTGACACCATGCGGATCGGCGATCGCACATCAGGGATCCAATGCATCAGGGCTGGTAGATCTGTGCATTAAAGTATCGCAACATCGGCAATCAAAACTTCTTCAGGTGAAAACCTTTAAGAAGTTGTGATATAGGTGAAGCACCGATAGTGTTTAAAACCTCTGGGGAGCACCGAGAAGGATTTACAAAGGATTTCATCATAAAACCAAAGGAGCACCGTGGCACAGGACTGGTTCCGATAAGGACACGTGGAAGGAAGTTTTGGCATTTTGAGGGGGTCTATGGCGGGCATATCTGAGTGGCATGTGTCACCACTCAGGAAGTGCCACGTTAAGTGATGACATCATAATTGGAGGTCACAAATAAGAGGTTGAGTATTGTCGACACTTTGTAACACTTGACACTTGAAAAAGTGCTGATAAGGGGGCTTTAATATAAGGGCTAGAAAACGATCGGAATAACTCAAAGAACCAAAGGTATGAGGCTGAGCACAAAGAGCTATTGGCAATCGAAGAATTAACATATCACAACTCTCATGTTATTGCCATGATTGGAAACCACCGATGAGAGGGGATCTGATATAAGGCTACCACATGATCAAGAGGAAGTTAAAGAACCTAAGGCGCTCGAGCATTTAACAAAGGGAAATAGCCCTTGACAGTGAATAAAAGCCTTAGCACCTCAAGACCAGGTGGTATGGTCACAACCCTCCATCTTATGGAAAAGAAATGCAGGAAGGGCTATGCGAAAGGAGCTTGTCATATCGAAGGTTGGCAATTGGCACATTTGCATTACTGTACCACTGTAGCATCCCGATAAGATAAAGCTTCGGTATAGGATTACAACAATATTATAGGGCGTATTAGGCTCTAATAGTGTAACACAGGGAAGGTAAAAGAACGATGATTTGGAAACTATGTTACAGCGCACCACAGAGGCCATCATAATTGATCTCTCCTAGCTCTAGAAAATGGGGAATTCAAATTGTTAAGGTGGAAAGCGACAGGGGAACCGATCAAGTATCAGAAGAGGCACATTGTGACAGAGACATGGCCTGATCAGTGGCCATCATAGGAAGTGGCATGGAAATATTTTTCTATAATCATCATTAAATTTTTCCCATGTTTTGTTATTCTATTATTGTTTTATTTTAAAGAAAGGAATCATTATGTTGCAATGATTTAGGTGACAAAGCCTTCGCACGCTGAGACAACTAGTCGATCAAACAGCTGGAGCTTAGGCTGAGATATTTTTGTAACTATTTACAATATCTCTCTCTCCTTATAAAAGGAGGGAAGAAACACTTAAATAAGGTTCAAAATTTTTGGAAAGACTTCTCTTAAGAGACCTTTTCTGGTTTCATAAAGGCGTGTATGAATCTTGATGTACGCTCTTTTCTCAGAATATTAATACAAGATTTCTGGATTACAGTATGTTTCCTCAACCTCTGTATTTTCATATGTGTTAAATATTCTTCTCATATTGCATGCTAAGTAGCAGTTAGACATATTTCTCATTAGATGCAGATTCGTTTGATTAGGTTATTGATGGAAAATGCCTGTACAAGATTATGTTTGATCAAGTTATTAGTGGATAATGCCTACATTGATGTGGATATTAAGTCTTTAAAAATCGCTCCATGTATCTTAGTGTTCCATAAACATTCCATTTCTCTTGCTTCTCTCTAAATCCAGATATATAGAATTATTATAGTTTATGTAGAAATTCTCACTGTAGATTAAACTGATCATGCAATGTACTAAAGAAAAATACTTAATCTACTTCTACAATCAAATTTGCAGAAGCTTAATCAATTTTGAGCAAGATCAAATAGAACACATATAACCGAGAAGAAGAAACAATCACACGTGAAACACAAAAGAATACTCTATGGAAAGCCTCAGCTAAAAACCCCGCTATCTGTATTATCATACAAGTGGAAATATCTCAGGATTACACAAAGCTTTAGCTCTCAAGCTATCTAGCTCTTAGTACAATCCCTCACTACTACTCATAAACCAAATAGGCAACACATATGCCTTCTCCTTTGTCCTCCACGCCTACAATTTCCTTGCACAGTTTTTCCTGGGTACTCTAGCTATAACTTGCGTTATTCTCACCTCACACACTGCTCTGACCTCTATAGAAACTACGCAATCCTCAAGGAATGAATTCCTTTTGCATGCAAGAGATTTCCTCATGGGAATATTCTTGCAACTGATAGTACACTGTCCCTGCCTTTAATCTCAACTGGGGCTTTGTCTGAACTAACATGCATGAGTTATTTATGAGAGAATATTTAGTTATCTGGAGAACACTAGTTGCATGCATGCATGCAGTAACTAACTGAACTCACAATCAGTTCCACAAACTGTTTGGAACTAATATAACTGGACTTAACTTAGTTAATTGAGCTAACTAATTACAACTCAAATACAACTCATCCTTATCTCCTTAATTAAGGGATAACTTCCTCAATCAAAGGGATAACTGTTGCATGTCTTCACAAAGACATCATGTTTGAATTTCTCCAACTAATTAACTCAAGATGAATTAATTAATTATTTTTCAAACAACTGGTGAGACTAAATTCGAATTTTAATTCTCAATTTTAATTCAAGGACAAACTAAAATTGGAATATATCCTGAAATGCTATCTATAGCAATGTTATTTATAGCATTTCTTGTTGCTATTTTCAACACTCCCTCTCAACAAGAAAGGCATTCAACTCAAAACCGATCCTAAACCTTTGGAATGTTTTGCATGCAACACTTCTCTCAAGTATTGTTGCTCAAACAACTTCAGAATCAAAAAAAATATCCAACCTGAATCAGAATGATGCCTCTGTCATCAAAGTCTCTGACTGCTATTGCCTATGTCGACTGAAAAAATCTGCACTTCTGCTGACTCTGCCTTTCTACACTGTTGTCAGTCCTTCTCTATGCTCTTCAGTGTCTGACTGCTCTAGCCTCTATCAATTTGATATCTGACTACATCAATCCCACTAATTCCTCTCGCTGCATCCGTGCTGCTGCTGGTCCTTTCTCCCAGCACTGCATCCGCACTGCACCTCCTCTCATCATGTTGCATTGTGCTGTCCACTCCTGCACTACAAATCAGTTACTGAGAAGTAAGTAACTGATCTCCCAGCTGACCTCCCTATGTTAGAAAAATATTATATATGACAGAGAAATGCAAGACATATAATATGTGGAAAAACACTAACACATAAAACCAGAGAGACACAGATATACGTGGTTCACCCAGTTTGGGCTACGTCCACCTCAAACAACCAGTCCTTCCTTTCTATTATCTAGAAAAATGAAGAGACACAACCTACAGTAGATCCACTGTAATATCCTCTATTTTCTCTCACAGTCTCACCTATCTGTTTCTCTCTCTGAGAATACAAATATATTTCACAGCCTCAATGCAATACCCTCATACAAAGAGAGGGGTTGCATTCTAGGGAAAAAAACCATAAACTAAAAATAAATTCTATCGTTAGATCATCCACCTAATGAACAACCTAAATTGACTAGAAATTACTATACTTTTACAAGGCAATTTTACATTTGTTTTTAGCTTCGGGGACGCTACCCCCAAAACCCCTGCCGGGGGGGATGGGCCCCTCGGAACCCTCGTGGGGGGACAAGTCCCCCTTGCACCCCCCTGCATGGAGGGGTGTACAATCTTCCTGGGGTATACATCCAGCTGAAACAAAGACCTCTAAATTAGGATGATAATCATGCTCCACACCCAACAATCTCCCACTTGGAGAATGATTGTAGCAACCCCACCGCTGCTTCATTTGCTAGAGAATGACTCCTCTTTAGACCTGGCTGTTTCTCATCTTCATCGTCATCCTTGAAGACCAATTGAAACTGAGCATATTCTCAGTTTCCCCCTGGTTACAACTTTTGTTAGCATATCTACAGGATTCTGGCTAGTGTGTATCTTTTCCAGCTTCAACTCTCCATCTTCCAACACTGATCATATGAAATGGTACTTGAGCTGTATGTGTTTAGTCCTGGAATGAAATGCTGAGTTATTTGCAAGATGAATGGCACTTTGGCTATCACTGTATAACATGCCCATATCATGCTTCTTACCCAATTCATCGATAAACCTTTGTAACCAAGTCATTTCTTTACTAGCCTCTGTAGCAGCAACATACTCTGCTTCTGTTGTTGAAAGTGCAACAACACTTTGGATTTTTGAAACCCAACTAACAGCTGTTCCACCTACAGTAAATACATATCCTATAGTGCTCCTCCTGTTATGTCTATCACCTGCCATATCTGCATCAACATATCCCTGTAGAGAAATGTTTGAACCACCAAAGCATAATGCTTGATTTGTGGTACCTCTCAAATATTTGAGAATCCATTTCACTACCATCCAATGTTCTTTTCCTGGATTGTTCATGTACCTACTTACAACTCCCATTACATGTGCAATATCAGGCCTTGTGTAGACCATTGCATACATTAAGCTTCCAACTGCGGATGCATATGGAACTTTAGACATATAATCCATGTCTTCTTGGGTCTTTGGGCACATTTCCTTACTAAGTTTGAAATGGCTAGCAAAAGGTGTGCTAACTGGTTTTGTATTGTGCATATTAAATCTTTTCAACACCTTTTGTATGTACTCATTCTGAGACAACGTTAATTTGCAATTTTTCTTGTCTCTAGTTATTCTCATACCAAGGATTTGTTTTGCAGCTCCCAAATCCTTCATTGCAAATGAATTTGCTAATTTTCTTTTGAGCACATTTATTTCCTACATGTTAGACCCTGCAACAAGCATGTCATCTACATACAATAACAATATAATATAGCTGCCATCATTTTGCTTTTTAAGATAAACACAATGATCAGAGTGACATCTACTATAACCTTGTTCAGACATAAACTTGTCAAATTTTAGATACCACTAACTTGGAGCCTGTTTTAAGCCATACAATCTCTTCTTCAACCTGCACACTAGTTTCTCCTTCCCTTTTACCTCATATCCTTGTGGCTACTGCATACATATCTCTTCCTCCAAACCCCCATGGAGAAAGGTTGTCTTTGCATCTAACTGCTCCAGATGAAAATCTTCAACTGCTACTAGACTTAAAATAGTTTTGATTGAAGTCATTTTAACAACAAGAGAAAATATTTCATCAAAATCAATATCTTTCTTCCGTGCAAACACCTTCACCACAAGTCTAGCTTTGTACCTCTGTTTTCCTCCATCTTCTTCCTTCAGCCTGTAAACCCATTTATTCTGCAATGTAGTTTTACCTGCAGGCAACCTGACTAAGTCCCAAGTCTGGTGATGCATTAAGGTGTCCATCTCTTCTTCCATGGCTAACTCCCACTTCTTCCTGCTTTCAACCTGCATTGCTTCTTCGTAACATTCAGGTTCACCAGAATCAGTCAACAACAAATAATATAATGAAGGAGAGTATCGTTCAAGGGGTATACTTATCCTGGTAGATCTTCTAACACCACTTTCAGGTGTTTGGGGTGCCTGTTGCTGTTGTTGTGGTTGTTGATTATTATTATTTTCAGGCACCTTTACTTTTTCAGTGATCCCATCAAGAACTGTGTATTCCTTGTTTTCTTTTTCCTGTTTCTTTTCCTGCAATTGATTCTTATACAAGACCTTTTCATTGAATATTACATCTTTGCTCCTAATGATTTTGTGATTTTCATAATCATATAAGCGATAACCAAAATCATTAACACCATATCCAATAAAGGTACATTTCTTTGATTTTGCCTCAAGCTTTGTTCTATTTTCTTTATTAATATGGACAAAGGCCTCACAACCAAAAGGCTTTAAAAAAGAGTAGTTTACCTTTTTACCTGTCCATGCTTCCTCTGGAATACCTCCATCCAAGGAACCTAAAGGCCCTCTGTTTATTAGATAAACAACAGTATCTACAACATCTGCCCAAAATTGTAAAAGCAATCCTGCATGCAATCTCATTCACCTTGCATGCTTCACGATTGTTCTGTTCATCCTTTCTGACACACCATTTTCTTGTGGTGTTCTTGGAACTATCTTCTCTCTGTGAATTCCATGCTCTAAACAATACTTATCAAAATCTTGCTGCAATATTCACCTCCATTGTCTGATCTAAGACACTTCAATTTCTTTCCTATCTCAATCTCAACCAAAGCTTTCCATTTCTTGAAAGTATCAAATACATCAGATTTATTCTGAATACAATAAATCCATGTTTTTCTAGGTGCATCATCAATAAAAGTAACATAATAACGAGAGCCACCGAGAGATGATACCTGAGCAGGTCCCCATACATTTGTATGCACAAGCTTTAATTTTTTGCTCTTCTTTTCTTTCCCAGCTCTAAGAAATCTGACTCTCTTATGTTTTCCATAAATGCAATTCTCACAGAAGTCCAAATCAACATTCTTCAAACCCAGAAACAAATTCTTTGTGTGAAGAATCTTGATCCCCTTCTCACTCATGTGTCCGAGCCTATCATGCCATAATGCTGCATCTGCTCCTTTGGAAGTTAAAGCATTAACAGAGTTAGAAATACCATTGCATAAATACAATGTACCAACCTTTTCGCCTTTTTCTATTACCAGGGCTCCTTTGGTGACCTTTCAAGCTTTATCTGTGAAAGTTGTCACACAACCTTCACCACCTAATTGCCCTGTTGAAATCAGATTTTTCTTCAGATTTGGAACATGCCTTACCTCCTTTAGTAGCCATTGGTTTCCATTCTGCTGTTTTACAAGAACCTTACCCATTCCAACAATTTTACAGGGTTTATCATCACCCAAACGGAATTGTCCAAAATCTCCTTGAACATAGCCATGAAAATATTTCTTATCAGGTGTGGTATGGAATAAGGCCCCTAAATCTACCACCCAAGAATCAGTAATATTCTCGAAAGAAAGAATCAAAGCATCTTGTAACACCTCACCTGTCACATTTGCTTCATGATTGTTTTCTTGCTATGCATCTCCTTCTTTTCCCTTCCGAGATCTATAGTCCTTCTTTAGGTGTCCTTTCTTTCCGCATTTCCAACACACTATCCCCAATCTGGACTTGGATTTGCCTTTCCTTGATTTACTATGATATCCTGAGCTCTTTCCTCTTTCCATTTTTCTTCCCCTAGACTCTGCAGTCAAAGCATTACCCAATGTCTCACCAGAGATTTTCCATCGCATTTCCTCACTAAGGATAGCACCGACAACATCATCAAACTTTAAAGTACTAGATCCAGAAACAGAGTTACTAATGGCCATTACTAAACCATTCCAACTTTCTGGCAATGAGCACAAGAATAACAGAGCTCTAACTTCATCATCAAAGTTTACCCCTACAGAACTTAACTGACTTGTAACTGTATTAAAATCATTTAAATGGTCTGCAACAGATCCACCTTCTGACATCTTCATATTAAATAACTGTTTCATAAGAAATACCTTGTTTGAGGCCGAGGGTTTTTCATATAGTTTCGCCAACGCCTGAATCAAACCCTCTATTGTTGTTTCCTTCGAAATGTTGAAGGCGACTGACACTGCGAGGCACAACCGTACTGTTCCGAGTGCCTTTCTATCGAGAATGTTCCATTCTGCATCTGTCATAGCCATCGGCTTCTTTGTTTTTCCGCTCAATGGTAGGTACAGATCTTTCTGATACAGATAATCTTCCATTTGCATCTTCCACAGCAGGAAGTTTTGGCCGTTAAATTTCTCGACCCTAAACTTACCATCTTTTGGCATTGCTCCCACTCGAATGAGAAATCCTTCTTTCCTGCGAGTTTATCAGCCAAATAGACCTTCGGCTCTGATACCAGTTGTTAGAAAAATATTATATATGACAGAGAAATGAAAGACATATAATATATGAAAAAACACTGACACATAAAACCAGAGAGACACAGATATATGTGGTTCACCCAGTTTGGGCTACATCCACCTCGAATAGCCAGTCCTTCCTTTCTATTATCCAACAAAATGAAGAGACACAACCTACAATAGATTCACTGTAATATCCTTTGTTTTCTCTCACAGTCTCACCTATCTGTTTCTCGCTCTGAGAATACACATATATTTCACAACCTCAATACAATACCCTCATACAAAGAGAGGGGTTGCCTTCTAGGGCAAAAAACCCTAAACTAAACATAAATTCTATCGTCATATCATCTGCCTAATGAACGATCCAGATTGACTAGAAATTACTATACTTTTACAAGGCAATTTTACCTCTGTTTTTAGCTTCGGGGGTGCTGCCCCCCCCTCGAAACCCCCGCCGGGGGATTGTTGGCCCCCAGACCCCCCAGCCGGGGGGGATGCCCCCCCCCCCCCCCGAATCCCTGTGGGGGCGACAAGTCCCCCTCGCACCCCCCCGAATCCCCGCGGGGGCGACAAGTCCCCCTCGCACCCCCCCCCCGTATGGAGGGGTGTACAATTTTCCTGGTGTATACATCCGGCTGAAACAAAGACCTCTAAATTAGGATGATAATCATGCTCCACAGCCAACACCCTATTGGGCTAGAAACACCCTCTGATGCTGAAGCTCCCTCTGTCACTCCATCTGCATCCATCTCTACGCACTCAGCCAGTCCTGCTACTCCTCGTTGGGGCTCCCGTAGCAAGGTTTAATCAAAGAGGCTAGGTACCTCAATGATCCTACCCCTATTTCAGCCTTATTGAGACTATCACTTCACATTTCCCCACCTCACACTTGGAGGTATGGCTGCATGTGATCCTTCTGCCCGCTTGGCTCGAAATTTCCCCCTACTGGAGGTCTCTGCATGAGTGGATGCCTCCACTCAGTCTCCTCTCAGCATCTCCAATTGTGGCTCCTCCACAATTGTCTGAGACTTCTTCTAGGGTTGCATATTGAGAGGTAATTTACTCTTCCTCTCAACCACCAAGTCTCTAACATTTTCCTTGCTCCTCAAGGCTTTGCATGCATCTTGAACCTCAAGAGCATACATATTTTTGACTCATGAACTGATTTGCTTCACCTGTCTCGTGGTGATGTGTCTAAGGAAAACCTTTCCCTTACTGAAGACAACATCGTAGCCTTTGTCCTCCAACATTGCGATCGATACCAAATTCTTCTTCAGTCTAGGCACATACTTCACATCTGTCAAGGTAATAAGAGCTCCATGCTCCCTCTGAAAAGCAACCGTGTCTACTCCTAAAACACTATACTTTTCATCATTACCCATCCCTATGCACATCTTCAGGTCTTTCTCCTCCAAGGTACTGAATAAACTATTATTGTCGGTCATGTGGAATGAGGATCCACTGTCAAGAAACCAACCACAACCCATCATCGATGAAACCATGCATGCGATGAGGGTAAAATCCAATTTGAACTGAGAGGCCAATGCCTCACCTTCAGATCCTTCCAAGGATCCCTTCTTGGACTTCTTCAATGGGAAATTAGTTGCATAATGACCCACCTCATGACAATTAAAGCATCTCACTTTAGATTTGTAAATCTTCTTCCCACCATGTGAAGAACTTGATTTGGAATGGGAATCCTTCCCTTTCCCTTTCCTCGCCTTACTGGCTAATTCTATATTTTCTTCATCATCATGCTTAGATGAAGAACCATCTCAGGTGCTCCTACTGATCTCCCCCTGCATCAGATCCGACTACAATAGTTCCCAATCCGGTAGTTTCTCTCTTCCATTCATCGAGTCCTGGTAGTTATGCCAGCTCCTAGGAAGATTGAGGAGAGCAAGACTCACCATATCATCATCGGCTGTCGTGATTCCTACACTTCCAAGCTCATCTCTACAGGTGGTGAGCTTGTTCAGATATGTAGAAATCGTGTCGCCCTTTTCACACTTGATTTTCTGAAGCTTGTCCTTGAGCGCCAACTTCCTCTGGTCGCTGCTATTTTGATATAGGTCCTTCAATGTCTTCCACATTGAAAACAAAGTCTCCTTCCCATGAAGACTCGAGACAATATGGTCTCGAACTTCCTCCAGAAGAATCCTCCTCGCTCTCGCCACACGCTTCTTCCATTCCACCAATTCTTGGGCATTAGCTGCTGCTGGCTTGGGGAATTCTTGATCAATGAAGTCCTTCAAACCATTGTCTTCTAATACCGCTTCCATGCGATCCTTCAATGCTATGTAATCTGAGCTACCATCCAAAGCATACTCGAGTGTCAAGCCATTGAACGCCATTGGTGAATTTTGAGGTGTGACAAGAAATTGATTTTGTACCTATAATCAAGAACTTCAAACTTTAAAATTTTCCCTTCTCAATATGTTGTTCACAGCTCTGATAACCTTTGCTCTGATACCATGTAGAAATTCTCACTGTAGATTAAACTAATTATGCAATGTACTAAAGAAAAATACTTAATCTACTTCTACAATCAAACTTGTGGAAGCTTAATTGATTTTGAGCAAGATCAAATAGAACACATATAATAGAGAAGAAGAAACAATCACACATGAAACACAGAAGAATACTATAGGGAAAGCTTCAGCTAAAAAACTCGCTATTTGTATTATCATACAAGTGGAAATATCTCAGGATTACAGAAAGCTTTATCTCTCAAGCTATCCAGCTCTCAGTACAATCCCTCACTGCTGCTCATAGACCGAATAGACAACACATATGCCTTCTCCTCTATCCTCCAAACCTCCTATTTCCTTGTGCAGTTTTTCGTGGGTCCTCCAGCTGTAACGTGTGTGATTCTCACCTCACACACTGCTCTGACCTCTGTAGAAACTGTGCAATCCTCAAGGAATGAATTCCTTCTACATGCAAGAGATTTCCTCATGAGAATATTCTTGCAACTGATAGTACAATGTCCCTACCTTTTATCTCAACTGGGTCTTTGTCTAAACTGACATGGATGAGTTATTTATGAGAGAATATTCAGTTATCTAGAGAGCACTAGTTGCATGCATGCATGCATTAACTAACTGAACTCACAATCAGTTCCACAAACTGTTTGGAACTAATCTAAATGGACTTAGCTCAGTTAACTGATCTAACTGATTACAACTCAAATACAACTCATCCTTATCTCCTTAATTAATGGATAACTTCCTCAATCAAAGGGATAACTGTTGCATGTCTTCACAAAGACTTCATGTTTGAATTTATCCAACTAATTAACTCAAGATGAATTAATTAATTATTTTTCAAATAGCCGGTGAGACTAAATTCGAATTTTAATTCTCAATTTTAATTCAAGGACAAACTAAAATTGGAATATATCCTAAAATGCTATCTATAGCAATGCTATTTATAGCATTTCTATTTTTATCATTTCTTGTTCCTATTTTCAACAGTTTAAGCTCTCTATGATGGATTTCTCCTCTACTATCTTCTACCATTACATTTGTCTTAACAACTGATTTACTCCAAGCTCTCAATTTGATTTTTCCACCACTCACTGAGGATTATTTCCTATGTATTCCTATGTATAAGCTGCTTCATATATTGTATATTAAAGAATGGTTCTGAATCAATCCAATTTGAATTTCTTGTGAGAAACTATGGTGCTGTAAGTCTTTAAGATAAATTTGACAACATTAATTAAGATGTCCTAGACACTGGTATCCCATCAACCTAGAGGTTGTCTCTAGGAGTGACAACAAGATCATTGATGTAGTTCCATGAAATCAAGGAGAGGTGAACCAAATCATGATGGAGGATGCTTTGCTCAGTCGACTGTAGAAAAATAATTTCGCATGATCATAGATGAGAAAAGGGATATGCAATCAAGATATCATTAGCACGTAACTAGATCACATTTCAAAGGTTTCAAGGATTGTAGTGAAAGAGGTGACATGAGAATATTTTATATAGTATACAAGATTGCTAGATGGAAGAGACTAGCACTGTTGGAAACAATATGTAACTAGATCACAGAAGTAGTTCACAGAGATAAAAAATAAGGCTACATTTTTTCTCATGAATTGTTCTACAATATCAGAAAGAGAAGAGTGGATTCACCAAGTCATTGAATGGAAGAAGGTTTTTCCTTGGAAGTGTTGGAGGTGAGAAATTGTAGACTTCAAGGAAAGAAAATATTCCTAGTTAAGGGGCTTAAGACTAAGGTTTCTAGAAGTGATTACACAAAGGAGGTACAATGTGGGAGGACCACATTATCATGTTTTGTTTGGAAACGAAAGTAGGGATTGAAATTTATAAGGGATAGTTTATAGTGCCACATTATGGGGGCTTAGTAACTATACATTGCAATAGGGAGTGCAAAGGTATGGTGCGGTTGGAATTCATGAAATTTGGACTTGTGTTTTTTTGTGAGGAATAAATAAGGAATTGAAGATTTTGGGGAGGAATGGTGCAAAAAGAAAGGTTATGATAGTAATATCAAGTTCTCTTTAAATGATTTTGTTTAATTTGGCTTGAAATTATGGATCCAAATTTTGTAATTCTTTTATCTAGAACTTAATGAATAAATTTAAAGGTTGATGATTAAAAGAAATACATTTACAACATGGTCTTATGTAAGCCCTATATAAGCCCCATGTTAACTCAAAATCTCATTATTAAGCCTTAGATATTGAGTGATTACATTTCTATTGTTATATTATTATGTAGGTTAGAACCCCGCTTGGTCCCCTTTTATTATAAGTACCCTTTGTCTCCTATATACACACTAAGGAGACCAAGTATTAGGATCAAACAATATTGCCTTGTACATTTATTAATTATAAAATGAGGTTTCTTTGCTCAAAGAGGATTGTAATTATTGTTATCTCATCATTTTTAAGGTGCAAGGATCATAATATTTGGTGTCATAGCTCATGAATCTAGGGTTTTGTTGCTTCAAACAGGTCATCCTGGAATTTTCACTATAAAGTTTTTCTGGGTGGTTTCAGATGGTGAAAAATGGATAATGTTGAGAAGACATCTTGATAAATATTTGGTTCAAATTTTAGAACTTTTTTTTTCTATATTTCCAAAGATATGTTCCAAAGAAGTTATGGTTTTTGAATGCTCTTGAAATTAGTCTCAAATAGGTTAGTTCAAAATTTCACTATAATTTTCTTTTAGTGAAGTTTCATACCATGAAACTTAGACCATGTTGAGTCAAAATTCAATGAACTTCTGGCTCAAACTTCAAATCCCGGTGTGCCATAATTTTATATATATGCTCTAAGGAAATCCAAGTTCTTGAATGCTCATGAAACCAATTGCCAACGATTTTACTTGGTGTTTTTGCTATATCTTCGTGTTTAATACTTTTTATACTATGAAATATTTAGGGATTTTAAGAGACATACAAAAGTACCTCATGTACAAATTTTAGAATTATATTTGAAGAATTGGGCATATGGCACACTTTACAATATTGGTCATGGTAAGAGGAAAAAATTAATAATTATTTTGGAAAGTTAATATAACTTTCACTTGACACATCAAATTCAATTCACACTTGTTGAATTTCATAAAATACATATCAAATTATTTCAGAACACTTTTTCAGATCTACAAGGGCTCTAATCTTAGATATATATCAATAAAACTTCATTCATCATATCATTCTCCAAATTAAGGAATGTAACTTACTATTGACCTAACTGTTGATGAGAAGATCCCTTTTTTTTGGTGGCTAAAAGTTGTGATGAAGAGGAGAGCTATTATTATTTTCTAGCATTCCCAAAAAAAAGCTACTACACCAATTAAATCTACTAAAGGCTCATCTTTTACTCAAGAAGAATGTGATAACTTAGAATTTAGGTTATCTTAATTAGACAATAAATTTAATGAAATAGATGGTGGTATGTTGAAAATGATGGATTTATTAGGTTCTCAATAAAAACTTCAAAGAAAAATGAACAAACCTTAAGTAAATGAATGACAATAAGGAAGGAATAGAAAAGAAGAATAATGAAAATAAGGAAGTAATAGAAAAGAAGAAGAATGAAAATAAAGAAGTAATCGAAAATAAGATGAATGATAAGGAAGAAATAGAAGGAAGATGAATGAAAATAAGAAAGAAATACAAAAATCCATGATATCCATGGAAAATTTTCTCTTGGAGAGGGTTCCTAAAAGGGATGTGGAAATTCAAGGAAATCATGAATATAAGGAGACGCATGTTGTCGAGATTCAATTTCATATGGGGAGTATGCTATAACAATTAGAGAGCACAAATATTGAATAAAAAAACCATAATCATGAATTTTCAATCCAAGATCCAGATCATTAGGTCTTCAAGTCAACACCAAGGAACTCTACATTCTGAAGATTGATATGAGGAAGTTTGATGGTAATGATAAAATAAAATGGATATTTCATATGGAGAAATACCTTGATCTACACCTACCAGCATCCTTACAAAAGTTAAATATCACATCCATGTTCTTAGAACAAGACCAACATGTATGTTGTCAATTGAATAATGAAAGAAAAAAGGATTATGATATATCTTGGTCCATTTTTATAGAGGAATTAATATACAATTATTAGGATATTAATAACAACACATTCTATAGTCAATTGGTAAATGTTTGACAAAAATATTCAGTTACATAGCACATTAAAACATTCTAACAATTGAGTCTCAAATTAAAGAATATTTTAGAGGATAGTTTCTTAGACCTATTTATGAGAGCTTTAAAGGAAAGCATCTAACATGAGGTGTGTCTCTTTGAACCTAAATCTCTAGAGTATGCTTTCAGTCCTGCAAGGAAAGCTAAAAGTAAAAATATGGCCACCAGAAAATTGGTCACTAATAACTATATAGAAAAGCACGCTCCCTCTCCTAAATTGACAAGGTTGACTCATCAACAAATGGATGAATGAAGAGAAAAGGGACAATGTTTCAATTGGGAAAAAAATTATAGTAAAGGGCATAAATGAAGTGAGAATAAATTATCCTACATAGGTTGTGAAGATGAAGAAGATCAATAAGTGGAAACTTCACAAGATCTAGAGCTGGAAGAGACTACTCCAACAATCTCTTGTCATGCATCGCCCGACATCAGTACTGTACAAACCATTAAGATAGAATGATATATAAAAATGCAAAATGTAATATTATTTATTGATTTAGGTAGTAACCACAACTTCATCAATTACAGATTGAAATAATTTCTAAATCGCTTTGTATATCCAACACCAAAATTTCAAGTGAAGATTGTAGATGGAGGTACCCTATATAGTTCAGGGAAGTGCCATAATATTAAGCTAAATATGGGGGAGTATTTATTGGTTAGCCTCATGATTGCAACCCAAATGGACGGTGCTTATGTTATTTTAGAGATGTAATGTTTATAATCAATGGAAAAAATGGCCCTTAATTTTCAAGATTTTTCATAAGATTTTTCTCATAAGAAAAGGAAATTGAGAAGGTATTCAAGTGAAACAAAGTAATGTGGTAAGCTCTAATAGCATGAAATTTTTTCTTAAAAAGGGACACCAAGATGTAGTTGCACCATTGTGTTTATTAGATATTCAAACATCCATATCCTTTGCTCCAGTGGAACTCCAAAAAGTTATCAATAATCATGCTAAGGTATTTGGAGAAATGCCCAAGGGTCTTCCACCTACCCGAGATCATTACTATATTATTCATTTGCAACCTGTATCTGTACACCTAACATTATGCCTTACAAATATCCACATGCACAAAAGAGTGAGATTGAGAGTATGGTCCAAAAAATATTAGATGTGGGCATCATTCAACCTTGCTAGAGTGATTTCTCTTTACTAGTGATGATGGTTATAAAAAAGGATGGTTCATGGCATATGTGTTTAAATTATATACATTTCTACATAATGAAAATAAAAGTTAAGTTTCATATTCCTATCATTTATGAATTTTTAGATGAATTGCATGGAGAAATTTTCTTTACTAAGTTGGATCTTCATTCTGGATACCATCAAATCAGAATGAGGCAAGAAGACATTCCCAAAAAAACCTTTACAACACATGAAGGTCATTATGAGTTTCTAGTTATGCCATTTGGACTTACAAAATGACCCTTCAACATATGAAATATTGATGAATTCTATTTTCAAACCCTTCCTTAGAAAACTTGTGCTAGTATTTTTTGATGACACATTGATCTATAACAAATCTTGGGAAGAGCCTGTACAACATGTTGACAAGGCCTTGACACTATTGGAACAATAAAAACTTCAAGGCATGGAATATTTGGATCATATTATATCATATGATGGTGTGAAGTTGGCTCCCAACGAAATCAAAGATATGAGGGAAAGACCAATCCCAAGTACCTTGAAGAAACTTAGAATTCTTAGGATTGATAGGATATTATTACAATTTTTTCAAGAATCACTACAAGGAAAAGACCTTCTAGTGGAGATTTTTAAGGAGGCCCATGTAAAAATATCCAAAAAATATGTTTGTAGTAGAGGTCAATAGTGGAAGTGGGATGGTGGATGTTTAGTGGATATTTCTTTGATGGTGCATCTAAATTATTCAAGCGCATCGGTGCTTTATTATCCATACATGCATCTGAGTTGCATATAACATGGTGTACCGTAGACTTTTTTTTTGAAAAATAAAGAACCATGGTTCACTAAATACCCAACCATACAGATGCTTGAATATTTTCTACTACCAGACTCCTTCATATAGTAAAACATATCGATGTTATTAAAAAATGACGTCCCTGTGCGGTAAACGTCTAACAACACCATGGGGCATCTTATAAAGCATATTGATAGAGGGTTTCTAATTTCTAAAGAAAGACCAATTTTATTGTAAAACCAAAGCACCAATGCATTACCAGTAACATAAATCCCTAGGGAATCTCGATAAAGCACCGCGATAATTTTAAATTTAAAAAAAACACGGTGCTTTTGGATATAGCTTGCCGCGGTGTGCTTCCAAAAGCACCAGAGAAGGGTTAATTAAAAAAACTCCCGGACATAATTTTCATCTTTTCCATCTATAGTGCGGGATAGATCTTAAACACCGATGCCACTCTTACTGTTTGTAAGGGCCCTCATATCGATGCTTCTCTTTCTCACCACCTTTCAGTACCATGCTCACTGTTTGAGTTTCAATTTTTTTCAAATGGGGTGAAAATTTATTTTTCTCCATTACGTTTCCACAACGCCTCCCCAATAATCAAATGTATAGGTAATCTCTATGTTTCTTATTTATGTTTTTAGAGGACTAGAATTGAAAATTAGGTTGAATTTCTCATTGTTTTTGAAAAAAAAAGGAATTCGACACATAGTGCACTCGATATGTTTGGCCCGCACCTTGTAAATTTATAGGGTACATAGCATTTTGGTGCATGAACATAATGCACCCTTGTTGTGGAAGAGTGTTTTGTAAATATAGACACACCAAGAAAGATACGACAGATTATGTGTTGGTGTGTCACCCTCGATGTTTTTATATTTACAAAGCACACCACAAATAAATATTTAAAAATATTCCTATAGCTCGGTGGATCCGATAACCTGAATGTATTGTACCAGTCCCAACAAGTTATATGTGTGCACTGGTGCACAAGTATGTTGCATTGCTATGAACAATTAAATTTCTGAAACACTCACGGTGCATCATACTTTTGTGTGCATTGTTACCAGTGCGGTTATAGTTGAAAGCACACGAGTGCCAATGCATGACTGTGTTTTGAATGCACCGATAATTTTTTATTTTTTATTTTTAAGTTGAAAGTTATGTTTCCATAGTTATAAATACATGTTTCATTTAATAAAAAAAAATGTATTTTATGTATCAGGCCGATGTATTTTATATTTCAATCATGTATTAGAGATGTCAACAAAGGGAGCAACAACAAGAGTAGGAGCAACAGGCGAACCCACAGAATATGGCTTGACCATGGTAGGTGAGAGACAAGGAAAGGGATTTATACCTTCACCCTATTACTCTAGAAACTTAAGCACTCTTGAGGAATGTAGGTATCCTCAATTACTATGAGGAGGGTAGATTCCTAAAGGCGCACTTTGTCTTATTGGCATATTTGATCCGCCGATGGAATGTCCAGTAGCAATATTTTTGTGTTAGCCTTGAGTTGTAGTATGGGCCCTCTGAGGAATACATATACTTTATCACTGGCCTATCTAGGAGAGGGGAGGATTTTCCCCATTTCCCTAATTTCCCTCATGGTGTTACAACTGAGGCTTAGCTTGCAAACACTTAGAGATATGTCAGGCCTCATGCGGTCCATCCATCAGATTTTCAAGTTCGCGGTGGACTACCACAAATTTCTTCTTTTGCTACAGAGGAGGCTAGGTGCCTCTCATTATTAGTCAGCACCATTACACATTCTTGTGGTGATGTGTAGGACATTAGTTTCCCTATATTTTATTATGTTTATTCTTTTATTCAGGTTCTAGATTGCATTAGATGGTCTTCCATTTTTTTGAGGCATTTTTGCACGAATTTAGATAGATGACGTGCATTATCGAGACAGGGGAGGGAGACCTTCTATTTTGCTTCCAATATTTTTTGTTTATTTTTTGAGAGGTTTCTGGAGATGAGGCCTACATTTGATCGTCACCTCCTAGGCTGATCATTGAGGCTCATATGTGCATGTGGGGGTAGATGATGCCCAAGAGGGGCATGCCAGAGTTACTAGCTAGGATTTCAGATGAGGCACTAGCGCGACTGGCTAGTGTGGATGACCATGCATTTGTTATGTTGAGGGATCTGTACGTGGGGATTGATTTGAGAGGGTATTTCAACATCTTCTTCATAGCAGCTGAGCCTCTAGATGATAAATGTAATATTAGTGTTTTCTTTAAATTAATCTAGTTTAGTTTTCTTGTTTTAATAAATTGGAATAAAATTTGTTCTAGCACGTTCTTTAACTTATTTTATTAATTTGTTTAATGAAACTTACTAATTATTTTTTTTTGTTATATATTTTGTAGACATCGGCTCATATGATGGGGACATGTCTCCTCCCCCATCGCCGGTGGAGGATATGAGGATATGGGTGAGGCCCGAGGGGGTGAGGCACATCCTTAGGGGCCCATGGGCGTCCAAGGGAGGGGGGACTACTATGTGATTTTAGATGGACTACTGTGATAGATTGACCAAAGTTTTGGTTCGACGGGGAGTTCACCATGCAAGGCCTCAAGATATTAGAGGTCTGATGTTTTTGGATATCTACAAGTATTGTCCACAGGATTGATGTCTATTATAAGGAATCTCATCAAATACAGTACTTTATTGGCAGTGATGAGTGCTGCAGGGCATCATGCAATAACACATCCATCAGATGAGGGTGGTCATGATGATGATGAGGGTGATGGCCATGATCATGATGATGAGAATGGTGATGATGATGCTTCTGGTGGTGTACACCATCAGATATGCCCATTAGGGTGTCGGTGATCCTTCTGGTAGTACACTTTCTCATTAGTCACTTGATGATGATCAGATGCCAGAGATAGAGGATGTGTCGTATGTTTCTCCTGACAGAGCAGACCGACCACCTTCTCCTGTAGACAAGCCACCTTCTATTATAGAACAACCACCTCTTAGTCCTCCACCTAAGCCAAGTTCGACATACGCACTTAATCAGGTAGTACTTGACCACCCATCATCTTCTATTTCAAACCAGGCTACATGCACTACTACATTTTTTGTATCGGATATTTGATTGCACTTATTCGACTTCATGATGCATTTGTTTGACTTATCTCTCTCTCTCTCTCTCTCTCTCTATATATATATATATATGGTTCATTTTTTTTGTTCATTTTTATGTACTTAATTTATATGTTGGTGTCGATGTGTATATTGTTAGGTCATGTTAGATACGTTCATTTAATGTTCTTGCAGATAGATGTGTACGTGATAACAATTATTTGACATAAGATTTATATTAATTTGAGGATGTGTTTGGTGATGATGTTAGATTACATTCTTTGTGTTTTGTTGGATGTGATCATGATGATGATGCCCCGTTAGATTATTAGATTTGTGTGCTAGCTAATGATGTTTATATGTGCTACTAAAAGTGTATATAATTAGATGATGGTAGTGAATTCGAATGTGTATCTTAGATGATGTTTATGTTTGTTAGATGATTATCGTCATTATGTTTTTTAATGAAATAATGTTTATTATAGATTATGTATTGGTGAATTTATATCAAACTTTTATATATGAAATTGCATGTAAAACAACTTACTTTAAAAAAAATACAAAGATATTTTTATAAATTACAAAGTTTAGTATGGTTGAAACTATGATTGTAAAATTATGATAAATATTTTTTTATTACTTAGATATTTCATTGATATTCAATCTAACTTGATTAGTAAAATATTTCAATACTCACAACGATAACATAATTAAAGGTAAAATAATTCAGTTATTTCTTAAAAAGACAAAAATGTGTAATTCATTCAATATTTAATATAAAATATCATTATTAATAAATTATTTAAAAATAGGATTTAACTAATTCAATATTGGTTTATAAAATTCAATCTATTGTTAAATTTAAAAAACTTAAGTTAGATTTTTTTTACAATCTGCAACCTAGATGCATATTAACTCTAGATCTACCAAGCGTCGAGAGGGATCAATTTTTTTTAGATGCAAACATCTTTTTGAGTGAAAAGAGATTTGAACCCTCCCGGTGCTTGGTGGATCTAGGCAGTTGGTATAATATATATGTAGTTGACATTGAAATATTTAAAATGTTAAAATATGCGCCCTCATATTTTTTCTGTATGTATACATTTAATTATTTTTTATTACTAATATTTTATAAAATATTACATATCAAATGAATATTAAACATTGAAAATTTTACAAATATCCCTCATACATTGAATTAAAAGCAACTATTAATGGAATAAGAATTCTCTCAATCTTTCTCATTAAAGTGAAAATATAAGAAAAATTTTAATTTAAATTACTTTTTTTTTTCTCTATATAAAGTATTTATAAAATTATGTTATTTAATATAGAAATTAAAATATTTTACTTATGGTTGTGAGTAAAATATTTTGTTATATATATATATATATATATATTTCACTATCACATGTAAATGGAACATACAATGAATTACACATAATGTAATATCAATAATATTATTTCCTGTCATGTGATTTTTTTTTTCCTTGTAGTAAAAAGTCAATTATATTTTTTTACTCATTACATTTCTTCCCCATAATAAGAGCTAAATTATGTTTTTACTTTTGGTTACATTATATCTCTATATAAAGTTACATAAGATTAAGGTGTAAGTTGAAGTATTGTAATTATGAGGGAAATTAATTTATTTTCTTATTACTATTTTTAATTTGATAATTTCAATTATTATTTTAATATTTTTAAATGTAATGTTATGTGACAACTTCTATCCCATGCAGAGCTGTAGAGCACCTCTGGGCGCAATTAATTTAGAGTTAATACAACTTAAAAAATTTTATTTTTATAAAATTTATTTTATTACTAAAGTTATGATATTTTCAAGCAATTTAAATTTAATCTTTATAGAAACTCTAACCAATTTAAATTAAAATTTTCTCTCTAAAGATGAGGATGAAGAAATGTAAAATGAGGCTTGTGATCAAGTTACTTGTAGCTGGGTATTTTCTCTATTCGAAGTTCTTCCTTAAAGAGACAAGTAAACTTTTTTCTAGTAATAAAGATAAAACATTTTGAAGTCATTTTGGTTCTCTATTTGTTATTGTATTGCTTTAAATTTAGCTCTTTTTAATAATGAATATGAGTTAAATAATAGAGTTTAAAAAACACATTAAATTATCACGAGATATTCCCTAAAATTCATGTTTTTCACATTTCTTGTAGCTAATATTACATCATGTTCACAATGATAAAGCCATGTCTACTTTAAATAATTTAACTACAAATACACAATATATATCTAAAAATATAGTTGTATATTGATGTGTTCAATAACGTGAACATTTTGTCCCAGTGCGAAAATTTTATACATGCACATCGGTGTATACGTGTGATGCACCGTTACGAAAATTTAAATTTTTGAATTAGTAGTTGTGCGCAATAGTTATGTGCACACCGTATATGGTGTGGATGTGTTTTATAGAGCACCGAAACCAGTGCATCACTGTCTTTTTGGTGCAATGATTATTTTTTTTATTTTTAAATTTAAGTTATGTTTTCATATTAATAAATACATTTTTCTTTTTGGCGCAATGATTATTTTTTTATTTTTAAATTTAAGTTATGTTTTCATATTAATAAATACATTTTTCATTTAATAAAAAAAAATTGCATTTTATGTATGAGGCTGATGTATTTTATATGCCAATCGTGTAGCAAATATGTCAGCGGAGGAAGAAACAACAATTGGAAATACTAAGTGAAATAATGAAAACAAAAACATACAACAATAATATAAATGATGAAATAACACAAGTACATATCACTCTCCATTGTCATCACCTTGATTATCTTCCTCGACACTTGGCATGATAACACTGTTGTTCTCAAAAACATGTTTTGATCTAGGTTCATGTCTTAATACGAACCACCAATCCCTATCTAACACATATGGGTAAAAAAACACCTGGTTGCAGTGTTTTGGGAAAACATAAGGCTCCCTAGCTTCATGCCACATCTTTCTAGAGTTGATAGATATCAACCCACTATCACAATCTTCCTTTACGTTAGTTTGACCAAAAGTGTCCCGCCACTTGCACCTAAAAATAACACATTGAAATGAAGATAATTCCACTTGAATGATCTCATTGTATCTTTCCAACGAAACCTAATGTCCCCTACATTAGGTTTTGATCGTGATTGGTCGAACTCAAATTCCACTCCACATTCTTGTGTCATGCAACCATCATCAGCATACTTTGTGCGAAAATGATGTCCATATGCCCACATAGATGGGAACAAATGCACCTATAAAAAATTGAAAAACCATAGTGTCATATGTTTAATAAGCCGAACATAATTAAAAATATAAAATATATATAGATGTTACAATTCAAAAGTGCAATATGAAGGTAAAACTGTATAGAAAGAGATTATAATTACCGAGTTTCTTCATGCAATCCCTATGTTTAGCAAATCCTCTTTAGCATGTGGGTAACAACCAGATGCACCGTATTTCTCCCTGACTTGATCAACAACCTAACTAGTAGGGCATGTCATTAGCATATTTCCTTTTAAATGATCAAGATAAGGCATGTTCCTACCATTCAGCCATTTGAATTCTTTTTTGTCACTGTCCCATTTCCTCCTCTTCTCTTCGTACAATGCAACACATAGTTGTGTTGCTTCCATATTGTAAATAATGAATTTGTTTTTGGCTTCAATTTCTGAATTCGTTGATGAAACAAAACCAATATATATATATATATATATATATATATATATATATATATATATATCAAAATATGCATTAATACGAAGTTCAATGTGAATAGTTATTGTGTACTAATTTGACAAATGATAAGCATGCACTTACTCTTTATCATGCACCTCTTTCCATTCATTTCGAGAATCTCCCCTTATCTTTTTCCTTCATCACTTTCATCATCCCAAATCTCCTCTCCTGGTGTGTTGTCGATATGTTTGATGTACTCACGAGCATAATAGAAACACTCATACAATGTATACCCCTCTGTCATAGACCCCTCGGGTTTTGCCTTTTGTCGAATAAAACCTTTCAATTTCTTCATGCACCTCTCTAATAAGAATATCCAATGATAAGAAACAACCCCAACTAATTCGACCTCATCTACTATGTGAATTAGAAGATGAACCTACAAGTCCATGAAACTCGTCGATAGTTCCTTCTCAAACATACAAATAATCTCATCTATCTCTTGATGCCATCATGGAATGCTAACCATATGAATCTCCTTTGATGTGATCCAATGTACAAATACAAATAATTTAGATATGGCATGTCGTAGGTCTTAGGGGAAGTCATGGTTCACACACCCATGCAGGAGCAGAGGATAATGAAAATGCATAGAAAATAGTACATTATGCAAAAAATAATTATAAAATGTCCCATTACATAAAAATAAAAAATAATAATAAAATCATGTTTTTGACATACACACTCTTAGAATGTTCAAATAGTCATGCGATTTCATCGCTGAAAAATGATCATCCACAGTGAAGCAATGCTGTAGTGAAGACCCATATAAAGAAGGCACCATCACATTCATTATAACTTCCTTTTCCAAATAAACATCATCTTTCTTTAATATCCATGGGACATCACTTTATTTGAAACATCAAGAGGGGCCAACCTCTCCTCTAGTTTCTTGTCTTGGAAAATGTTTATTTTTAGTTTATGAAGAAATAAGATCTCTCCTAACAACCAATGTGTCACTTTCTTTCTATGATATGTGCCTCCATATATGCATGGTATCTAGTAAGTGATAAATCTTTTAAGATTCACCCAATATGGGAGCTTATAAAAGACAGATTTCCTTTTCATCCAAATGAGAAATATCTCAACATAGGTGTCGAAGAAATCTGGATCATCGAACATAAGCTCCCCATTTGAATGGAACATTTATGCAAACTCCTTCTGCTTGTGTCTCATATGCTCTAAGTCATTCATCTGGTGTCGTTATTGCATGCCTTTAGGTTCTCTCTAGTTTACCATTGAAATCGAATGTTGCTCTTCTATAAGGGTGTTATTTTGGGAGGAATACCCCAGAGCAATCCACTGGCTTTCATAGGTGGTCGGACCACCTAACCTTCAGAGAAGGTCCACAACATTTACATCCATGATACCGTTTTGTTACAAGACCTGCAAAATTATTGTATATAGGATGGCACATTAGTGACCATGAAGATCTGAACAATTGCAATGAATTAAATTAATATGCGAAACAATATTGTTACTAAACAAATCAATAAGAATTTAATTTACCAGAGAAAAATCCTAAGCCTAGCTAACCATGTATGGTGTAATCACATATGCCATACAATGTAAAACTCCTCTCTTTTGACATGGGTCTTGATACATTGTACACATTTATCCCTTCCCATAATTCCCTAAATTCATCTACCAATGGTTGTAAGTAGACATCCATATTCTTCACTTGTCTTATACCATGGATTATGAGAGCCAACATAAGATGCTCATTCCGAACAACCATGGGGGGGTATTTTTATTGACCACTACTACAGGCCAAACAAAATAGTTAGTGTTTTGGAGATAATATGGGTTGAAACCACCCATGGATATGATGATTCGTAGACTTTGTACTTCATCCTTGAATTTTTTGGTCCATGTATACTCTATATGCTTCATGGCTATTGAATCTGTTGGGATTCACATAACTCCTAAATCACTTTTGTGTGAGGCATGCCATCCCTGCAACATAGCTAATTCTTTGCAACAAAATATTCTTTGAATCCTTGGTATTATAGGCATGTTCCTCAATGTCTTATGAGGAGGACCATGTAATTTTTTTTTTTTTTTAATTACGGTACTTTTCATGCCCACATTTTGAACATATATTTTTCTTTGCATATTCTCCTTTATATAGAATACAATCATTCGAACATGCATGATATGATATGTACTCAACACCCAACAATTTTAAAAACTTCTTTGCCTCTTCGTAGCTACCTGACAAGAGATTATCACTCGGAAGAACCTTATATTTGAATATCCTGTAGTTGGTGGGGAATGTAATTGTAAAATGTAAATATTTAACATTCATAAAATCGACCATTTTTAAATTTGATTGTGTGACAAAATATAAGGAACTTGATTGATCATGCAAGTCAATTAACTCAATATTGTCGAGTAACATGCATTCGACATGAAGAAAATTGCTTTCACGTTGTATAGCAACATCGTTGTCCCCCCGCTGAGTAGACCTTGACTTACCTCCAAGTCCAAAGAGAGGGGTGGTGGAAGCAGTTTCAAGCTTTCGAATAATGTATTAGTGATATGAGCATCATCCCCTATCTCATCATTATGGAATGAATCTAATAACATTTCCTCCATAGTAGTCATATCCCATAAGTAAGCATCCATACCAACCTCCATTTGGTTGCCTCCATTTCCAACTTGTGATGAAGAACTATTATTGTTGTAGTAATTCCTAATTGGTGAATATAGATGTAGTGGGAATTGAATAGGTGGTTGATTCAATGATTTGTTGTATGCTTCCTCTCCAAGTCTTTCTCTTAATGCAACCTTCTCTCAATTTGATGTTGTAGTGGGGTGCACCAGAAGATGGTATGTGGGTCACTCATCATCACTAGAATCCTAATTTCAAAAAATATTGAACGTCATTAGTACAATATCATTGATATTAGTAAGCATGACAATGCAATTGGTTTTTTGAAATTGTATATACCAAACAATTATTCCCATCATTGATCTAGGATTGTTGCTAGAAGATGCCATGTTCCAATTGGCAAGGTGAAGAGGTTGTCCAATTTCATCTACCAACTGCTTGCGATATATTGCTCCTGATAAGAGCTTCCGACGTTTTTGAAAATAATATGGAGTAATATTTCTGCATCTGAAATCGATTATAAATATGGGTCCTACAAATAACTTTCATACATTTTTATTCAAATTGACATGGATTAAAAAAATAAATAAATTAGATAACCAAAATATAAATGAAATTTAAACATACTCAAGATGGAAATGGAGAACTTCACGAAGGACTTTGATCAACAATAAGAAATGAGTTAGAATTTGAAGAATTGACCATTTGATATTATTGATATTTTGTCCCTGTATTTGAGAAAAATCAGAAATAAAATTTTGTGTGAATATCTAAAATTAATCTCGAGAACCATATAACCACAATCTGAATTTCAATATAGTTTTGAAACCATTTTTCAAGAACAAGGTGACTTTAAGCAAAAAATGTATACTATGAACTACTATAATTCATGTGGATGTGTCCTAAAGGATAATTTGAGATTAATATGTCATTTTATGTGAAAATAAAATTTCAGATAACTTTTAAACCCCATTGATGTGCTAATCAGAATAAACTGCATCAGTCCGTTTAAATAATAAGAGCACTGGAGAATTTAAATAATACTCGCACCAGTTTTGGTATTCTGAAAAATAAAAAATAAGTTACCATACCAAAGCTCTTTCACATAAAAACGCATTGTTACGTTTAAATAAATAAAAAAACACTGGTACACAAATGCTTCCTGAATTTAGAAAATAAAAACGAATTCAACTATTTCGGTGCTCATTTAAATATAGACCACACCATTGTGTTAAAAAAAATAATTGCACTGTTCCGAGATTTTGAAAATGAAAAAAAATTAATCATGTCGGTGCTTTAAAAACATATGGCACTCCAGAAATGTCGGTGCGATTTTTATATAAACGCATTGGTGTACTTGAATATCAAACACACCGATGTGCAGAAAAATGGAATAAAAAAAATTATATTTTTCTTTTTTTAAAATTCAAAAACGAGTGGCAATTGATTTTTCAAAATCTAATTTCATAAAGTATTTTAAATAGTAAAATGTTATTCACTATTTCATTATTTTATCCAAAATTTCAAGGGAGTGATTTGCAAGAGAGATATATCAGGAGCACTATGCAACAGTAGCAGAATACTTTGGAGCAGTATAACTATTCAGAAAATTAGAAGCTAAAAGGTATGGTGATTCACTCAAAAACCTTCATAGTAAGTTTTAAATTTTATTGTTTATTTTACTAATAAAAAAATGTACACCTTATATTAGGGTTTAATTAAAAGAGAGATCATTTGCAAGAGAAGATTAGATTAGAGTTGCAAAATATTTTAAATCAGAAGTTGAAAGGTATGGTGATTCACTCAAAACCCCGGATAGCAAGAATATTAAATTTTACTATTAAAATATTTTACAATTTTTGTTAGATTTATTCACAATTAAGAAAAAAAAATAAAAAGCTTATATAATATAAAATTTACTAGTAATTTTATTATGATATTTGTTCCTATTTAAAATTAATTAAAATTTAGAAAAAAAAAAAACAAAAAACAAACAAAAACAAAAAACAAACAAAAAAAAACAAAAACAAAAACAAAAAATTTCAATACTTACCTTAAACCCTTGCTTCTTCCTACAAAGTTTCACATTAGGGTTTAGCTTTCTCTACCACTTCACAATTAGGGTTTTTCAATTTAGGCATTTTATATTTAATGGGTTTTTGTACATACTATATATAGATTATGAAAATCCCAAATGATCAACACGCTGATATACGAAACATGCCAGTAGGAATGTCCAAAAAAGTGTATAAAGAGATGATCAAAGAAATGGACATAATTGCATCATAAGAGGTGCCATCTCAACAACAACATGATTCAAATGTATGTAATCATGATTGAATTTGTACATAAAAATAATATTAAATATTAATTTTTAAATATTTTATTGCAGAAAATAAAACAAAATGGAACCCATTCAACACGTAAAACATGACAACAAGGAAGAAAAGGGTCGATTTCAAAGTATGTGAGTAATTGTTAATATTTCCTTATAAAAACTGAAGGTTTCATTTTTGTATATTTTAAGTTATTTTACAACAACCATCCTTGAACGTCTTCAAATAGGTGCTAACATACAAAGAAGAGCCATTGAAAGAATTGATTTGCATTGGGTTAAGTAACGGTTGTGAGTTTATGTTGGCATATCAAAAAATAATTGTGGAATTTGTAAGTATCTATGTTATTTTACTTCTCTGATTTTATAAATAATGGAACAAAAAAATTCTTATATTAAATATATGATTTATTATAGGGTATACAACTTGCACGAAACAAAGTATGGAACTATGCCAACAAAAGAGTTGTTGAAAGAAGGCATGAGATTTGGTTTTGAAATAATGTGTATAATTCACGAGTCACTTCTTGCTATGGTACATTATTTTTCGATTTACATTGATGTATATTATTTATTTTAATTTTAATTATTCTGACCAATATAGATACACTCATTACACATTATTTTTATGTTTGCAGATAGAACATGATTAAGAATATGAAAACAATTGATGCAATCAACAAAACATTCCTCCAAATAACCCAAGTCATGGAAGTAGCTCGAGAATTTACAACAGTTCCAACAAAGAATGATGATCTATTTGGATATCAATGCAACCTATTGTATTTTTTGAAATAATTGTCTCTGAAAATCAGACATTTTGTTTAATTTAATCATGGTTATAGTGTCCCAATTGAAAAACACAAGGTTACCATTAACGATCCCATTTTGTATGACAAAGTTCCTCTTATTGATATATATGAAAATACTATTTAATTTATTATATTGTGTTATCCAATGTCATCGTGAAATGTTACACCACTAATTAAATATATGGATGATTAATTATTATAACGAAGAGATGTGAAATCTGATAATATAATAAATTAATCCAACATCATATACACATGCAATAATCAAATATTAATTTATATGGATATTTTTATAAGATATATGTCGATTTCTCAATTAACAATAGAGTTAAAAAGTTACAATAATTGCATTGCCACAGGTCGATGTCTCCATAAAAGAGAAAATCTCATACAAAAACATTGGTGCATCAAAAACATAACAATGCATCGATGCATTACTTTTAATAAATGCACCCTGATGTCATCTTTTAGCATAACTGGTGCCTTTTCGAAAAACATCAGCACTAGGACTTTTAGGTCTTCAAGCAAAAATATTGTTTTTAATTAATGCCCCGGTGCATTGTAACTCTTGACACACTAGTGCTTTTGTAGAACTAACACTCCCTGGTTCTACAAAATATTATTTCCATTCCCGGTGCAGTGTTAAAGTAACAATATCGGACCCTCTATACAACAAACACATTGATGCATTTATGTAAACAATATGTGTCATTGTTGCGTGTTTAAGAGAAAGCACTGAAACTACAATTATTTTTTGCATCCCCTGGAGTTTTTCCTTCATAAAGAACGACTGATGATTTTTTTATATAAGCACCAATGTGGTATACCTTCAAGGTCTCGTTCTCTTTGAGTTTAAAGCGTCAGGGGTTTTTTTGTTGTAAGCACTAGGGTGGTATACGTTTCAGGTTTCGATGCTCTTTCAATTAAATGCCTTGGTTCTTTTAATCATGTATGAAGCCCGATGCGTTTCTATAAGTAGTGCACTAGAGCTGCTTGTTCCATAAGGCGCACCGAAAGGAAACCATTTGGTAAAGCCTCTATCCACCTATATTTTTCAAGTTGTGATGAAGTTCTATTATAAACTCCACTAAAACATCGATTCCCACAAACAGATATTTCAGCGAATGTTTTTTGGACAATTTTTATCAATTTTTAACATTAAAAACCTTTTTTATAACCTCCACTAGAAGTTCTTTTCCTTGTAGTGAATTATGGTCCACTAACAACACCTCTAACAAAATTATTGAAGAAGGAAGAATTTTATTAGACTAAATAAGGAACTGAAACTTTTGAATAACGTAAAGAGGCTATGTGTACAACTCCTATCTTGGTGACACTTGACTTCAGAAAAATCTTCATTGTTGACTATGCCTTAGGCCATATCATTGGTGCATTTTTTATGCAAGAAAGAAGGTATCTTTCCTTTGAAAGTAGTGAACTTAAAGGAAAAAACTTCAAACCCATCTATAAAAAAACAATTTGTCCATTCTACATGCTCTTAATAAATGACATCCATACCTAATAGGAAGACAATTCAAAGTAAAAACAAATCATGATAGTTTGAAGTACTTCTTGGAGCAAAGGATATCTTCAAAAGGGAAACAAAAATTGGTCACAAAGATGTTGGTTTATGACTTCAAAATTATCTACAAAGAGGGAAAACAAAATATTGTGGTAGATGTACTCTAGAGAATAAAGGAAGACGCAAATGGTTTACTATCTGTTACTTCCATTCCACAATCTAACTAGGCGGAAGAAGCATGTATAGAATGGAATCAAAATGAGAAGATATGCAAGTTTGTTCAACAAATATAGGAGGAACCCAGTGCAATAGAAAAATTTATGTGGAAAAATGATTTGTCATGGTATCAATATTGTTCATACTTATGTAAGAATTATCAACTCAAATAAAAATTCCTTTTGGAATTACACTCTTCTCTTATAGGAGGACATTTGGGGTTCTTGAAGACATACCATAGGATCAATAAATAATTTCTTTGGGAAGGTATTAAAGCATATATTCAAAAGTTTGTGGCATAATGTGTGGTTTGCAAAAAAAATAAATGAGAGATTATCAAGACCCAAGGGCTCCCTCGACCATTTGCCATACCAATCTAGTGTTGGTAAGACATTTCAATGGATTTTATTATAAGTTTACCCAAATCTGAAGGAATAGGGGAATTTTGAGGTCTAAACTAGGCCTCCTAATAAAAATTTACAAACAAAATAAACTTTGTAAGAACCAATAGAATTCAAGATGATGATGTCAACCATGGGGGATGATTCACCATTTTTGGAGTAAAAAAATAAAAAGTTTAAAAAAATAATAAAATAATTAAACTACTTTTTCAACTCGTATTTTAAACTTATATTCCTAAGGCTTTACTCAAATTTTGAGTGGGATTACTCATTGGATGCAAAATTTGATTCCTCATCCAAGGAGTATCCATGTTACATACTTTTGATGGACTCTGCTACACGAAAAATGAGAAATACATGAAAAAACGTGATTGCAATCAATTTTTTCATGTATTTCTCTTTTTTCATGTAGCAAGGTTCATCGAAAGTATGCAACATAGGTACTCCTTGGATAAGGAATCAAATTCTACATCCAACGAGTGTTTTTTTTCAACATTTGAGTAAACCCATAGGGAGATAATTTGAAAATACGAGTTGAAAAAATAGTTTTTCTTTTTGCCCTCTAAAATTTGATGTTGTAATCTAATCTTATTTTATTATTTCCACTATTATTTTATAATTTCCTTAGGAGACCCATTTTAGACCTCAAAATTCCCCTAATGTGTGTCATCATGGTAGTAGTAGATCAAATGATAAAGTATGCCCAATTTTTCTCTCTTTCTCATCATTTTAAAGAAATTACTATGACAAAAGCATTCATGGAAATAGTCCAAAAACTACATGGAATACCAAAGACTATTGTAAATGATAGAGACCCAAATTTCGCTCAAAATTTTTGGACTGGGTTATTTTCTTGTTTTGCTACTTAATTGGCTTATATCTCATCTTACCATCCTCAATCTGATGAGAAGATTAATATTTTGAATAAAATTTTAGAAGGATATATATGTTACTTTGCATCTGATAAAAAAATAAAATGGATCAAATGGTTTCCCTTGGTAGAATGGTGGAAAAACGCATCCCTCCATACCGAATCAAAATTGTCACCAATTTTGGAAGTTTAAGGATATCATCCTTCGTCCATCACATCATCCTCAAAAGGGACTATAAAGGGTCAACAATCAAAGGACCACATACACCACCAACAAGAGGTTCTTAAACTATTGAATGACAACTTGGATATGGCACAAAATAGGATGAAACAACAAGCATATCAAAATCATAGTGAAAGTTAATTTTAATATCGGGATTGGGTATTTGTGAGACTAAAACCATATAAACAAATGCCCCTCAAGCAATAAAAGAAGGACAATAAATTAGCTCTAAAGTATTATGGCCCTTATAATGGGGTGTAGAGGATTGGAAGTATAGCTTAGAAATTGGATTTTCCTCCATGTTCATGTGTATATATAGTATTTAATGTTTCTTTCTTGAAGAAGGTACTTGATGACGATCCCAATCCAAACTATTCTACAGAATATTAATGAAGAAGGGAGAATAGTGCTAGGACCAAACATAATTTTGGAAACAAGTACTAAGTAGTTGAGAAATAAATAAATTACTAAGTACCTCATCAAATAGAATAACCTATGAGTGGAAGAAGCAACATGGGAATATGAATTGTTTATGCAGAAACACCATAGATAGTCAAGTGTCAATTAAAACACTTCTTTGAAGGGGAGGCATGCTACTCCATATATAAGCCACATGTTAACCAAAAAAACCCTTATTAAGCCTTAGATATTTATTTATTACATTTTGATTGCTATATGGTTATGTTGGCTATAACACCTCATCATCCCATTTTATTATGATTGTACCCTCTATCTCCTATATATACACTAACAACACCTAGTCTTAGGCTCATCAAATATTTTCTTCTACATTATATTCACTGTAAAAGGAGGTTTATCTCTTGAAGAGGAATATAATTATTGGTTTCTTATCGTTTTTAAGGTGTATGGATCATAACATGTTAATATTGTTACTCTGTACATGTTTAGAGTATTCTTCTTCTTGTTTTCTAGTAATTAAAACTATTTTTGTGGATTGAATTTGTAACATCCCTGGTGAAAATTCCATGTAAAAAGATATAAATACCAAGGATGGTGGGACACGTATTCCAAATTAAATGTTGGGCAAGACATCCTAGTGGGTGTTTATTTGGTTGTTTATGGCTAAGTAAATTGGCAAAGGCAACGACTAAGGCTTTGGAAAGGCAAAATGACATTTTTGGCACATTTATTTATGAAAATAATGGAAATTAGGAGAAAAGGCGGTGAAAGGTCACATGTTGCATGTGAGGAGGAAAATGAAGCAAAATAATGGAAAATGAAGTAAACAGAGGCCTAATTAATAAAAGGGCTTTTGAGGATCAGTGGGAAAGACTTGATCAGATTAGATTTGGAGCTCTCTCATTATTCTCTCTCTCTCTCTCTCTTGGACACTTAGAGTTTTCTTGAAGAACTTTGGCATTGGAGCAAGAAAGGAAAAGAAGGCAGGAGGAAGCAAAGACCAAGTAGGGAAAGACATGATCAAATAACTATAGTAGGCTTCATTGTAGGTATCGATTTGCATGTATATTTTCCTTGCTAGATATAGCATGCATGGGATTGCATGTGTTTCTTTTCTACCATGGCATGGTTTTTTCCTGGTGTGACAGTATTTTCAGCCTAGCCTTGCCATTTCCTAATAGATTTGATGAGACGGGTTCTCTCATTTGGTTTATGTGGGATGCTCGGATTGGATTGAAAGTTGAGCGGGGTGGATGTCTAAATTGACAAACACATGGTGTAGTGGTCCCTGAACCAGATTGAGGATCACGAAGCCACTGGCCTAGTAACTGCTGAACCAGACTGTGGGTTGTGGTAAATCCATATTGTGTGCCTCGGTGGGCCTACGAATCCTTGTCGGTGAATGGCGGGATATATAGTAAATCCAAGAGGTGGATTTTATCTTCGTTGGGACTAGTGGTCTTGGGATGGGATGCATGGTAAATCTTGGAGAGTATGTCTCAGTGTAGGACCTAATGGTTCCTAGATCGGAATGTGGATGCATGGTAAAGCTTGAGAGACTAGGAGGTACTCAAATTCCTCATGGTGTAGGCAGAGAACTTTGGTGGCATCCATTTTGATTGGTGTTTTTGATGTGTTTTATGAGTCCCACATTCATGTTTGGAATATGGCACGAGGGTGATTGGCTAAAGAGAGACTTGGCTTAGCCAATTTATGGTTGGTTGGAACGTATTAGTCTGATCTTCGGTTGGTTTATTACATTCATTAATGAGAAATTCATTCCTTTGTTTTTCATGTGTAAATGCACTAATGTATATGTGGATTTTATGGTTGATATAATCATGGTATTTTTGTTATTACTATGATGGTTATATGTATGTTTTATGATAACGACTATGTATGGATCTCAACATGTTTTTACTTGTAAATGAATGGATAATGTATCTATGACCTAATAGATGATAATGCAGCAAAAGACATGAGGGAAAAATGTTTCTTAGTGATTCTTAGATAAGTGTAATATCCTTATGCTCATATATGTTATTTACACCTATAGGTTGCATATTTACTAAGTGTTTGACAAAATGTATGTCATGGTTAGGCTTGGTTAGGTCAAGCCCTTGATCAATTTTTGTGTTATAGGCTTTGCCTTGGTGTCATTTAATGTCTTGGAAAGTATCATCAAGTTCTAGGCATTGGTTTGGAGACTAGCCCTGAAAAAGTGGCTTAAATCTCACAGTCTCTGGCACAGAACTGGCTAAGAGAGACTGTAGTCTCTCCCTTGCAGGCACTGTGGGAGTGACTATAGGTTTATAGTCGCATGCATGCCTTGTCATGGGAGCGACTCTGGGTTTAATTCATTGAAATGTTAGGTTAACTCAGGGGTTGGGCACCTGGAGTGGTGGATTAGCTCCTGGGGGTCCTAAAGCACCTGAGGGAGGTATGTAAGGTCTTGTTTTCTCAATTCCACTTCCTTAAGGTCAGATAGCAGGTCAAATATGATCATAGTAGCCTCTTGTCTCATGTTTACCCCGGTTGACATGGTTACTTGGGTAGCTGTGGGGGCAGGGTGTTACAGAGTGTTATCGTAGCATGGTTTAACTCTCGAACTGGATGGGCAGAATGTGTTGGTCATGCATGCATGTCAGTTTCATGCATGTCTCTTACACTTACATTCCATGTGCTTGTTGCATTTTCTTGTTGATTGATTATGGTTGTAGTATGGTTATCATGGAGAATTTGATATTGATTTTGTGGAATGCATTGTCATGAGTATCTGACTGACTGTATATGGATCATATGTCGCTCATATGTTGATTTTATGTCGCCTACTTACATCCTTGTATGCTAGGAGACATTCTTGTAGGTTTGATTACATGTATCAGTCTTGTAGTTTGGTTACAATAATTGATTGCTTATGTTCAACTACATGCGTTTATGCGCATGTGTAGTTGATTTGGCATTGCTTATGCATGTTGATGGTTGCATGTGGAAATGTGTACAATGGAGTAATGGTTGTTGTCACACATAAGGTCATGGTTTTTGTAGGTGATATGGTCATGCATTGATGACTAGAATCTAGCTACAATAATGTGTATATGGTTTGGTTCTCATGTGTTATATGCCTATATGCAGTCATTATGTATGTATGTTCTTAGTTACAGTTATGCATGAATAGTAGGTCAAACATGCCTTGTGAATTCATGGTATGCAATTTAGGTCATCATGGTGCTATTGGTATGTTATGATGTAATGTGGTGAATGAGGTAAAGTAGGAGATGCAAATCATTAATGTGAAGTTGCAAAATTTAACCTCAAGGCAAGAACACGTCGTCATACAGGTTGTATGTTGGGGCACACAGGTATGTAAGTTAAGGATTGTTATATGCATTAGGTTTATATACATGTCTATTGATTTTATGGTTACATTAATGATATATGATATTTGATTAGCATAGTCATATGCACATGAGTCAGATAGTCAAGAATGATTGTAACATGTGGTTGTATGCATTGCTATTGTTATTTTGTGTTAGATAACTTGATGGTTAGGTTATATGTTGTTGATGAGCATGATATATAGATTATTGTTGTTATATGCTAGTAACTTGGTGATTAGGGTTATTTCATTGAGATCTTAATATTGTAATTTGGATTGGTCATATGTGTGATGATTATGTTCATTGCATTGAATATCTTGATGTTATATGTATTGTTTTAACCTGGTTTGACTTATGCAAATGGTTATTGTTGCGATATTCAGGTATGAGCCAACATATTTTTGATATGGTGTTGTACTAATCTAGATGGATCATACATATATGATTGTTATGCATGAATGACAAATGCTTATGAGCTTATGAAGTGAACATGTTAGTTAGCTAATGTTATGGATATCATGATTTATGTTCGAGTTGATATGTTGTGAAGTTGTATTGTGCTAACCTAGATTGATTGTGCAGACAAGATAGCCTCCCCTAAAATACACTAAGGTATGAGTTTTCTTATAGTATATTGGGTGCTTCATTGTTGATTATGTCGTCTATTTGGTGTTTGAGTGTTTGGTGCCTATTATATTGTCAAGTTGATTTATCTGACATGGTGCATTCATAGCTTGCTTGAATGTTTGATTAATTGCATGATATGAGTATGTGTCTATAGGGCTGCATGAAGAAATGATTTTGTTTTAAGATGATTGTACTAACATTTATGTGTTGAGACAGTTGATATGCACTTAAATGTAGATGATAGTTGTAGCATTATATCTAATGACTATGAGTTGACTATGGATTATGGCATGATTATTAGTTTTGCTAAATGTTGATTTCAAATTGATAGATATGATTTTCTTGATATTTGGAACATGTGGTTGACGTGTGTGAGAAGTTGTAGGAAACAAACTTGGTATTAGCATGACAAGGCAATAGTCTATGTGTTTATATAACTAACAATTGGGTGATGTTATGGTACATAGTAAGCCTCGATTGCAACAAGGTAAAAGAGAGTAAAAGAAAGGAATTGGGCAAGAATTTCTTTGGCTATGGTTGTAAATCCTAATTCCAAACAAATGAGTGCTTTGCATACAGGGAGTCTTCTTAACTTAATCTTGTATGAAATTATGTGGATACATGCCATATTCATAAACATGTACTTGACAAGTATATTAGCTAGTCTTTAGTTACAGGTGGATCTATCAAAGGATTGGGGTCTCTTGAGAGATGGCATCGATGTGATCAGTTGCAAGCAATGTGCTTGGCACAACTTGATAAGGCAACTAGTGTATTGTTATGTTTATTTATGCAGTAACAATTATGTGTTTATGGAAGTATGATGCAGGTGATTGCATGGAAAAGAGACTGATGTTATGGTACATAGTAAGCCTCGATTGCAACAAGGTAAAAGAGAGTAAAAGGAAGGAATTGGGCAAGAATTTCTTTGGCTATGGTTGTAAACCCTAATTCCAAACAAATGAGTGCTTTTCATACAAGGAGTCTTCTTAACTTAATCTTGTATGAAATTATGTGGATACATGCTATATTCATAAACATGTACTTGACAAGTATATTAGCTAGTCTTTAGTTACAGGTGGATCGATCAAAGGATTGGGGTCCCTTGAGAGATGGCGTCGATGTGATCAGTTGCAAGCAATGTGCTTGGCACAACTTGGTAAGGCAACTAGTGTATTGTTATGTTTATTTATGCAGTGACAATTATGTGTTTATGGAAGTATGATGCAGGTGATTGCATGGAAAAGAGACTGCCATGAAATCATGAAGAAGGCTCAGGTTGAGCTTTCCTTGGGAACCATAGGGATTGAGTCATGGTGTTTGTTGCTAGTCTTGTGGTTTTGGTCTTTTATGATTGGCTGAGCTTGATTTGCGTTTTTTTTTATGTATAGTGCAAGGCCTTGCCACTTTGGTTGTGGTGTCGTATTATTGTCATTGGTTTTCATGATGTTCTTCTTCTTTTTCTTGAATTTCCTTCTGTTTTTGACTCTTGGGAATTAGTTGGGGAAGAGGAAAGTTTATGGAGCTTGGGAGAGCTATTTGGTACCCAACAGGTAATGTAAGATTCAGATGAAGCTCTGTGCATGAGTAAGCGCAGCAGAAGGTAAGACTATGACTGTTGGTTAGACTGGTTGGACCATTATGGTAAATGGATGGTGGCAGTGCAAACATGAGAAAGGTAACCAAAAAAAGAAAAGAAAACAAATCTAAGGTGTCAGATGCCTTGGCTATGTTGAGAACTGTTGTTCTCGACAATGTGAAAGTTGTGTAAAAATAAGGAAGTTCACTTAACCTAGAACCTATGTTATCTGGTAATTATGTTTTGATCATGACTATGTTGATGTTTATATATGTATACATGTATGTATGTACTTATGTCGTGTTTGACAGGGTCGTCATGGATCATGATAATCAATGCTAACATTTATGTGTATATATATGTATGTATGCATATCGTTGCCTGACAAGATCATGATTGTTTAGGCCAATGTTTACATATATGTATGTATGTATCCATGTATCTATGTCACTTCCCAACCGATCATCAGGAATCCTTCTTGTGGCAGAATGATTACTTATGCAGGAAAATGGCATGAAGAAGTTCCTGGCTATGAGGAATCAAGTGGAAAGAGTAGTCATAACAAATATATGAGGTAAGTATCATGTGAATATGAACTTATATTGTATCCTTGTTTTATGCCTATTCTTATGTTATGGACAGGTTATACCGAGGGATACATTTGCAAAGTGAAACCAGTGTGGTCTGTGACATGCTAGGATAAGCATGGATGGCAGAGAGACACTGGAAACAAGGTTGCTTGGTAATGAAAATGTGGTTTTGGATGTGTGGTATTATTTTTGTGCACATTTTGTATATGTTGTACATGTTGCATCTATGATGTGTGCACATGCGATGTTGTGTATGCATAGCGTGTGTACATGTTGTTTCTGCAATGTTATGTAGAGGATGGTACAGATAGTGTCGTGTGAATGTTGCATATTCAATACTAGGTATAGATGGTGCTATGTACATGTTGGATATGTGGTATTGTGTACATATTGTACTGTGTGCATGATGGATACATGGTATTGTGCGCATATGGTGTTGTGCGCATGTTGGATATGCAATGTTGTGTACAGATGATGCTATGTACGTGTTGGATATGCAGTGCTATGTACATATGGTGTTCAATGCATGTTGTTCATATGGTACTATGTACATATGGTGTTGTGTGTATGATTGTACAAGTGGTGCTGTGAGCATGTGGTGTCATGTACATGTTGTACATGTGGTGTTGTGTGCATGTGGTGTTGTCTACATGTCGTGCATGTGATGCTATGTACATGTGGTTTCATGCACATGTCATGCATATGATGCTATGTACATATGGTATTATGTACACTTTGTACAGGTGGTGTAGTGTACATGTGTTGTTGTGTACACGTTGTGCAGGTGGCACCATGTACATGTGATGTTGTGCACATGTTGTGCAGGTGGTGCAATGTACAGGTGGTATTGTGCACATATTGTACATATGGTACTGGTGTACATGTGGTATTATGTGCATGTCATACATGATTCTTTGCGAGCATGTGATACTATGTGTGTGTGCATATGGTTGAGGAGAAGGCACAGGGTGTTTTTCGGGTGTGGCAACCGATCCAAAGTTCATACATAATAAAGACAAAGGTAGAAGCTAAGGATTGATGAAAGGATAAGTATCAACATTTTATTTCAGTTTTATTATGCATGTGATTTATGATTATGGTATATGATGATTATATGTGATTTATGATTTTGGTCTATTATGATTACATGTGATATATGATTTTGGTTTCTGATGGTTACATGTGATCTATGATTTTGATGGTTATGTTTTGAGCTAATCTGATGTGATATCTTTATACATGTTCATTTGGTCAAATATGCTAGTTTGACTTGTTGTGACAGGAAGCAAACAAAATTGCAAGTGTACTTTATTGACGAGCTACCAATGAGGTATGATTTGAGGTTATTTTGATTTATTTGAATCTAATGGAAATTGTGTGCTTGGAATAGGAATACACAGAACATGCCCGGTTGAGTGTTTGAATCGATTGCAAGAATTATCAACAACAATTAAAGGAACTGAAAAATGTAGCAGTATGCTGGTAAAGCACTTCAGGAGCGGGGCCATTGTGGGACATTGGTACCTAATATTGTCCATTGATTTCCATGAGCATGCGATGACCGGTATGATGATTTTAAGGCAAGGATATGCCTTGGTTTTTGTATCTTCCGATGTGAGGAAGCCTTGCCAAGGGATTGACTACTCGGGATGGGGCTGCCGGTGAAACTTGGAAGGTGAGTGATTGCACGAAAGGGATTGACTAGATTTCCTAAGGGATTATGCAGTAGAGAAGGGAAGGTCGGGGACGGATTTGTTTTGGCAATTAGAATTTCCAGGTGGATTCAGATGCACATTGGGAGTGCGCCCTGGAATAATGAGCCGATAACTACTCACGAAGAGGACACGTGGCGTTGGATTATAACATTGGTCATTGAATGCAGATTTGACTTTGCAGTGGATTCTGGACTTCCTAGGAAGGAGGTGGATCCTGTTATTACTTTTATGGTGGAGACTTGAGCCTCTGGATTCTCCTGTTGCAGATACAGGTATCGTATCCTTCTATTTGTTGGTTGAGAAAATGTGCATATGTGTGTACTATTGTAAATATTGTATCAAGATGGATTTATAAATCTCTAAAGACAGTATGGTTATTTGCTGGTTGAAGAAAATGTGTATGTGTATATGTAGTTATTGTAAATATCGTAATGATCTATGTTATAAAGCTAGAGTAAATAGTATGTTTGTCATGTTCTAGCAGATGGTCATTGTAAATATTGCAACAAGCTGTGTTATAAAGATTCATGGGCAGTATGTTTTGTTTTTAGCAGTCTTATTGATTATAGGTGTCATTGAACACCGAGGATGGTGTTCCCTCAAGGGGGAGGGTTCTGTAACAACCCTGGTGAAAATTCCATGTAAAAATATATAAATACCACGAATGATGGGACATATATTCCAAGATAAATGTTGGGCAAGACATCCTAGTGGGTGTTCATTTGGTTGTTTATGGCTAAGGAAATTGGCAAAGGCTTTGGAAAGACAAAATGGCATTTTTTGCACATTTATTTATGAAAATAATGGAAATTAGGAGAAAATGAGGTGAAAGGTCACATGTTGCATGTGAGGAGGAAAATGAAGCAAAATAATGGAAAATGAAGAAAATAGATAAAAAGGCTTCTAAGGATCAGTGGGAAAGACTTGATCAGATTAGCTTTGAAGCTCTCTCATTATTCTCTCTCTCTCTCTCTCTCTCTTGGACACTTAGAGGTTTCCTAGAGTGCTTTGGCATTGGAGAAAGAAAGGAAAAGAAGGAAAGAGGAAGAAAAGACAAAGCAAGGAAAGGCAGGATCAAGCAGCTATAGCAAGCTTCATTGCAGGTATCGAATTGCATGTGTATTTTCCTTGCTACATTTGACATGCATGGGATTGCATGTGTTTCTTTTCTACCATGGCATGGGTTTTTCCAGGTGTGAAAATATTTTCAGCCTAGCCTTTCCATTTCCTAATAGATTTGATGAGATGTGTTCTCTCATTCGATTTATGTGGGATGGACAAATTAGATTCGAAGCTGAGTGGGGTGGATCTCCAAATCGACAAACACGTGGTGTAGTGGTCTATGAACCAGATTGAGGATCACGAAGCCACTAGCCTAGTAACCACTGAACCAAACTGTGGGTTGCGTAAAGTGAGATTGTATGCCTCGATGGGCCTAATAATCCTTACTGGTGAATGGCGGGATATACGGTAAAGCCAAGAGGTGGATTTTCTCTCCGTTGGGCTTAGTGGTCCCGGGATGGGATGCACGATAAATCCTGGAGAGTATGTATCGGTGTAGGGCCTAGTGATCCTTGGATCAAACAATGGATGCACGGTAAAGCTTGAGAGATTAAGAGACCCTCAAATTCCTCACAGTGTAGGCGGAGAACTCCGGTGGCATCCATTTTTATTGGTGTTTTTGATGTGTTTTATGAGTCCCACATTCATGCTTGGAATATGGCACAGGGGTGATTAGCTGAAGAGAGACTCAGCTCAGACAATCTATGATCGGGTGGAACGTGGTAGTCCCATCTGCGGTTGGTTTATTGCATTCATTAATGAGAAATTCATTCTTTTGATTTTCATGTGTAAATTTATTGATGTATATTTGGATTTTATGGTTGATATAATCATGGTATTTTTGTTATTACTATGATAGTTATATGTATGTTTTATGACAACAACTATGTATGTCTCTCAACATTTTTTTTCTTGTAAATGAATGGATAATGTATCTATGACCTAATAGATGATAATGCAACAAAATACATGAGGGAAACATGGTTCTTAGTTATTCTCAGATAAGTATAAGATCCCCATGCTCAAATCTATTATTTACACCTATAGGTTGCATATTTAGTATGTGTTTGACAAAATGTCTGTCATGGTTAGGCTTGGTTAGGTCAATCCCTTTATCAAGTTTTGTGTTAGAGGCTTTGCCTTGGTGTCATTTAATGTCTTGGAAGGTCTCATCAAGTTCTAGGCATTGGTTTGGAGACTAGCCCTGGAAACGTGGCTTAATCTCGTAGTCTCTAGCACAGAACTGGCTAAGAGAGACTGCAGTCTGTTCCTTGCAGGTACTGTGGGAGCGACTATAGGTTTACAGTCACATGCATGTCTTGTCATGGGAGCGAATCTTGGTTTAATTCATTGAGATGTTAGGTTAACTGAGGGGTTGGGCACTTGAAGTGGTGGATTAACTCCTGGGGGTCCTGAAGCACCTAAGGTAGGTATCTAAGGTCTTCTTTTGTCAATTCCACTTCCTTAAGGTCACATAGGAGGTTGAATATCATCATAGTAGCCTCTCGTCTCATTTTTACCCCGATTGGCATGGTTACTTGGGTGGATGTGGGGGGAGGGTGTTACAAAATTTCAATATATTATTTCCTTTAGCTAATTATGTTTAGATATGAAGATGCGTGATGTTATCATCTATAAGTATGTCATTAATTTTTGTTTCATAATTTTAATAATTATCAACTATTCCATCTCCTATTGATTTATTGTTTAGTTATGCATATAACATTTTAAGTCTACTCCTCTTAGTTGAGATAGAGTAGATAATATAGTTAATTTTATTTCTATACAGCAATTAGGTACATTATTTAAAAAGGAATGAAAAATAGGTGAGATATTAAACAAATAAGTGTCCTATCTAGGAGAAAATTCTATTAGTGACTATCCAAACCCATACACTAGTTGAAATCGCTACACTAAATGAGAGCAAGTCTAATTTGGACTCACATCAAATGATTTTCCCTTTGTTGGTAGACGATTTTTTCTAACTATGAACAATTTGGTGCTAGAACGAGGGCTTGAAAGGCTAACCTTTTAAATATATATTCTTTAGGACGTATTCAACTAATAGTAATGGATCATATCTCTAGGTTGGAAAATGCTTTTACTTTTCCCAAGCCTACTAGGAGTATTTCCAAGAAGACAATCACTTGCTTGTCAAAATTGAGCTTTAATGGAGAGGGTGAAATTTCTTCTTTTGTGCTTGTTTTTCAATTTAATCTTATTTGTAATTCTTTAGATATGCGAATGAGAATTGTAGATTGTTTACCCTTATCATGTGAGCAAGAAACATAAGATGATTATTTGTATTACCAATCAAATTCACTCATCATGGAAACAATTCATGGAGGTATTTCTTGACGCCCATCAAAATTTTATTATGATGAGTTTTGTGCAAAGTTAGAAAATCTTTGCATGTATGACAATGAATATGTAGGGGATGTTACTTCTAGTTTTAAACTAATTTATTTCAGATTTCCTATTAGTGAAAAACCTTTAGCTAGAGATTTGATGCAAGGTTTCCTTCATTTTTGTTCACTCCCTTACAAACATAAGAAAAACAATGTTTATGAAATTAGATATTACTCATCATGTGATTCTCATGTTTTAGTTGTTGAGAATGCAACAAGATGATGGAGCTTAGTGGAAAGAAGTCGCCTTCACTAAGTGGGCCCGCAGGCAAATTATGGCGCAAAGTCTATTTTTAGACATATGGATCATGGTCTATGAGTTGCAGGATGTTATTTATGGATGATTGGTCATGTTGGGAAAAATAGATGGACTTGTATTTTTGGTTCACAGCAGAGTGATCGGAGTCTATTTTTAGACTACCAGGCTAAAAATAGAAAAGTCAAATATTATTGTCTCGTAATAATATTTAGACTATAAACATTATCTTATCCTCTTGGAGCACTTCAATTTGAGCTACAGATGTGGCACATGCAGCTGTCAGAAGGAAATATGCTTTCTTTTTGGGTCAGTTGAGTTATTGCATGCAGGACTTCATTTAGAACTCATGTGGTTGAGTTTGGTGGAGGTGGATGTGGAGTTGATGGAGTTGTGTTCAGTTTGACTTGGTTGAACTAGTTGTAATTAGTCTAACTGCAAATAGACTAATGATGAGTTGTGTGAATTAATTGTTAAACTAATTCACTAATTATTAACTCATAAAGCAACTGAAGAATACATCAGTTAACTCAGTTGCATGTCATTGCATGTACAGTTCAGTGGAGACAGGTGTTAGAGGTTGAGATTGCTATCAGTTGTGACTATAGTTGTGCATGAGATCTTGCACAATAAATGGGATTTAGTTATGCCAATGAGGATTGCACAGTGTGGGCCAATACCAAGTAATTATAGCCTATGCTCACGTGATTTTCAGTTTGGATGATTTTCACTAAGCATTGTGCAGTAGAGGTAGGCAAAGCAGCGGAGGAGATTTGAACATGTGACTTGTTCGGATCTGAGCTAGCTTTGTGTGTAACAGGTGGAGATAGTACTGAGTACTTGTGAGGAGTATTGTACTATGTATTGTTACATGTTCTCGATCATTATAATATACAAATAGTGTATAATCGGGATAATCTTTGTGAATAAGTGTCATATTATTCAAAATTTCTACATGGTATCAGAGTTGTTGATCATCAGATCTACTATTCAGAAAGTGTTTACATTCTATTTCTTCAGGCAGAGTCTGTAATCGGGCCAGGTAGCCTCTGGATTCATCCTTCCTTTGGAAGGTGAGATATCCGGTAAAAGCCCATACAGTCAATCTCTGTACGAGAAATACTTTGTTCTCACGAATTCTAGATCGGAGGCGGTTGAGTTTGGAGCTGGTGGAATTCGAATTTGCAGCAGATTTTTCTTGGTATCAACATGGCAATGTCTTTCAACGGATTGCAATTAGAGTATGCTCTTGAGGGCAGCTCGAACTATATTGCATGGAAGGATAGGATGGAGGCAGTGTTGGATGATAATGGGCTAAAGGAGCTCATAGAGGCTGAGGTCCCAAAGCCTACTGATACTGCGCAGGTTGATGCTTGGCAAAAGAAGACAACAAAGTGTCGAAGGATTCTGTTGGAGGGCGTGAAGGATCACATTTTGTCCAGCCTACATGGAAAGGCTTCTCCATACTTGATGTGGAAAGTGTTAATAGATCTATTCCAAAGCAAGAGCGATCAGAGGAAGCTGGCGCTCAAGGATAAACTCAGAAACATCAAATGTGAGAAGGGAGACAGTATGCCCAAGTATCTCACAAAGTTCACTCAGTGTAGGGATGAGCTGGGAATTGTGGGGGTAACTGTCGATGATGAGGACTTGGTGAGCTTGGCTCTCCTTGGTCTTCCAAAGAGTTGGCATTCATGTCAGGACTCTGTCAATGGTCGGGAGAAATTGCCAGGATGGGAGAGACTTTGGTCAGATCTTGTGCAGGAGGAGATCAAGCGGAATACCAGGGATGGATCTTCATCAAAGGGAACTGATGAAGAAAATTGCGCTTTGGCTGCCAAAGCAAAGAAGGGGAAGAGCAAGAAAGCTTCTCAGTCTGGTGCGAAAGGCAAGAAGTAGGACATGTCCAAGGTGAAGTGCTTTCACTGTCACCAGCATGGACACTATGCCACTAATTGTCCGCAGAAGAAGAAGAACAAGAAAGCTACTGGATCTGCAGCAGGGGAGGCTCTAGCCTCGCAGTTTGAGCTTGATTTTTCATTGATCGCATGCTTGGTTTCAAGTGTGATGGGATCAGTGTGGTTCTTGGACAGTGGTGCATCTTTTCACATGATAGGAGATCGAGATTTGTTTTCTGATCTGGAGGACAAAGATCTTGGAGTGCACATCAAGATGGGTGATGATGGTAGATACAGTGCGATCGGTATCGGTACCATTTCCTTTGAGAGGGAGTCTGGTAAACCCTTCGTATTGAAGGAAGTGATGCATGTTCCAGGATTGAAGAAGAATCTTATCTCTGTGGCGATATTAGAAGACAAGGGATATGATGTTTTTTTTCAGCGAGGGAAAGGCTTTCCTACGCAGCAAGACAACTGGAGAAACCCGGAAGATAGGGGTTCGAGTGAGGAACCTTTATCAGTTGCATGTAGATGGTTGTGCAGCAATGGCATGCAAGGCAGAAGGATTGGTGAGCCAGGATGATGGTGAGCTGTGGCACAGGAGATTGGGTCACCTTCACCATGGAGCCTTGAAGATACTGCAACAGATCACTACAGGGCTTCCTAAAGGCACTCTTGCGCAGTCAGATTAGTGCAAGGGGTGTAATTTGGGGAAGTTTGTGAAAGCCACCTTTCACAAGAAGGATAGTCGCGCCACGACGATCCTTGAGAGAATTCACACAGACGTGTGTGGACCTTTCTCAGTTGCTTCGACAGCAAAGCACAGGTATTATGTGATTTTTGTTGATGATTTCTCTCGTAAGTGCTGGATCTTCTTCATGTAGAAGAAGAGCGAGACATACTCAAAGTTCTGTGAGTTCAAAGCACTGGTTGAGAAGGAGTCGGGGAAGAAGGTGAAGGCTCTTAGGAGCAATAATGGTGGTGAATACATCTCTGGCGAGTTCAAGGATTTCTACAGTGCAGAAGGGATTCGAAGAGAGCTCATAGCTCCCCATAACCCACAGCAGAACGGGGTTGCTGAGTGGAAGAACAGAACGATCGTGGGTGCTGCACGGGCGATGTTGCATGATCAGGGCCTACCCCTTCACTTGTGGGCGGAAGCATGCAATACAACAGTTTATGTGCAAAACCGTTGTCCTCACAGGATACTTGGCATGAGTACACTCGAGGAGGCTTATTCTGGTAAGAAGCCTGATCTTTCTCATTTGAGGATTTTTGGTGCTAACGTTTACATGCATGTGACGAAGGATGCCAGGAAGAAGTTGGAGCTGACCGCAGAGGTTGGGATATTTGTGGGGTACACTGATACGCCCCACAACTATCGTGTGTATTTTCCAGACAGTGGTAAGACTGTTGTGCGACGGGATATAAAATTTCAGGAGGAGAAAGCCATGAAGTGTTTGCTTGAGAGGGAGCCACACTTGCATGCAGATGAGGAGCTATTAGTTCCTAAGGATGAGCTTCAGGACGTGGATCAGCCACAAGACGAAGTTCATGGAGTGGAAGAGACCACTCATGTAGCGCCAACCATCAGAGGGCGAAAGCGCTTGACAGAAGTTGAGCGACTAGCTTAAGATGCAGAGAAAGTTGTAGGACCACCTACAACCCAACGCAGACAGAGACAGTCACCTGATCGGTACACTGGATACATGGCTCTTATGAGCAAATGTGTTGTGACTGAGCCATCCTCTTTCGAGGAAGCTGTGGAGGATCCCACATGGGTAGACGCCATGGTGGAAGAGTATGATTCGATTGTCAGAAATAGTGCATGGGAGATTGTTCCTAGACTGGAAGGGAAATCAGTGGTGGGTTCGAGATGGATCTACAAAGTTAAGCAGGCAGCTGACGGGAGTGTGGAGAAGTACAAGGCAAGATTTGTTGCTCGAGGCTTTTCACAGATAGAGGGGATCGATTATGACGAGACCTTTGCACCTGTCACAAGGTATTCTTCCATATGGACGATTCTTGCTCTCTCAGTGCAGATGGGATGGCACATTCATCAGATGGATATGAAGATTGCGTTCCTCAATGGAGTCATTGAGGAGGAGGTGTACATAGAACAACCCGAAGGTTTCGAGATCTTCAGCAGCGAGTCGCATGTGTGCAGGCTCAAGAGAGCACTGTATGGGTTGAAACAAGCACCACGTGCTTGGTACACATGGATAGACAGTTATTTCACCGGACTTGGATTCTCCAAGAGTGAGGTGGATCCTAACCTATACCAGATTGTGGTGGAGGGTAAGTTTCTTATCATTGTACTGTATGTAGATGATTTGATTCTAACAGGTGATGAGCTGTTGATACTTTCATGCAAGGATGATCTTGCTAAGGAGTTTGAGATGAAGGACTTGGGCCTCCTTCATTATTTCCTGGGATTGGAAATTTGGTAGCGCAGTGATGGACTATTTGTTTCTCAGGGTAAGTATGCTCGGGAGATACTGGAGAAGTTCAACATGCATGGCTGCAAGCCTGTTGATACTCCTCTTCCTGGAGGTTGGAGGAAGGAGGATGCCACTTCAGCAGAAGAAGTGGATGCCACTGTTTATCGACAGTTGGTGGGGTCGCTTATGTATTTGGTCAATACACGACCCGATATATGCTATGCTGTTAACCAACTTTCACAAGCTATGGTTAAGCCAACCAAGCTCTTCTGGAAGGCAGGCAAGCATGTATTGCGTTATTTGAGAGGCACATCGGGATATGGATTGTGGTACAGACAGGAGGATGAGGTGAAGCTATGTGGCTTCACGGATGCAGATTGGGCAGGGAGCCCAACGAAGAGGGGTCTTCAGTATCGGGTCGACAGCAGTTTCTTGGTACAACAGGAAGCAGAGATCTGTGGCACTCAGTTCAGTAGAGGCCGAGTATATGGCAACAAGTTTGGCTGCATGCGAGGCTATATGGATGAGGAAGATCCTGGTCGATTTGTTCGGTTCTCACTTGGAGCCTACTATGATTTACTGTGATAACCAGAGTTGCATTAAACTCTCGGCTAATCCTATATTTCATGATAGATCTATGCACATTGACATCAAGTACCATCATATCAGAGATTGTGTGCAGCGGAGAATCATGTTACTTTCATACATTCCAACGGAGGATTAGGATGCTGATATCTTGATGAAGGCGCTCACGAGGAGAAAATTCGAATACCACCGAGGCAGGATAGGGGTTGTTGATAATCCATATCTTGTTGAGAGGGAGTGTTCAGAATGCAACAATATGATGGAGCTTAGTGGAAAGAAGTCGCCTTCACTAAGTGGGCCCGCAGGTAAATTATGGTGCAAATTCTATTTTTAGACTATGTCTATTTTTAGACATATGGATCATGGTCTATGAGTTACAAGATGCTGTTTATGGATGATTGGTCATGTTGGGAAAAATATATGGACTTCTATTTTTGGTTCACAGTGGAGTGATCAGAGTCTATTTTTAGACTGCCAAGCTAAAAATAGAAAAGTCAAATATTATTGTCTCATAATAATATTTAGACTATAAACATTATCTTATCCTCTTGGAGCACTTCAGTTTGAGCTACAGATGTGGCACATGCAGCTGTTAGAAGGAAATACGCTTTCTTTGTGGGTCAGTTGAGCTATTGCATGCAGGACTTCAGTTAGAACTCATGTGGTTGAGTTTGGTGGAGTTGGATGTGGAGTTGATGGAGTTGTGTTCAGTTTGACTTGGTTGAACTAGTTGTAATTAGTCTAACTGCAAATAGACTAATGATGAGTTGTGTGATTTAATTGTTAAACTAATTCACTAATTATTAACTCATAAAGCAACTGAAGAATACATCAGTTAACTCAGTTGCATGTTAGTGCATGTACAGTTTAGTGGAGACAGGTGTTAGAGGTTGAGATTGCTATCAGTTGTGACTATAGTTGTGCATGAGATCTTGCACAATCAATGGGATTGAGTTATGCCAATGAGGATTGCGCAGTGTGGGCCAATACCAAGGAATTATAGCCTGTGCTCACGTGATTTTCAGTGTGGATGATTTTCACTAAGCATTGTGCAGTGGAGGCAGGCAAAGCAGCAGAGGAGATTTGAACCTGTGACTTGTTCGGATCTGAGCTAGTTTTGTGTGTAACAGGTGGAGATAGTACTGAGTACTTGTGAGGAGTATTGTACTATGTATTGTTACATGTTCTCAATCATTATAATATACAGATAGTGTGGGGATTTCAGCTGTATGCTTTCCCAGGGTTACATACTGTGTTAATGTGTGCATGCGATTGATGTTTCATTATTTTTGATGCTGCTAAATTGATGATCAACGTAGAGGAGGTTATGTATTATGCATGTATTCTGCAATAGTGTATAATCGGGATAATCTCTGTGAATAAGTGTCATATTATTCAAAATTTCTACATTAGTATATATTTGGTTAATGGAAAATCAAAATATAGGGATAGTTTTTTCTAAATTAACTAATGATCCTAAAGTCTTTACTGATTCCTTTTCTCTTGAAGCATGAGTAATTGAAGAATGTAAAATGTCATTTGTATATGTACACAATCTAGCTTTTGAAAATTATATTGATTGCTTCAACAATAGAGAGTTAATATTTTTTGAAAAATACTTGTCAATGTATTTACACTTATTTTCTAATTTTAGTCATAAAGTTAATTACTCTATTAATATTAAAAATGAAGTTCATTTTCACACTGATATATATGGAAGTAATAGGAACACATCTATAATATAGAGTAGTCATGAATGTTTAGATAGTTTATCTCAAGATTGTACAGAATTAAGTATTGAATATTTGGATAATTATTATCAATCATTTGTATATTCATTTTCTTCACCAAATATTTTTAGTTCAAATTTTATTTGTAATTCAAGAGTAGAACAAAATTTTTATGATACCATTTAGATATTGATGATATAGGGTGATATTTATGTTTGAATTTCATGACATCAATCCTCAATGGGAATCTTCAGTACAACATGAAGCAATTCAAGATGATGAATTAGTAATGGTAAAATCTCATTATGTCCCTTCTAAGTATGAACAAAATAACAAATGATTATAAGACCAACTCTACATTCACTGTTGATCATGACTTGGGTATGCAATACTTTTATAATTTGCTTCCAACTCTCTTATTATATTCACAATAATTCAAATATTATATGAATGGTTTTTTTCTTATCTATATTGAAGATGTATTTTTGTAAACAAAAATCTAGCTTTATTTTTGTACTCTTGTAGTTTATATTTTCTCTTGTAGTTTATATTTTCTTCATGTTTTATTAATTATTTCAGATGTATATATGACTATATGATCCCAATTGATTAATAAGATTTGTTGGTATTCTAGCTATTTTAATACTAATTGTTTATCTTATGAATTGATGGAAAAATTATTCTTATACATTATTTGATCCAATTAACTCATACCAAGTTGTGGGAAATTTGAAATATAAACCTAGGAAGACTTACAAAGAGAGTCAAATATTGGAATTTCAACCAATGGTTATGCCTCATCATCTTTATTTTTTTGATGAGATTAGTAACATCATTAAAAATAGTCTTCCACAAGAACCAATACTTGAAATGGATCCCATGATTCTTACCGGCTATATTATCTATCCATGAACCCTTCATAATCATTAATAAACTTCCATCTTATTTTGATGACCCATTTGAGACTTGGTTTGATGTAAATACAATTAATAATACCTTCCACAAGATATTGTACCCAGGGTTGTTTTAATTGATTCTCAACAAATATCGTATCCATCAGTTATTTCATGTTTACCATAATAATTTCCAATATATAATAGAAACATGGTTGAATAAGTATTTTCAAGAAAAAAATTCTATAGATAAAAATGTTGTTATCATTCTTATAATGAATACACTGTTCAGTAATATAATTCCTTTTCTTCTTTATGTTAGATTAATACAATTTATTTTATTAACCATTTATGAACATAGGGTTGCAGACTTAGGATTACTTGGGTGGCTACATTCACATTATGATTTCACATAGTTGATGATAATCAATATAGTGTATAATAGGTTTAGAGTTATCTTCTTTTATTGAAGTTTAAAGCTTATTTATAATGTGGTTATGAAAAGCAATGTTAATTTCTAGCTGAAGATGAACCATCATCAGAATTCATTTAGGGAGGAATATTCTTACCCAACTCTCTACATGTTATAAACCATCTTGCTTAGGGAGGAATATTCTTACCCAACTCTCTACATGTTATAAACCATCTTGCTAATAACATCAATGGATAAAACATTTTCTTCCCCAATCCTCCCATAATCTTGTTAGCTTATTTTTAGTTGACCTTATATTTGGATTTGGTTTTTAATTGTTTGATACAATGGATCTTTTAGAAAAAATGTGAAGCGAGAATAATGAATAAAATTTGATTTGTTGTTATACTTCCATTTTTTATTTTTTGAAATGTCTTTTGATGTGTTAATGAAGTAATGAGGATTTCATGATTTAAAAACTAGTGTCAAAATTAGGTAATTAATCTAGAATTTTTTTAGTTTTGTTTATTTTTATTTTATTTGTTTTCAATAAAAAAGTTTGATTAACTAAACAGCTCATATCTCAGTAAAAGGAATTTATATATCCTACAATATTGATTAAAATTTGTAAAGGAAATAATAATAATGCAGAGGCTCTAGCACTGTATCAAGGGTTGTTGCAATTAAAAAGCATGGGGATTAGAAAAGCTCTTGTTTTAGGAGACTCCTCCATAGTCATTGGCCTCATGAACCATCGCCGGATATCTCCAAACAGTAATCTTCAGCAACATATCCAACGCATCAATCTCCTCACCAAACACTTTGAAAAAATCAGATTCTGCCATATCCTTCGCACGCTCAATGGGGAAGTGGATAAACATGCGAATAACGCAGTTGGACATCCGGAAGGTGCATTGAGGCACAATCACAAAGATTTTTTCCAGCCTCTGCCATGAAGCAGGCCGACCCTGACATTGCCCAGGCACGCAGATCCAGCAAGCGTGTGACGGGCATGGTTACAACAGTCCCAGGACACTTGACAGAGAGTATGAAGCGCATAAACAGTCTCATTCAGGCCTTGATTCAAAGAATAACTGACATCCCGAGAAAAAACAATCACCTCAGCGAAGGACGGAAGAACGATTGCACTGCTCCAGCAAATCGACTTAGAGATTTAGGGAAATATCTTAATAATACAGAGGATCCGACTTCTGCAATGCATTCAGGCCATGGTTGGTTCCGTTCCATAAATACGGGCAGAGGAAAGCAAAGACTTGTCATACATTGCTATGAGCAAGAGCAGCTTCGCTGGAATGAAGAAGGCGCACTTGTCCAGAGTCGAAGACGAAATCAATCTCTGGTATCGCCATTCCTTGCTTTGATTATCTCTTCTCTAATCTTTATCGTGGTGCTTTTCAGGAATAGTTTCAGTGGGAAGGCGAGAACTACTGCTCCATTCCTTCATCAATCTCTGTTTTATTTACTTCACCTCTGCTGGCCGTCCTCCATCTTTCAAACTTGCCCCTTTAGTACGCCCCTCTCTGGTTCATTCTCTCTAATCTCCAGTATTTCCCCTTCAAGTTTACGCGCTATCATCCAGCCTCTCTTTTATTTCCCTTCTCTCACTCAGAAAGTGAGAGCTGTTAGCACGACCCCCTTTTGTTTATTCTCCCTAACCTTCAGAACTCCTCCTTTAACCCTGCGCATCATCATCCGGCCCTTCTTATTCTTCTCCCGCAGCAAAGAGGAGTTAGCAGCCCACCACAGTGAAATCGGCCCTCAGAGAATCCAAGCCCAAGTAGTGATGGAACGTCCTGAGCAATGCTTTCATTGCCGCGATCTTCAGGCCGAATTTGAAGAGGTCAGAGCTCAACAAAGGATATTGGAAGATCAAGTTCGGAACATGGAAGCCAGGCACGCTGAACAGATCCGGAGCCTGGAAGCCAAATTTGATGAGCAGTTCAGAATTTTACACAGCAAATACCGCACAGAAATGAACATGTTTCTCCACCGAGTTCATACTCTTCATGAGCAGTTCAACAGACTCAGCAATAGATGCCACAGCGAGAAAGATCAGTCGTATTGACATTGATTAACTATGTGCTGCAAATGCAAGTTTTGGTGCCACCAGTAGTAATAGATGTAGTAGTAGTAATGTCCGAATTTATAGTAGCAATAGATGTTTTTTAGCTAGAAGTTATAGAAATCAATTCAAAGACAGGAACCTCAGGTTTTCTCCTTGGATTTGTAATGCTCTCGAAGCAATCTATGTATGGCTTCATGCCTTATTCCCTTTTTCAATCAATATATAGCAGCCGATCTTGTCAAAAAAAAAAAAATTGTAAAGGAAATAACAAATTTTTTAATGCAAAACAATTAAAATATCAAAACTTAATAAGGATAAGAGATTAGATTTACATTTTATCATACCCCTCAAAAACTAGTTCCCTTTTTTGTTTTGGGTTATGACATATTAAGATTTTGGTTTGCATATGTTTTTTGATATCATCATTTTGATGTTGGTATATTTCAAGCCTATCGGGATTTAACCAATTATCTTAAATGCTTAGATTATTTTGATGAAATATGCATGTGATATTTTTGTGTATTGTTAAGTTTGGATTTTTTTTTCCATGCTTTTTAAGTTGGTTTGATTGTTTACAATTCTTCGATTGTAGATTTAGCATTTACAATTTTTTCCAAGTTTTATGTTTTCTTTTGCTAGAAACTTTGTAAGGAATTGTAACCATCAACAAATGAGAATGATAATTGTTGAGCTGTGTTTAAATACCTGTCTATAACCAAAAGCATCACACTTAATCATCTTTATAAAATTCCAAGATTTATAGATAGAATCTAACTATATGTGGTGGAACTCCTACATTACATGGATTCATATATAGAATGCTAGCAAACCAAACCTTAGATCTCTTACATAACTATTCTATTAAGCCCCATCCACTTCACATTGAATGATGATTTCTATAATTATTGAGGGAGAGAATACCTTAGGATCAACTTTGAAAGTGACTAATCTACTAAGAAAATATAAAATGCTCTCATATCACCCTATTTCCCTAACACCCTATCACTCTCTCTCTCTCACACACACATATAGATATAAGGTTGTGTCAAAAGATTGAACAAAACAAAAGGAAAGTTGAAAGCATTGTATGTAGTGTGAGAACTACAAGCAAACCTATTCGGGCTATGGATACCCATTGATAGTAGATCATGCTTGAATGATACTAAGGTATCTTCATAAGGGCTATAGACACTCATGGGTAGAGATGCGATGCTTGATAAACAAAGTTGAGGAATACACATAGAAAACTATCTTACTTACCCAAAGTGAATTCCCTAGGCCATGCCTTCAATTAATCATTGGTGAACTGAAAGCTAAGGAAAAAATCAACTTCATAAACTGGCTCATAAAGTTGGTTTGTCAGTCATTTGATGTCCATGCATAGTTAAAATAAATTTTAAAATTAAGAAACACATGGTGGTACCCATAAACCAGAAATATAGATTTATATTATTTAAGATTATCTTTAACATTGGGTGAGAATAATTGTTTTAGGAAATATTAGATAGAGATAACTACTTTTCCTAATGTGTTGCTATTATTGAACCCACAACAACTCCCCTTGATTTTAGATAAAGGCCCACCACTTTAAATTTGGAAATTACCACTTTAAATTTGGAAATTACTCTCATTTTATTGTTATTTGATCCTATGATTGTAAATTTTAAGAGTTTGTTCTATCGTTAGACAACTTATTTTCCGAATTATTATTCTTAATTATCTTATGAGTGCTTTTATGATTAATTCTTTTGGTTTATCTTTTATGGAGTAATGACGTGATGATATGATGCATATAGCATCAAACCATGAATGGGGATTTGTGTCACCACGTTCATGTTTTGAATAAGGGTGAGAAATCATTAGACACATGTTTGATAAAAATGTAAATGTATTTATTATAGCTTAATGAACATGTTCTTGGAGACAAGATTATTGCGTCATGGAAGCTAGTTGATTTGTTTCATTTTATTTTACATGTGTATAGGTTTTTCCATTTGGTTCTTTTTTTATTTCTATTCATTCAATACTATTTATACTCACTTGAAATTACTAAAATGGTTTCACACCTTTGTTATGGTTAAAAATTGAGTTAACTTAAAGAGTGAACATTTTCACTAAGATTGGTTTTTAATGAATAATTTATTCAACTTGGCATTTTAGTAGATTAAAATAATTTAACTAAAACTTAAATGGGGAGCATAATTCGGGCCTTGAAAGGATGCATATAGAAAAATCAAAATGAGTAGATAAATGCTAGTTTAAATAATGCATTAATTTTACTAGTCTTAAAATTTTTGTTATACATTTTTTAAAATTTTACATGCTTTGGAAAATTTAAAAAAAATCAATTAAGGTTTAATCATATGTAATTCAATTGAATCTTAAAGGAATATATATAAAAGTATGAAAATGAGTTAATAACTTTCATTTTGAGAAAAGCATTATTTTCCACAAAGCCTAGTCTTGAGTTAGAGAAGAAGACAACGATAATATTTCCTTCAGAACTAGGAAAGATTTGCATGAATGGTTAATCATGGCATTTGGCCTATGCAATGCACCAACTACGTTTAATATACAATGCTACCCAAGAGGAGCACATCTCACATTTGACGTAGGTGTTAAAGACATTAAAGAAGCACCAACTATTTGAAAATATTAAGAAATATGAGTTTACAAAATGGTATTTGGTGTATCTGGGGTATGTGATAGGTGGAGGAGATATGGAAATAGATACTTATAATATGGAGGCCATCATGAAGTGGCTAGTGTCTATTAATGTTTTTGAGGTCAAGAGTTTTATTTGGGAAACATAGTACCTAAGGAAATTCATAGCCTCATTCTTAATAGAAGTGGCACCACTCCATGTCCAAACAACAAGTATTAAGAGTTTCAGTGGGGAAATGGTCATCAAAGGACCTTTTAAAAGTTAAAGAATATAATTCAAGAACTAGTTCTACCATTACTAAACTTACAACAACCCTTCAAAGTGGAGACATATTTTGAAGTGTTTCATTGGGAAATTATTAACTACCCTACCTATGAAAAGGAGATTTATGCCCTGGTGAAAAATGTGGAGAAGTGAAAACACTATTTGATGGGAAAGGAGATGATAATCCATAGGGATCACCAACCACTGTAATATCCACAAGCTTAGAGTAAGCTTTAGAAAACTAGGCATTACAAGTGGATAGGGTTTTACCAGCAGTTTCATTTAGTGATCTATTAAATTAAGGGAAACATAAACAAGTTGACTAACATGCTTTCAAGGCCACCCACATTAAAAATTATGACTTTTGGAACTTTGATGCACATGGATCCATTTACGTGTGATGCAAAAAAGAGGCATATTCAGAGGATGATGACTTTAAGGAGGTGTTTCAATAGTTGTAGAGTCAGGTTCATGTGCATGATGGTGACAACACAATTGACTATCATATCCAAGAGGAGTTATTCTATAGGTTGGATAATTTATGTGTTCCTAAATTTGAGTGACTGCAATTGATTAGAGAGGTTCACACCTCCAAGGTTGCATGGAACTTTGGTGTAGGGAAGAAAATGGCCAACTTGCAAAGGTATGTGTATTGGCCCAAGATGCAAGAATAGGTAGCTAGGTTCATAAGAGAATATTGATTTGGTGTACCAACAAGCCTAGTAATAAGAAATAAGGTCTATATCATCCCTTACCTATACCCACTCATCATTGGAAAATAATTTCCATGGCATTCGTGGGAGGTTTACCAAGATTCAAGGAGGGATATGACTACCTATTTGTGTTAGGTGACAAGTTCAATCAGATGTGTATTTTGATGCCTTGTAAAAAGATCATCAATAGGAAAGAAATGACGAACTTGTTCTTTGGACAGTTCAAAGTTCACTTTGGGATACCAAGGAGCATAGTTTTATACAGGGCCACAAGATTTCTTAGTTTATGCTGGACTAGATTATGGGGGAAAATGTGGACATAATGTTGAAGAGGTATACAACATCTATCCATAAATAGATGGGAAGACATAAGTAGTCAATAGAACTTTATTGCAAATTTTGAGGGGTTACAATCCTAAGTATCTAGAGACCTAGGATGAAATATGGTATATATACAACAATATTATAATAAAGTAGTTCACACTTCTAATGGTAAGTCCCGATTTGAAACTTGTTATGGATATTTTCCACTGACACCTTCATATATTTATTATGGGAAATAGGGGGGGGTGAGAAAGGATCTTACAGGGGATTCCTTAAAGGGAAGAAAAAATCGTTAAGAATATTAGGAAAATCCATATACATGTACATAAGACACTATAAAAGTAACAAGAAAAATGCAAGGCCATGCATGATCAACATAGAGGTTGTTCGGGGTGGGAGACAAAGTATGGTTATGGTTGAAAGAGGCTACAGGGTCCTTGTAATAAAATCAAGGCTTTGCGATATTGTCCCTTTGAGATACTAAAAATGGTGGGAGATAATGCCTATAGTTTCAGTCTAATTGCATACATGCACATTTATATAATGGTGAATGTAGAGAATCTAAAACTCTATGATCCTTACATGATATATTAGGAAGAGGAACAAATCCTACCTTTAGTAGAGGATTTGGCACCAGATGCTCCAGTAAAGTTGATTGAGGGTACAATTTTGTACAATAGGTCCATAACTACAAGGCATTGGCAATGTGACCTTTAGCAGATTTGGTTGAGAGGACAACTTCTATGATAGGCTAAATGTTACATATGAGAGAAGGTGGAGGAAAATTTCCCTCACCTAATTTAATAGAATCTTTTAGGGACCAAAAACCTTCCAAAATGGGGAGGTGGGATCTGGATTTGGTCATTATATTTTTCTATCTTTTCAATGCTTTTAGAGTGGAAAACGTGAAGGAATCAACTCACATGACAATTTTTATCGACAAGACTCAATTTGGCAAGTTGGGGTCTAAAATATTCGGGAATTTGTTTGAGGCATTAAACAACATTTTTCAGGGGAAAATATTTCCTTCATAAGTGTATAGCTTTTTATGCTATTTTATATAGATACCTTTCCAATGACACAAGAATCGCCTCAATCAAAGTTTGTATGAAAAAGTTATACCAATTAGAAATTGACCTTCTTGTTTTGACCACCATAATTTGATAGGATGCCACGTCAGCCCACATTATTCATGAAAAATGGTCTAGCTATGTAATCATGATGAAGAATAGTTTAGAAGAGTCTATAGTCAATAACTCTAGTTAAGAGTTAAAGGAGCCAAATTTAACCCCTAGTAGTGATCCAGGTGGATGTTGGTGGCCACCTACCTATTCCACTTCAACCCCCATAGTTGTTTGTTTTCAGTTTCCTTAATTGTAGCACAACTTACTATTTTTGGAAATTTTTTGAGTCCTAAACTTTTAGAGCCATTTTGAGGGCCTAAAAGACATTTTTTGGGAAAACGAAGAGACCTAAAAAGTGTAAGAATGGTTTACAAGTTTGTTTTTATCCTCCTATTAGAGATATTCGAAACAATGTATTATGAATCATAGTCAAACATAAATCGTATGCCAAATTTACGACCCTAGGAAGTTGATGTTCCAACTAACCCAAGCGAGGCTCACAAGCTTTTGGCACTTCATCTCCTACGGTTAGGTTTTTGGGTGTTTAGGGTTTCCCATTATTTATTAATGATAAAAAGGCCATCGAATCTCATTGTAGCATAGTTCAGAAGTGTTACACAGTATTTTGTCACTGTCCCTATACTCCCTGTTCCTTTATCCTGGAGGATCTCCACAGTGAACCCCACATTTGCTTTGCCTTCGTGAAGAAACTCCCATTATGTCCCTCTTCATGAGCAGATCATTTCCCTTTATGCAACTATCGATTGATTTCCTACATGTTTTGTAATATCACATATTCGTGTCTTGATGCTTCTTGACTCATTAAATAGGTTGAATTGCACTTCTCCTATTATTATGTTTGTGTGTTGTTGTTGTTTACTTGTTTCAGGAACTTGAAGAAGGAAGCGAGAGATTGCTGGAGCGAGCAAGTGAGGACATCATCAAGCAAGATAAGAGACCAAGAGGTAGGCCCTCTTGATTGATTCTAACCTAAGGAAATCTTCCATAGAATGTATATATTGTGGCTAGACCCATTATCGGGCTAGAGGAATTCGTTCATGTTCGCACTTATAATTTTACTTCACCACAAATTGGTGACTCCACTGGGGAGATCCCATATTTTGTTTGTTTTGGATTTCATGATTTTGTGAGAACTTTGCTAGTTTCACGTTTTCCCTTTGGTTCTATTTCTTTTCTCCTGCTTACTAGCCTAAGTCTAAAATTCATAGTAGGAGATCTGGTCCCTGTTTTGATTTTTTATTTATTTTTCCTTAGTTCCCTCGGATAGCGCATTTAATCGGCTGATAGTCACACTGACCAGTGTGAATTGTGGAGGAACAGTCATGCCGACCAGCCTCTGGTGCTTGTTATCAGTTAGGCAGTCGTACCGATGACTGTAAGTGAAGATTAGGGCTTGACCCCAATTTTGGCCAGTGTGTTCTGCTCTTGTGTTTTTGACCCCGTAAGCTTTTGGATCGTCTTCTCCCTAACTAGAAAGCTTCATTTGGCTTTCTTTATGTGCTTTCTTGGTTTACTCCACCCTCTGATGTGTTAAGTCTAGCCCTGTGTGAAGTTTTTTTTTTATTTTTTCTTTGAATCCCTCGATTAGCACTAGTTGTCAGTTAGGCAGTCGCGCCGATCAGCCATCAATAGTAGCTATAGTACTGGTCAGTCGTGCCGATCGTGCCAATCAGCACTAGTTGTAGTACTGTTTAGTTGCGCTGGTCTCTGAGTTAAGAAAAAATAAGAATTTCTCCCATTCTAGTGCCAGTGTGTCTTGACCCTCAGACTCTCTTCTTCCGCCAGAAGTGACTAGGATGTTTTGTTTTCAATTGAATGAGTGAAAGAGTCTCGTTTGCTCTCTTATTTCGAGTGTCTCTTTTCTCTTTCCAAACATAGATTACATTGCTTGGTTTGTCGATTGAAGCATTCATGTGTTTGGTTTGTTCAATTCAAAGAAGAAGTTGCTTTTAGTTTCATTTATCATGCGTTCGATTTGGTTGATGCTTGTTTGTTCGGAATTGTGAAAATTTTCATTAAAGTGCTTTATGTGAAAGATGCATTTTGCATTTTATGAAAAGAAGAACATCATTCTAGTCTACTTAAGTGAAAATATTGCATTAGTAGTGTTATTGAGGAGCGAGAATTGCATCATCATAGGCATGGAGATGAAATGAAACTTCTTTTGTTGATAGGAAGATTAAGTGCATTTAGGATATTTATTAGTGAAAGATTTCATTCTTTGATTGTTGCATTAATTTTGTGTTCTCTATCTCTCAATTAGTGATAACTTTCATCGAAGATAAAGATCTCTTTTCTCATATAGCTGCATGTAGGAGTTTTGTCAGATGACAGCGGTAGGGCCTTGTAATTGAAACCTAATTCAAGATCAACCATTAAAATTTATTGAATTAACCTAAGGAATCATTGAAACTTAACGCTCACATTTAGTGGTCTAGGCTAGAGACGTGTTCTGGTGTCTTTAAACCTAGTAGTTGTCATTAGCTTCGGCATTAGATAGCGCTAGTACGGATTTGTGCTCCCCATACCATCGAGTATATAACGGGAGACCCCTCTAGGCTACAATCCTTTATCCATAGGAAGTTGAGTCGGCCACCTTGCAAATGTGATACACCAAACACAACATTCAGGGAGATTTCCTGCTCGTACTTCTCGTTTCACCGGGAGGTATTCTATAGTTCACGATTGCCTGGTAATCCTTTTTACCTAGATCATCCAGAGCGGTCATTTGATCTTTTTGACTCATTAAATTTAAAAGATTGTTCAAGCGCTTGTCCTTTCGAGCTCGTTCAAACTGAAAGAGACTAAAGTCACCTTTTTCCCTTTTCTCGACTCTTAAAACATGAAAAGGCAAAGTTTTATTTCAGTGTTTTAAAATTAACTTGCCACGAAATATTCCTCATTAAAGTTATCTTCCTTAGTGATTCTTTAGGGTCGATTCCAATGGCAACATTTCCAGAGTCTACTAGTCAAGGATTCCCCTCGGATGGGAATGCTGGTCCTTTTCCTTCTTTTGGAAACGCTGGTGCTCCTTATATGGAAATGTTGTCCCTCCCTCGGTTAACCATTGGTCTACTTGTTTGGTTGTTTTCGACCTCGGTGGTCCCGAGCGTCCCGACTCCTGCCCCGCCATCTCCTTCATTTGAATCACGTCACGATGATTCTCAAGTTGACCCCTCACCTTCTTCCCCTATTTCTTCACCCTCCTCTTCTACTTCGCCTGGTGAAAGTTTGAAATCCAGTAACCAGGAGGCTAAGAAGAAGAAGAAGAAGTCAAATAAGCGAGAGGCCAACCGTACAACTATTACTCCAAATGCACCCCCCATCGATAAACCTTTTGATCCTTCGCAGAAGGTAAAATTCCCTTGCAAGTTTTGTAAGGGTGACCATCTCCTTCGAGACAGTCTTGGCATTCCCAGAGTCTTAGAGGTATGGTCTCAAAATCTAGATCGACCACCGCATTGACCTCTAGAGATCATGTCAATGCTGCATCCTTGGTTAGCGATGGTAAGAAGAAAGGGAAGAGTAGATTCCCCTATAGGTTATGTGAAGGAGAGCATATTCTTCACCTTTGTCTTCTTATGGATAAAGCTTCCAAAGTTTTGGAAAACCTTGCAGCTCCTCAACCCAAAATTCATATTAGTTATCAGAGGCTTTCCTCTAACCCTCGCCTAGTTGGTAAAGAGATTGAATTGGATTCATCTCTTGCCCATCCTGTGCTTCCTGAGGATGACTCTCTTGTGTCTGTTCCTGACCAATTGTTGGTCGAAAAGAGTGTCGACTTGGCTCTGCCTTCAGTTGTTCACTCTATTCCCAAAGAGAGTAGTGATCATACTGCTCATGTTCTTCTTGTCTCCTCAGATTCTCATGAATCGAAGAGTGACCCTCCCGTCCCAGTTGTTCAGGAGAGTCCTTCTCCTATTCCTACAGAGCATGGGGGCAATCATATGATACCCCCACCAAGTAGTTATGTCGTCTCTTTTGATTGGGGTCCATTGACTGCTTTCTGCCTCCCATCTTATGTGCCTTTCCAGATCACAGTACAAGCCTATAATATGGTAGTACCTGGCACTATATTATATGAAGGTGTGTCTCTTAGCATCATGCCTTCCACTACTTGGCAAGCTTTGGGTTCCCCATAGATTGTTCCTGTCACCCAAAATCTGTTGGCTTTCAACAGAGGAACTAGTCAACCCTTAGGGATCCTTCTAAAGTTCCCTATTATTTTGTGAGGAAAGATCATCTATATAGACGTGATGGTAGTCCAAGGTCCATTAGATTTCAATCTTCTCCTTGGACGCGACTATGTTTATGTCATGGGAGCTCTTGTTTCCTCGTTTTTCTGTGTGATTTGTTTTCCACACAAAGGGAGAATAGTGACCATTGATCAACTATCGTTCATTTGTCACCAGGCGCCTCCTTTGCAACCAACATCCCCTATTGGTTCTTGTTTACAAGAAGTACTTTCCCCGCCATATGTTAATTATGTGGATATCTGTTTCGTCTCCACATCTACTGATGATCACACAGATGCTATAATACATTATGTACAGGGGGCATTGGAACCCAACCTGTCTTTGGTACCAAATGACATGTTTCCTCTTGAAGCGTGATCCTTCTGTCTAGTGAAGACCTCTTGGGAGCCATGTTCTCGTATGGTCCATGAACATATATTACGAGGATAGTTCTTGTTCCTGTGTCAACCTCGTTAAAAAATGAAACAACATATGAGGATAGTTCCTTGTGTTGTGTCAAGCTCGTTAAAAAATGAAACAAGTGCCAGAGGATAGTTTCTTCCTATATCTACCTCGTTAAAATATGAACCGAGGGTGTGAGAATAGTTCTTTGTCTTGTGTCAGGCTCATTAAAAAATGAAACACCTCCCTTTTCCAAATCGAGTTTTTGATTAAGATCTCGTAAAATCCCAGTCGAGTCTTTCCAAGATCTCGAAAGTGAACCTTCATTCCGTCCATCTAGTTGATTGCAATGAAGCTTGGGGGGAATGTACCTTGTTTGAGTCATTATGTTGGGGGCATGCGAACTTATAGCAAGCATAGTTTTTTATTTCAAGCTTGTGTAAACATGAAACAGAACCCAAGCAGAGTTCTCCATGGTTCAAGCTTGTGTAAAAATGAACCCATGCCCAATTTACATCTCGTGAATGTCATTTTTATCAGCTAATTTATGCTATATGAGCCTTGGTTGTTTCATTCCATCACCACCATCTCTTTGGCCGATCATATGCTTTCACTTGGTCATTTTTACTTTCCTGAGGGACCGCAGTGATGAGTAGTTTTATTAGCTAGCCTCTTGACCATTACATGTTTTGAGTAGTTCCTCCATTACCGAAACCAGTTGCTACCCTTTATACCACTCATTCCTCCAGGCCGAGTCACGTTTCAGCTCTTTTCTTGACTTGTAAAACTCATATGAAAAGATTGCCGAGTGTTTTTCCCTTTTGACTTGTAAAAGAAAATAAAATGGGGGCTTCGATTTCATCTCTTTTCTGACCCTTTAAAAATGAAAAAGATGGTCGAGACCTTGTCGTTCAAACTCGTTAATGGATTTGAAATTTCATGCGCCCATTATAAGTTTACCCCTTTTTCAGGTTGGGAGGTGTTATTTACGAGAAAGGTACTCCTTGACTAAAATAGTCAAGCGGTTCTCTCAAGTATTGTTTTCTACCTTTTCGGGCTTGAGAGACACAAATGTACGAAAAGGGACCATGAGGAGTTTTCTTTTATGTGTCTTTTTCAAACTCTCTAAACATGAAAAATATACCGAGTTACACCTTTGTCAGACTCGTTAAACTATTAAACAACATCGGATTCATCACCATCATGACCACAAGCTTCACCTTCCTAGGGCTCGTTAAACTTACTAGGTCGGATTCGTCCAAAGGATGAAATTACAATGCAAGCATATGCTATCCCCTTCAAGCTTGCGATTAAAAAATAATTGGGGTACTCGCCAGAAATGGTGGAGGGGGGGAATTTGGAAATCTATCAGTCGTGTTGGCAGCGCAATCTTGAACATGACACTCTTTTCTTCGTGTCAGGTTGGGACATCCTCCTTTTCATCGTTGACCTTCCTGGGTTTGGGCCGTTCATTTTTGCCTTCCATTTGAACTCTGCCACATCATTATGATCATCGACCTTATGGATCCAAAAGCTACCAAACTTCCAGTTGTGTCACTGATATGTTCAAGAGTTGTCCTTCTGCAGTTACACTTACCTCTGATTCTCTGTATCATCCAAAATCATTTTTCATCCTCTCATCTCACATCAATGATGTGGGATTCATTATGACCCTCCTTTGACATGGTCACTTTCCATCGACTTCAACTCATTATCCAGGAAGTTGACCGAGAGACTCCCTTCCAGTACCTTAGAGCTTGCATGCCCTAATGGAAAGTTCTTTGCACTCGACGACAAGTTCACATCATTGGCTTTCAATCGAGTGATTTCATGGATGTTCGACTTCAGTTCTTGTATTCACATTTCGTGAATTGTGTCGATAGTACCTTGAGGGCCATTGTCATTATTGGTGGTTTCTCTCGCACTTCTCAACAGTTTACATCATTGACTGGTAATCAAGCAACTTTCTAGCATGTTTGACATCAAAAAATCTATTCGCATGCTAGAATATGTACTTTGATCGGGTCGTGTTGGAGCACAAGACCCTAGACTCAGATCACACAAGTCCAGGTTGCAACCTGGTGTGACATGGTTTATGATGATATGCATGTCTCTTTCAGATGGCTGGATTTGACCAGACCATGAGTTATCATATGTGATCCTTCTCATTATTGGATGGCTGCGACCATACCTTGGTTTCGTTATGATCCTCTTTGATGGATGATTGCGCCCATACCTAGATCCATTTACATGATCATTCTCTGGATGACTGCGTCCATGCCTCGATTCATGTGTCATTTGACATAGATCTCAATTTATGTATATGTATCTGTACTTTCTTGCAGGTTTTCTAACGACAGACTGGTTCCCTGCACTAATTTATAAAGCGTTTCACCCCTCACTCTGGTTCGGCCTTCACGCTTTAGGGGGCATTTGTTACACAACATTTTGTCACTGTCCCTATACTCCTCATTTCTTGATCCTGGAGGACCTCCACAGTGAACCTCGCATTCTTTGCCTTCATGAAGAAACTCCCATTATGTCCCTCTTCATGAGCAGATCATTTCCCTTTTGCACCATTTCCCCTGAAACTTCTATTTTTCCCAATTTACAAGACCGGCGCTAATGGCTTTTGTCTCCGCCGCGCCGATGTGTAGAGATTAGCGCTATTTCCCGTGTCGATCGGTGCGACTGAGCTGTGTTCCAGTCGCGTCGGTCCTGTTATGGAAAGTTTTTTAAATTAGAGTTGAAGCTTCCATCTCTAAAAGCTCTGTAACGGAAGTCTAGTAAATGGTTTGGCCAGATGGGGTCAAGGATGACAGTTTGGACTCCTTTCCCCTATAATGATGGAACTACCTCAAGGGATAAGTCCTTCTCCCATGAGAAGAGGATCCATCTCCCATCCATATTTCCTATATAAACCTCCCTTCTTCCCAAGCACAAGCTAGTTAGAGTGTTGGTTGAGTGTGAGTATACTATTTTGATTAGACAAGCAAGCTATTACTAGTTGTAGCCATCTAGTTGTGTGAGGGAGAAGCGTGTTTGGTTTAGAATGAAGCCTAAAGGGAATAATATTTAAACTATTGTTGTTTGAAGCCATCATGAAGTGCTAGCAAAAGTGTGTGGGAACCTGGTCTTGTTAGAGGAAAATTGTGACGTCAAGACAAATGGTTGTAATCTCTCTTTGATATTAATATATGCAACTATCAATTGATTTCCTACATGTTTTGTAATATTACATATACGTGTCTTGATGCTTCTTGAATCATTAAGTAGGTTGAATTGCAATTCTTCTATTATTATGTTTGTGTGCTATTGTTGTTTACTTGTTTCAGGAACTTGAAGAAGGAAGCGAGAGCTAACTGTAGTGAGCAAGCGAGGACATCATCAAGCAGGATAAGCGACCAAGAGGTAGGCCCTCTTGATTGATTCTAACCTAAGGAAATCTTCCATAGAATATATATGTGGTGGCTAGACCCATTATCGGGCTAGAGGAATTCGTTCGTGTCCGCACTTATAATTTTACTTCACCACAAGAAGGCATGTATCCATCACATCTCTTCTCATATATAAGCTACCATCACTTGATCTAGTTTATTTCCATTCTACATGTAAACAATTTTCAATACATTGTTATTAATGAGTTGAAGTTTTTTTTTCGTTGTATCTCTGTGTTTCTATTTATATACGTATTTCATTTCACTCCTTCATAAATCCAGATCAGTGGTATCAGAGCACTCTTCTCTTTCTCTATTTTTTTGTGCATGTCCCCAATGATGTTAGGGTATAAGGAGTTAAGGCTTGAACTGGTTGAATATTTGCAAGACTGGTCTTGTCGACCTTGATGAACTCCCATGGAGGAAGAAAAGAAAGATGGGAGAGGAGGAGATCCTTTCAAAATATCACTCTAAGAAGCTCTCGAGCGACAAAGGAATGTGATGATGGACAACTTTTCCCAGATCCTTCAACAAATCCCCACCAACAATGCATCTTCATCCAACAGTCACTTTGGAGGTGCCAACCGCTTCAAGGTACAAGCGAACTTAAATATCCCTATATGCAAAGGTAAAATAGATGCATATGTCGTAGATACATTGTTGAATCTACTCGAAGGTTATTTTTTGGTGCATAGTTTCTCTGATAGGGATAAGATTACCTCTGCACTACTCAAGGCTTCCCCCCATGTCAAGGACTAGTGGGAAACTTACTATGAGAAAGGGGCGGAGGAACCCTCTCTATTTATAACTACCCCCTCTTAGAACTACTTTTGATACATATTCAAGGAATGGTATTATCCTGTGGGGCGCTATGAATAAAAGTACATATAGTGGACCACACTACAACAAAGAAGTGACCAAGATGTTCATGAGCTCACAAATGTTTTTCATACTCTACGCAAAAAATTAGGTATCAAATACTCTGAGTGACATCTATTGCTCAAGTACCACAGTTGTCTGCATAAATAAATTTAGGAAGAAATGGAGTTCCTGGACATATCCTCACTTGGTGCAACATACTGATATGATTCCAAGATTGAACAAAATTTTAAACAAAAGAAGTGTGACTTTAGATCTGCAAATCAGAAGAAGGGAAAGAGCACCCCTAAACCGAAGAACAAAGGACAAAGGGAAGGTGGGGTGACCTAGGATATGCACTAAAGTCACAAGTAAAGAAAAACACCCCAAAGACAAAGAAGGACACAAGAAAGTGGTGTGAGTTCAATAAGAGACACACTCACAACAAAAGTGAGTGTCGAGCCAAGTTGTCACTGGTGGTTAAACTAAAAGCTTCAGTGTTAGATGCATGTTTCGACTATGAGTCAAAACTTGACAAGGGGAATGACAAAGGGAAGCAGATTTTTGATGCAGAGCCTAACACCATTGTTTCCACCACTAAGATCCAAAATATTGAACATGAATATCTAGACGAGGGGGAACGTCTCTTCCACTCGTAGATGTGGATGAAGGGTTCTCTACTGCAGTTCATTGTCGACATCGGGAGCCAAAATAACCTCACTTTTTGTAGAGGTCATGTAGTGGTTGGCTATACCGACCACACCATGCCAAAAACCATACACCATTGGGTGGCTTCACCAAGGATGAGATCTATGCGTCAACCAACTGTGTTGCCTTCCCTACAACATTAAGCCCTTCACATATGAGGTATTGTGCGATGTTTCTCTTCTTGAAGTTTGTGATATATTATTAGGCCAACCATACTTTTGGAAGTTTCATGTTATGTATGAGTCTAGGCCTTGTATTGCTATTATTACTTTGGGCAATAAGTTGTATAGGATACCGAAGGTAGCTTCACCTACCGCCATCTCTTTGATTTCAACCATGTAATGCAGTAATATAATCTCGTAGACTGGGAAATTTGTTTTCTTTCTGATTAAATTTTAAAGGGGAAGATCATGGCCACCCGGAGGGGTTCCTCCACGCAGAAAAAGCAGGTGGGTAAGGTCATGGAATAATATAGGGACATCTTCTCCTAACACATAGGGTTACTCTTGCACTGCTAGGTCAAGCATTCAACCAACTAGAATCCTGGAGCACCCCTACCCAATGGGTCAATATATCGCTGCTCCATTCTGGAAAATGAAGAGATCAAGTGACATATTCAAGAGCTACTTTAAAAATGGCACATCCGACTAGGTTCCTCACCCTGTGGGAGCCCCATTGTACCTGTACAAAAGAAGGACGAGACATGGAGGCTCTGCATTGATTATCAGGCACTAAACAAAATCATTGTTAGGAACCGGTATCCAATCTCATGGATTGATGACCTTCTGGACCAGTTGAAGGGGGTCAAGTATTTCAGCAAGGTTGATCTGAAGTCTGACTATCATCAGGTTCCAATAAACTCAAAAGATGTGCAGAAGATCGCCTTCAAATCCAAGGAAAACCTTCTTGAATGGTTGGTCATTCCCTTCAGGTTGACAAAATCCCCTACTACTTTTATGAGGCTGATGGATGACATCTTGTGGCCCTTCACCAACTCATTCGTGGTTGTTTATCTAGACGAAATCCTCATCTTCACTACGAGTTTGGAAGAGAAATCGCAACACATTCAACATGTCCTTCAAACCTATGGAAACACAAACTATGTGCCAACTTGGAGAAATTCAGCTTTGGCGTGAGTCTAGTCCAATATCTGGGTTACATCATAGATTAGAAACATGTGCACGTGTGTAACACCCTCCTCCCACATCTACCTACGTAACCGGAAAATCGGGATAAACATGTGATGAGAGACTACTATGATTAGATTCAACCTCCTATGTGACCTTAAGGAAGTGGAATCAACGGAAACACAACATACAAACCTTCCACATTAGCTATAGGACTCCTAGGAACCATCCCAACCACTCAGGTTTCTAGCCCCTGGATCCCACTAAAGTTTTTGACCACTTGACCTCTGTACACTCTCATGTTATAGGCCTGCTAGTGTCGAGGAGGCTCTAGATGCTCTCTGTTAGGATTCCAAGAAACTCTCCTAGGTTGTAGCTCGGAGATGCATGGTAACATATAAATTCAACTGTTGTTGCAGGTTTAATGGAAGGACTGATGGTTTAGTTCAAGCCAAATAACCACTTCTACTTTGTTTCACTCCAGACATGTGTGAACACCCCCAGACTACAAGGCTTTGGACCACCAATTGCTCACAGTTTGAGGTATTAGGTGAATATGGAGAATACTAAGCACACCAGCAGATGCATAAGACCATGTGATGGCCGGATGCAACTAGTAAAGAAGTCTGTAAATCTAATCTACTAATGCAAAGACAAGATGACAACTCCCCTGCATTAGCTAGAAAGAAACCTGGACAACATATTCAATGATGCATACAGGATTCTAGCACAGAGATAAGATGATAGTCATCTAGTGCTAAACATCAAGAGCTCAAGAACACTACATATCAGGCATAGCTTAGAACAGAGGAAAGTGGAAAGTGAGCAGTTAACAGCAAAAGAATCTTGTATTAGTTGAAAATAAAGACGAGACGCTGCAAGTGACAAAATATCTACAGTCTCCAGAAGTTGAACTTTACATCAAATGCCAACCCTGATTACATCTTGTTTTTGGGTATTTATAGATTTACATTACAAGGGCACTTGGCCATTTAGGTATGGAGGGGTCATAATTGACCACCAACCGCATTTAACTGCCTGATGGAGTCTCTGAACATGCTTGCTTGCTTCAGTGGATGAATCTGATCTGTTTAGGTGCTGTGCTGTCCCTTTTGGCTGTTGGAGTGCTCGTACCAGTGAAGTCCATAACTGATAAATTTGGTTATAGGTTCGTGCTTGTCCTTTTCTCCCTTCGCCATGCCTTCTGTTTAATATGGTTGTTGGGAATTGACTGTGATTGGTACTGGAAAACTGGTGATTTCCTTCCTCGGGCAACCGAGTGGTCAAGGACGTGGAATGCATGGGCAAACAGTCAATCGGGATGAGAAGGAAGGATGACCATTGGATCAAGGAAACAGATGGCGGAGATGGCTCGACAGAGGCTACAGGCCGAGGTGGGAGCGGGGTGAATTGGGGCTGTCAGATCTTTAGCGGACAGATCGAACGATCATCGGGCTAAGGAGTTGCGTGGTCGTTTAACGGGCATGAGTGGATATGTCAGGTGGTAACGGTATTCACCGCACTGCTTTCGGGTCCTAAGCAGTAAAAGTCAGGAGTCGCACAATTCCATTCAGCGATCAACACATAGCAGTGGATGAGAGAGAAAAACCACTCTCATCGCGCGCTAACGTTCGATCGGGTCACGGGCGCGGAAAGAGTGAAAAGTGTCGGATCGCATGGAGATGGATCCGACGGTGAGGAATAATGACGCGGGTTACACTATCGGGTGTGACGGGAGCTGTTAGATCATCAGGGTGATCAACGGTGGGGATGAGGCGCGGTGAATTATGAGAGTGCGAAGGCATATGGTGAGGTTCTATGAGGGCTTTGGGGTTTTGCGCTCGGGACTAAAGACAAAAGGTGCTTTGTTGGGTTTCAAAAGGCTTATTTAGGGGATAAGTAGAGTTCAGAGGTGAGCGAGGTGAAGGAGGAAAGAGAAAATTGACCATTGTGAGCCCCCTTCGGACACAACCAATAGACCATGATCCTTTCTGACCTTGGAAAATCAGCATTGCATAGCAGAGCTAACACTGGCTCCTTCTGGGGATGAAATCCTCCCTGTGAGGTTTCAAGAACCACAAACCACTGCCTTTCACACAAAAACAAGATCAGCAATATTTCATAGTGTTCCATTGGGCGTGGAGTCTGATTAAGCCTATACTAAAATATATAAAAGAACATATCTACAATGTTGAGGCCTAAAGGCCTTAATTAGCATAAACTTTCAAAAACCACCCATTAACTGGGCCATAAAAAAAAACTGTTTCTCCTTCCATACTTTACAATATGAAAGTATTGTTCCCTTGGACTTGAGCGATGACGAATGATCCTGTCCATAAAGCATCGAATTTGCCAAGATCTCCCTACCTTTCCTTCAGTGCATCCCATTGGAGAAAACAATCATCATACTGAGAATTGATCCTGTTCACCTTTCTATGAGGGTTTCTTTCTCTTGGTCAGTGAGCATGTCTGCCAATTCATCAAAGACTTGCAAAATCCCGTTGATTTGATCACCTACCTCAAAAAGTTTAGGACATTTGACCTTATCAGGTAGAGATGATTTATATTTCAACCCCTCTTTGTATGCTCTCATCCTTGGATGTTCTTCATGGAAGCCTTTGTACACCTGCTGAATAACAAGGGTTGCTGTGTACTAGGCTATGTCATTTGTGGCCTGAATGATTAATATAAATGGTGAATCCATGTATTCTTGTGTAGGGGACACAAAGACTTCACCTGCTCCTGTAGCTTTCTTAGAACAAGCTCCATTAAAGGAGGTGTCCCAAATTTGTGAGCCTTCTTCCTCCGTGATCTCGCAAACTGCCTTTTCAAGCTGTGTGGAGGCCAATTGGGCAGGCTTCATTATATCAAGACTGAGATTCTCCATGTCAACCTTGGGTATTGAATTATGGCTAGCTGCAGTGCCTTGGGGGCAATTATGAGGGATTCTATCTTGAACAGATAGAGGGACATAAGATGACGGGGGCTGACTTCACAAATTTTTACCACTGGGCTGAGGATAACAACAGGTTGGTCCATTTGCAGATTTGCATAGTCATTAGAAGTTGGGCTGGCTTTAGGCTCAAGATCTTCAAGGATAGATTTCTTGAAGGACTCTTTCTTCACTGGTTCAATCAGAGGCATGGGTATCCTTGGCTTCTGAATTTCTGATTGAAAACTGAAAGAAGAAAGGGAACCTTCAAGCCCTCTTACCTCTGTGACTGGAACTTTGAGGATGATGGGATCTGCTGCTGGTTGCTTCTGCTTATAAGCTTGTTGTTTTGCAGGGACAAAAAATTTATGAGCAGGAGTTACTGGGACATTATCCATCAAAAACCTCGGATTATATCTCTGTTGATCTTCAGTTTGCAGAGCAACTTCTCTGTCCCACTCTTGGTTGATCTGGCCTTTGAATAATGACTTCTCGTAGGCAGCTTTGGTTAAGAAAGGGGCACTACCCTTGTCTTCCATACCATGGATCTCATCATCTTCTTCAAACTGCTCTTCTTCCATGACTATATTCTGAAAAAGGGGGTTCACCCTTTGGTCTTCATTGGCATCTTTGTTTCTTTGCAAAATCTGCAACTGCTCATTTGCTCTTCTATATGGATTTGGATTTGGAAGAGCAAAGGTGCTAGGAGCCTGTCCTTTCCCTAAATGCTGCTTAACCTTTAATTTGGAAACTTCAGAGGCTAATGACTCAATCATCCTGGCCATTTTATCGATCGTAGGATCTGAGGATGATGAGGGCTCACCCCTATGTCTTCTGCTATCAGCATTACCTTCGAGCCTTTCTGCAGCCATGATGTTTGATTCTACTTCCAGGGCTTCATCTTGCATGTCGACCAAAGAAGCACGTCTTCTCTCCCTCAGTAGTAAACAGAAATGAGAATTGAAGGCATTGGCATAGGTGAGCTTAGCAGAGGTAGGGGTGGGTTTGACTTCAGCTGGTATCCTGCTGTACATGCGATTAAATCTCTTATTGAAATCAGACAGTAGCTCACCATTTTCCCTCTGTAAGTTCTCAAATTCAGTATGATAGAAGAGAAGATCTTTTTTATCCCCCCAATGCTTTAGGAACACATCATCTAAGGCCTCAATGTCTGTTATGGACCTAGGGGTCAGCTCTTTGAACCACTTTCTAGCCTCTCCATCAAGGCTTTGGACAAATACTCTCATCCACACATCATCTTCACTAATATCTAGGTTATCAGCATAACTATAAAAAGACTCAAGGTGCTCTTCTGTTGTTACTCCCTCTGTACTAGTGAACTTAGGCATGTATTTCTGGTATTCTCCTGCAAGCATGGCATTCAAAGGAACAGGCAGGACCAGGGGTCCATACCTAGTAGCTATGATTCTTTCCATTTTGGTAGGTGCTTGTGGGCCTGCCATGACTGGGGTAGATGGAAGAGTACTGGTAGTTTGAAAGGTAGGGAGCTGAGAAATGACTGACAAGGCTAAAGGAATATGATGGACTACAGGGGAGGTTTTATTTGGACTGAGATCCAAAGGGGAACTTATTGAACAAGGAGCTTTATGAATCTCTGAGTGTATTTCTTCACTAACAGTGCTAGGCTCTATATCTTCAAAATGGACATGCTCAGTTACAAGTCTCTCTTGCAGAGATACATAAGATTGTTTAGGCTTACCTAGTCCTGATGCTCCTTTCTGAATGATCTTTTTCTGCTTAACAATCTTCCCAGGGTCAGGCATTGGGTTAGCTAGTGATTTATGAGGATTTCTCCGGGTATGCCTCACAAACTGATCCAGAACTGTGATGTGGAGTCACCAAAAGGTTGGTCCTCCAGTAGAGTCGCCAGATAGATGATTGCAACCAAAAATGTGTCTAGACTTTGTCTATCATCAAAGCAGGATCTGTGTAGTTCTCCCAGGGAAGCTGAACTTCAATCTCCTCTCCCTGCCAACGACGCCAATTATGTTAGGATTCCAAGAAACTCTCCTAGGTTGTAGCTCGGAGATTCCTGGTAACATATAAATTCAACTATTGTTGCAGGGTTAATGGAAGGACTGATGTTTTAGTTCAAGCCAGATAACCACTTCTACTTTGTTTCACTACAGACATGCATGAACACCCCTAGACTACAAGGCTTTAGACCACCAATTGCTCACAGTTTGAGGTATTAGGTGAATATGGAGAATACTAACCACACCAACAGATGCACAAGACCATGTGATGGCCGGCTGCAACTACTAAAGAAGTCTGTAAATCTAATCTACTAATGCAAAGACAGGATGACAGCTCTCCTGCATTATCTAGAAAGAAACCTGGACAACCTATTCAATGATGCATACAGGGTTCTAGCACAGAGATAAGATGACAGTCATCTAGTGCTAAACATCAAGAGCTCAAGAACACAGCATATCAGGCACAGCTTAAAACAGAGGAAAGTGGAAAGTGAACAGTTAACAACAAAAGAAGCTTGTATTAGCTGAAAATGAAGATGAGACGCTGCAAGTGACAAAATATCTACAGTCTCTAGAAGTTGAACTTTACATCAAATGCCAACCCTGATTACATCTTGTTTTTGGGTATTTATAGATTTACATTACAAGGGCACTTGGCCATTTAGGTATGGAGGGGTCATAATTGACCACCAATCGCATTTAACTGCCTGATGGAGTCTTTGAACATGCTTTCTTACTTCAATGGATGAATCTGATCTGTTCAGGTGTTGTGCTGTCCCTTTTGGTTGTTGGAGTGCTTATACCAGTGAAGTCCATAACTGATAAATTTGGTTACAGGTTCATGCTTGTCCTTTTCTCCCTTCGCCATGCCTTCTGTTTAATATGGTTGTTGGGAACTGATTGTGACTGGTACTAGAAAACTGGTGATCTCCTTCTTTGGGAAATAGAGTGGTCAAGGACGTGGAGTGCATGGGCAAATAGTCAATCAGGATGAGAAGGAAGGATGACCGTTGGATCAAGGAAACAAATGGCAAATATGGCTCGATGGAGGCTACAGGCTGAGGTAGGAGCGGGGTGAATTGGGGCCGTCAGATCTTTAGCGGAAAGATCAGACAATCATCAGGCTAAGGAGCTACACGGTCATTTAATGGGCGTGAGCGGATTTGTCAAGCAGTAACGGTATTCATCGCACTGCTTTTGGGTCCTAAGCAGTAAAATCTAGGAGTCGCACGATTCCATTCAGCGATCGACACGTAGCGGCGGATGAGAGAGAAAAACCACTCTCATCGCGTGCTAACATTCGATCGGGTCGTGGGCGCGGAAAGAGCGAAAAGTGTCGGATCGCGTGGAGATGGATCCGACGGTGAGGAATAATCATGCGGGTTACACTATCGGGTGTGACGGGAGCCGTTAGATCGTCTGGGTGATCAACGGTGGGGATGAGGCGCAGTGAATTATGAGAGTGCGAAGGCATATGGTGAGGTTCTATGAGGGCTTTTGGGTTTTGCACTCGGGACTAAAGCCAAAAGGTGCTTTGTTGGGTTTCAGAAGGCTTATTTAGGGGATAAGGAGAGTTCAGAGGTGAGCGAGGTGAAGGAGGAAAGAGAAAATTGACCATTTTGAGCCCCCCCTCGGACACAACCAACAGACCATGATCCTTTCTGACCTTGGAAAATCAGCATTGCATAGTAGAGCTAACACTCTCATTATAAGGCATGCCAATGTCTAGGGACTAAATTGTCTAGTGTTGTGCCAGGGTTCCCAGGATTTGAGACACTTTTTCAGGCCCAGAGCGCAGGTGACTTCCCAGAATTGAATTACACCTTCAGAACAATAAAATAATAGGGAAACAATGATGTAAAAGCAAATACTTAAACAAACCATTAACGAGACCTCCACTAACCATGGCAGGCATTTCATCAAACATATTACAAATATGTAATTTGCAGGTGTAAAAAATAGATTTAAGCATAGGGATCTCATACTTATCTGAGAATTATGAGGAACCATTGTTCTCTCATATCCTTTTCTACATTATCATCTATTAGGTCATAAACATATTGTTCATCCATTTACAAGTAAAAACATGATGAGAGGCATACATAGACACTGTCATAAAGCACATACATAACCAGCATAATAGAAACAAAAATACCAATGGAATCACAAATATATGATACACGTATAAAACAATATAATACTCATATAAATACAAGGAAAAATAACCTCATATTGATGATGCAAAATCCAAATCCAGGATGGGACTATCATGTTCCACCCAACCATTGAATGGCTTAGCCAAATATCTCTTTAGCCATTCACCCTTGTTCCATATTCCAAGCATGAATATGCGACTCAAACCAAAAGAATCAACCAGGGCATCCCGAGGCTACAACACCTCACTCTCATCAATAGAAACCAGGATTTACCATAATCCATCTGGATCACTAGGCCAACACAATAAACATATCATAATTGTCTTTACCATCATCTCCACTTGATCACTAGGCAAAATAGGCATGGATGCCACCAAATTTCCCCACATACACCATGAGGATTTTTCTTGTCTCCTAGTCTCTCGAGCTTTACCACATTCCACAGTCTGATCCAAGGATCACTAAGCCCTAAAATGAGACACCACCCTCTAGGCTTTACTTTATATCCCACCATTCATTGGAAATGATTCCTAGGCCTAATAACCTCTAGGATTGATTGTATATCCTGCCATTCACCAACAAGGACTCCTAGGCCATCTGAGGCAACATAATCCTAGCTTCACCACCACCCATAGTTTGTCTCATGGGTCACTAAGCCAGTGGCTTTACCATGATCCATAGTCTAGTTCAAGGTCCACTAGGCCATGTGCTCTATCATTCAGAGATCCACCTCACTTAGCTTCGAATCCTTCCAACAATCCATCTCAACCAAAACATGAGAACCCCATCGCACCATGGCTATCTGGAAATGACAAGGCTAGGCTGAAAACAATGTCACACCTAGAAAAACCCATGCCATAACAACAAAAGAACCACATGCAATACCATGCATGCCAAGTCTAGAAAGGAAAATACAAATGCAAATGGATACCTGCAAAGAATAATGTTGTAGCTGCTTGATCATGCTCTTCCTTGCTTGCTCCTTCCTTCCTCTTGCTATCTCTTCCTTTCTTGATCCAATTCCAAAGTGCTCCAAGAAAACTCTAAGTGTCCAAGTTTGAGAGAGAGAGAGAGAGAATAATGAGAGAGCTCCAAAACTGAACTGACAAAAGATTACAAACTGATCCTCAGAATCCTTTTTATCAATGAGGCCTCTATTTTCTTCAGTTTCCATTATTTTCCTTCATTTTCCTCCTCACATGCAACCTTTGACCTTTCACCTTCCTTTTCTCCTAATTTCCTTTATTTTCATAAATAAATGTGGCAAAATTTCTGTTTTTCCTTTCCAAAGCCCTAGCCATTGCCTTTGCCATTTTCCTTAGCCATAATAAACCAAATGAATGCCTGCACTAGGATGTCTTGCCCAACATTCAGCTTGGAATAAGTGTCCCATCAACTGTGGTTATTATTTTGCCTTTATTAACTTGTATTACATGAAATTTTCACTAGGGTTGTTACAAAACCCTCCCCCTTGGGGGACACCATCCTTAGTGTTAAACCACACCTATACCTCAGCAAAACCACTAAAAAAAACATATTTCCCATGGAGATTTATAACATAGCTCGATGCAGTATTTACAATGATCACCCTGATGAAAAGAAAACCTACATGACGACATAACAAGCATAACATCATAATGACATGACACATACCGCTTATTGGAGCTTTATAACACAACTCATGGTGGTGCTTACATTCATATACATATGTACATATACGAAAACATCACCAAACATATACCAAATACATATACCAAAACTACTTTGCCTCAATCGTTAAACAAATAAGGATACATAGCCTGCATCTAATCTGCCATCTCCCATGTAGCTTCATCAGGCCCAAAGTGTTTCAATTGCACTTTAACCTACTCGATTGCTTGGTTCTGGAGCATGAGAACCTTTTTCTGCAATATACACTAAAGCTCTGACTGGAATTCTCAATTTGGTTCCACCTGCAATACAATCCAGTGAATCACATGATCAACATCTTTAACATACTTCTTAAGAAATGACACATGGAAAAAATCATAGAATTTCAATGTCGGAGGCAGTACAAGTTAATAGGCTACTGGCCCAATCCTCTCAATAATACTGAAGGGTCCAAAAAACCATGGTGCCAGCTTGGCACACGATCCAATCTGTAACGAGCTCTTCTTTGGTTTGATACGCAAGTACACTTGTTCCCCAACCTGGAACTCCTTGAATAACCTGTTCTGATATGCATAGTTGTTCTACCTATCCTATGTTACCTTTAGATTTTTCTTTATAACTTGCATTTCTCGTTCCATGTCTAACAACATGTTTGGTCCAATCAACACTCTGTTAATTGGATCAACCCAACTGATAGAATTATTGCAACTCTGCCCATACAATGCCTCAAACAGACTCATCCTCAAATATTCTTGATACCCATTATTATAAGCGAACTCTACTAATGGAAGATACTCTTCCCACTTTCGTTGTCGATGCATCACATACATCCTCAACATGTCTTCCAATATCTTGTTGACCCTCTCTGTCTATTCATTTGTCTGTGGATGATAAGTTGTACTAAATTCCAACTTTGTGCCCAAACTCGTAAATAAATCCTTCCAAAACTTGGAATTGAACTTCACATCCCTGTCTGACACAATCTTCTTCGGAACACCATGCAATCTGACCACATCTTTGATGAATACCTGTGCTACATCGCTAGCTGAGAATGTAGATTTCATTGGAATGAAGTGCGCTACCTTTGTCAACCTGTCCACGATAACCATGATGGAATCATGTTGTCTCACTGTCTTCAGCGAACCTGTGATAAAATCCATGGAAATGACCTCCCATTTCCATTCTAGAATCGCAAATGGATGTAGCAGTCCACCTAGATTCTTACACTCTACCTTCACATACTAACAATCAAAACACCTAGCCACAAACTCTGCTACATCCCTCTTCAGATTCGGCCAATAATAAAATTTCTTCACTACAGTCAACGTCTTTTGATATCCTAGGTGACCTAAATATGGTTTTTCATGAAACTCCCTCAAGATCACCTTCTTAATATCACTGCTATCTGGCACATATATCCTGTCTCTAAATCTAACCAATCCATATGCTGTAAGACAATATCCCACATCCTATGCACCTGCACCTATACCTATACCTCTACAACCACCAATACCTATACCTATACTAACACCTGTACCTGTACTTGTACTTTACTACAACCTATGCACAATCTCCATATACCTAACATCCTACTGACCTTCCTACAAGTTCCTATCCTATAATTCTGTCCCATAGGATCTCATAGTTGCTAAGTGATTTACTTATACCCGCCTGCTAAGAGCATCTGCCACCTTGTTCTCCTATCCTTTAATGTACCTGATCTCGAAGTCAAACTCAATGATCGTGGCAACCCATCTAACCTGCATGGAATTTAGATTCGGTTGGTCAAATAAATACCTCAACCCAATGTGATCACTCATAAGCACAAACCTCCTTCCAAGAATATAATGCCTCCACATCTTCAATACATGTATGATCGCTGCTAACTCAAGATCATGTGTCGGGTAGTTCTGCTCGTGCTCATTAAGTTTGTGTGACTCATCTCATAGCACCTATCCATCTTGCATAAGGACTCCACCAAGTCATCTTTTGCAAACATTTGTGCACACTACAAACTCTTTGTCTGGATTTTCAATCTACAACACTGGTGCATGTGTCAACAACTCCTTAAGCTACTCAAAACTAGCCTCACACTCCTCTGTCCATTCAAACTTCTTACCTTTCCTATGAAATGATGTAATAGGATAAGCAACCTATGAGAAGTTCCTGATTAACCTCCTGTAGTAGCCTGCCAACCCCATGAAAGATCTCACCTCATCCACATTCTTTGGAGCTACCCACTCCATGATGGCCCTTATCTATCTGGATCGACTGTTATGCCCTCTCTAGAAACAACATGTCCCAAGTAGTGTACCTCAGTCTGAAAGAAAATGCACTTGATGAGCTTAGCATACAACTGATGCTCTCTCAACAACCGCAACATTGTTGTTAAATGCTCGACATGCTCTTCCTCATTTTTAGAATATACCAGTATGTCATCAATGAACACAATAACAAACTTATCCAAATACAGACACAACACACTATTCACCAATCACATAAATGTAGCTAGAGCATTAGTCAAACCAAATGGAACTACAACAAACTCATAATTCCCATACCTAGTGTTGAAAGTTGTCTTGTAAATGTCCTCCTCTTCTATGTGTATCGGGTGATATCCAGATCTCAGATCAATCTTCAATAACACTGCTTCTCCCTTCAACTGATCGAAGAATTCATCAATCCTCGATAATGGATACCTGTTCTTGATGGTTACTTTGTTCAACTACCCGTAGTCAATGCATAATCTGAGAGTTCCATCTTTCTTCTTTAAAAAAAATACTGGTGTGCCCCAAGTTGATACACTTGGCCTAATGTATCCTTTGTCCAACATTTCCTTTAATTGCAAATTAAATTCTACCAACTCATGTGTGCTCATCCTGTAAGGTGCTTTTGATGTTGGAGCTGCCCCTTGCAATAAATCAATAGAAAATTATACTTCCCAGTGAGGTGGAAACTATGAAATGTCCTCAGGAAACACATCCCGAAACTGTTGTAGAACTGGGTACCTTCTCAAAACATATCCATCCTCAACTTCTGTACACTTGTCACTAGAAATGTGCACCATGAATAACTTACACCCTTTCCAATGAATACGCTATTCCTGCATATCTGTCATCATCCTAACTGATGTGGCTTTCTTCTTTCCCTGTAAGACTATTGGTTCCCCGTTGTCATCCACACACTCAATGGCCCTGTCATAACAATCCACCTTGGTTCTATGAAGATACAACCAATCCATGCCCAACAACACTCTGTAGGATCCCAATGGTAATGCTTTCAAATGTGCTATAGTAGGAATACCTTTCAAATCAAATGCACAAGCTCTTACCCAATGATGAAATCACTTCTTTGTACCTGTAGCCAATTGCACTAACCAAGATTCTGCATGCAATTACGTGCTAAAACCACACTTATGCACTAAGTCAACACTAACATAGCTATAATTAGATCCAGGGTCAATCAAAATTGAAATAACTTGATCACAAACCTTACCATCCATCTCAATGATAGATGCCTATTGGTATGCATATTTGTTATCCAATGCTACATAAATATGAGGAATGCTCTGACCAACATCCCCAACAGTCTATGCCTCCTATGCACTATATATATGAGGCCTACCACCATGTTTTGTGGACAATCTCTTTTAAGATGCTACTTACTGCATGTCCAACACTCCAACTGACCAATAACCTCACCTCTATGTTGTTGTTGTGACCCATGTCCATGTCTAGCTGCATTGAACCTCTCTTGCAGTGCCACATTATCTTTCTCATATGCATTCTGAGGCCTTGTTATTTTTGGCTGCCATTTACCTTTACCATTATCCTCATCCTTTCCTTTCCATCCTTGCTGAGGTTCATTCTTATGCTTTGATTGTTCATAGAAATGTTTCAATTTCCCAATAACCTCCTCAAGTGACTGAGGTTCATCATACTCAATCCGATCTCTAAATGCTAATGACAATCTGCTGACAAATCGTTGAACTTTAGCCTTCTCATCTTTAAGATACGGTACATACCTCAATAACTCTAGAAACTTGGTCGTGTAATTTTCATCTGTCATTGATCCCATCTTTAACTCGTATAATTCTTTGGCCTTACCGTCGTAGTACCTTTCTGACAAGTATTTCTTCCTGAAAAGCCTCTTGAACTCATGCCAACTCAAGTCATCGGTCCTGATGTCTCTAACCCGCTTCACATCTTCCCACCAGATGTCTTCTTTACCTCTCAGGCTGAAGATATAAATTTTGGCCTTCATGTTTTATGTGTACTCTTGTAACTAAAAGAACTTCTTCATCACAAGTATCCAAGCCTCTGCATATTCTGAATTCTTCACATCTCCATCAAAAGTAGGTGGCTTTGCTTTCTTAAACTCATCTGGCAAGTATCCCCTATCACTCCTCCTGTAAGAATGATAACGATGACGATCATGATTCCTCTCACAATCAGAACTAGAATAGTACATGTATCCATCACCTCTCATATCTGGAGTATCCAACAACCTACCATCTCTAATAGTGTCATCTCTATCTGAAATGTGACCACCATGAGACATGCTGCCATATTCCCCATTAGTTTTTTCATCTTGCCCATGGCTGATTTGAAGTGGCCCTTATCATTGCAATTCTGATAAATTTTGAAGAAGTATTACATTAACCTCTATTTGTTTCTCTTGTGCCTGTATGATCCTGTCATTATCCACCTTACAACTCCTTATTTTTTCCTTCAAGCTTCTCAATGTGTATACCAAATCAGAAGAGTTCCCAATAGCACGCTACTCATCTGAATCATAGGGAGAATCTTTGTAGTCTACCATCTTGCTAGTCACTTTAATCTCTTTCCTACAAGGCATGCTATGTTAGCTAAACCAAATCACAATAAACCAACGTACCTTAGCATAATTCAGGGAGGATATCTCATCTACAAGATCATCAAATCAGAGTGACACATGTATAACATAATCATGAAAACATATATACATATAATACATAAGAACATAATCATGTAACCATCAGTCTAGCTAGGGTCCAGTCATCAACGCATGACCATGTCAACTACACATACCATGAACTCATGCATGACAACAATAACCATACCAATGTATATTAACAATACAAAAGCATAGACAATATGTAACCAATCATACACTCATGATGACATACTTCATAACAACAACATCCTCTTTCACATGGCGACATCACTACAACCATGACTGACACCATGCATATGAAACAAGCACATAGACCACAAGGATGATTAATCACACTTGCAAATGACATGAATGCATGACCAACACACCACCCATCTAGTTTGAAGGGTGAACCATGCTCTGATATCACTATGTAACACCCTCCTCCCACATCTACCCAAGTAACCGACCGACCGAGGTAAACATGTGATGAGAGGATACTATGATTAGATTCAACCTCCTATGTGACCTTAAGGAATTGGAATCGAAAGAAACACAACATACAGACCTTCCACATCAGCTATAGGACTCCTAGGAGCCATCCCAACCACTCAGGTTGCTAGCCCCTGGGTCCCACTAATTTTTTTGACCACTTGACCTTTGGACACTCTCATGTTATAGGCCTACCAACATCCAAGAGGCTTTGGACACTCTCATGACAAGGCATGCCAACATCCAGGAACTAAATTGTCAAGTGTTGTCCCAGCGTCCCCGGGATTTGAGACACTTTTTCAGGCTCAGAGCCTAGGTCACTTCCCAGAATTGAATGACACATTCAGAACAATAAAATAACAGGGAAACAATGATGTGAAAGCAAACACTTAAACAAACCCTTAATCAGACCTCCAATAGCCATGACAAGAATTTCGTCAAACATATCACAAATATGTAATCTACATGTGTAAACAACATATTTAAGCATATGGATATCATACTTATCTGAGAATCGCTAAGAAACATTGTTCCCTCATATCATTTGATGCATTATCATCTATTAGGTCATAAATACATTGTTCATCCATTTACAAGTAAAAACATGATGAGAGCCATACATAGCCACTGTCATAAAACACATACATAACTAGCATAATAGCATCATAAATACCAATGGAATCACAACCATATGATACACATATAAACCAGTATAATACTCATATAAATACAAGGAGAAACAACCTCATATTGATGATGAAAAATCCAAACCCAGGATGGGAATACCATGTTCCAACCAACCATAGAATGGCTGAGCCAAATCTCTCTTCAACCATTCACCCCCATGCCATATTCCAAGCATGAATGTGGGACTCAAACCAAAAGAACCAACCGGGGTATCCTAAGGCTACACCACCTCACCCTCATCAATAGAAACCAAGCTTTACCATAATCCATCCTAGATCACTAGGCCAACACAATAAATAGGTCATAACAGGATTTACCATTATCTCCACCTGATCACTAGGCCAAGCAAACATTGATGCCACTGGATTTCTCCACCTACACCATGAGGAATTTTCCCATCTCTTAGTTTCTTAGGCTTTATTGCAATCCACAGTCTGATCTAGGGATCACTAGGCCCTAAACTAAGACACCACCCTCTAAGATTTACTGTATATCCCACCATTCACCGACAAGGATTCTCAGGCCTAATCAAGGGCAAACCCCCTCTAGGATTTACTATATATCCTGCCACTAACCGACAAGGATTCATAGGCCATCTGAGGCAACACAATCCTGGCTTTACCGCAACCCACAGTTTGGCTCAGGGGTCGCTAGACCAGTGGCTTTAGTGTGATCCACAGTCTGGTTCAGGGACCACTAGGCCATGTGCTCTATCATTCGGAGATCCACCTCACTCAACTTCGAATCCATCCGGAAATCCAACTCAATCAAAACATGAGAACCCCATATCCAGAAATGGTAAGGCTAGGCTGAAAACACTATCACACCTGGCAAAACCCATGCCATAACAACAAAAGAACCACATGAAATGCCATGCATGCCAAGTTTAGCAAGGAAAATACACATGCAAATCGATACCTACAAAGAATACTGTTGTAGTTGCTTGATCCTTCTCTTCCTTGCTTGCTCCTTCCTTCCTCTTTCCTTCTTTTCCTTTCTTGATCCAATCCCAAAGTGATCCAAGAAAACTCTAAGTGTCCAAGAGTGAGAGAAAGAGAGATAATAATGAGAGAGCTCCAAAACTGAACTGACAAAAGGTTACAAATTGATCCTTAGAAGCCTTTTTATCAATGAGGCCTCTATTTTCTTCATTTTCCATTATTTTCCTTCATTTTCCTCCTCACATGCAACATGTGACCTTTCACCTTCCTTTTCTCCTAATTTCCATTATTTTCATAAATAAATGTGCCAAAAATGCCACTTTTCCTTTCCAAAGCCTTAGCCATTTCCTTTGTTAATTTCCTTAGCCATAATAAACCAAATGAACACCTGCACTAGGATGTCTCACCCAACATTCAGCTTGGAATAAGTGTCTCATCAACTGTGGATATTATTTTGCCTTTATTAACTTTTATTACATGGAATTTTCGCCAGGGTTGTTACAATGTGGATCCAGCTAAGATCCAATCATTCGAGATTGGTCAACCCTGACCATTCTAAAAGAGCTTTGTAGCTTTTTTGGCCTCGCAAATTTTTATCAGAGGTTCGAGTTGGGATTCTCCCATATCACTTGGCCTTTGAGTTAGATTACCAAGGGCGGGGCGAAAGAAACGTTTTCCTGGTCCAAGTCCCAATAGAATGTGTTCGTTGAGTTGAAGCACCGCCTCTGCTTTGCACCTGTACTCACATTGTTAGACTTGAAGTAGCCATTTGAAATTGAGACAGACGCCTCTGAATATGTTATTGGTGTAGTCCTGACCGAGCATAATCATCCAGTGGCCTATCATAGTGAGACACTTTCCAATACAATTTGGAAGTACCCCACCTATGATAAAGAGATCTATTCTATCGTGCGGGCTTGCCGAAAATGGAAACATTACATTATGTGGAAGGAGACGACCATCCACACCGGTCTCCAACCTCTTTCTTTTATACAAACACAAGGGAAGTTGCAGAACGATCACCATCAAAAGTGGTCTACATAGCTGCAACAATTCCACTTGAACATTAAATACGAAAATGGCAGCACCAATCATGTTACAGATTGCCTCAGCCGACCCTCAGTTGCTACAATGACTATTGTTCTCAACTCTTGTGGCCAAGAGACCTCTGGATGGCCACAATTGTACAAAAATGATCCAGAGTTTACCACCACATACCAAATTCTAGTGGATGGAAAGCAAGTTCCCTATTTCCACCTCTAGGATGCATTATTATGATACTTGTGCCACATTTGTGTTCCTTCAAGCAAGTGTGCCAAGATTATTTGGGAGGTGCACTACTGTCGGGTCGCAAAACACTTTGGTGTGGAGAAAATTGTGGTTGTACTACAGAAGTACTTTTATTGGTCAAAACTCTGATAGGATATTGGAAAATATATCAGGTCATGCACTGCATGTGCCATCGCCAAGCCGACCATCAAGAAGCAAGGCTTGTACACTCCTTTTCCTACTCCCATCCAACCCTGGGAATCCATCTCCATGGACTATCTTTCTTCCCTCCCTTCTACCAAGCATGGTAATGACTGTGTATTTGTGGCCATTTAAAAATATTCTAAGATGACTATATTGGTAGTCTAGAAGAAGAGTATCACAATAGAGGACACTGCCAAAGTCTTCTTTGAATGAGTGTGGGTACATTTTTGGATCCCACAGAAAATTATATTAGATCAGGATAGAATGTTCCTGATCACATTTTTATTTAGACTCTAGACACTATTGGACACCAAGCTCACCATGTCGACTGCATTCCATCCCCAGATTGATCACCAGACAAAGGTCGTCACCTGGATGATAGTGCAAATACTTTGCATGTACAACTCCAAGCATCCACAAACCTAGGATGAGAGCCTTCCCTATGTGTAGCATAACTATAACAGAGCTCTCCATAGCTTGACTGGTTGCAATCCCTTTGAAGTGGGTCTGGGATTTCAACCATTGTGTCTGATTGATGTCGCCATGCCTCATGCAACTACACAAACATAATCCATAAATGTATAGTTTGAGGTTGATAAAGAAACCATGTTTATTTAATGCATGCAACACATCTGCCACTAGGTTCATGACATCTTGGAGAATTCCAATGCCAAGTACAAGCAGCGGCATGATCAACATCAAGTGCCACACAAGTTTAAGGTGGGTGACAAAGTTTGGTTGCATTTGCAGAAAGAACGCCTTGCCGGAGCCCAACGAAACCTCAGACCACTCTAATATGATCCTTACACCATCACCAAGATTGTGGGAGAGAATCATTTTGAGCTTAGCATTCCCCCATTCCTTGGCCTGCACCTAGTGTTCAATGTGGACCGCATTCAGCCATACTTTCCACCATTACTGGACACAACAGACATTATAGAACACCTCACACCAACAAAGCTAAACCCATACTGCATGGAACCGGCCACAACTGATCGGATCACAGACACGTAGATCAAGAACACTCACCAACAAAAGATCCAACTATATTGGGTTGTCAAACCTGGCTAACTCCTGCACCAAGGTAAGTGGCTCACCAAGGACCAAGTGCAGCAGAAGAAGTTTCCCAATCTCATGGAGGTACTCAACACAATGGGGACCATTAATTCTTAAGGGGGGAGGACTGATCTAGGTGGATATTGGTGGCCACTCGCCTATTCCACTTGGACCCCCACTGTTGTTTCTTTTCAGATTCCTTAATTGTAGTGTAACTTACTATTTTTGGCAGTTTTTCATATCTTAAACTTTTGGAGCTGTTTTGAGGGCCTAAAAGACACTTTTTTTTTGGAAAATGGAGAGACCAAAAAAGTGCAAGACCAATTTGTTATTTTTTTTTTGCCTCCTCTTGGAGATCTTCCAAACAAGGTATTATGGTAGTCAAATAAATATCATATGCCAAAGTTACAACCCCGAGAAGTTGACATTCCAACTAACCCCAACGGGGCTTACAAGCTTTTGGCGCTTAATCTCCTAGAGTTATGTATTTGGATTTTTAGGGTTTCCCATTGTTTCTTAATGATAAAAAAATCCATTGAGCCTCATTATAACATAGTTCAGAAGGCATGTAGCCACCACATCTCTTCCTAGAGATAAGCTACCATCGTCTGAGCTAGTTTATTTCCATTCTGCATGTAAACAATTTTTAGTACTTTGTTATTAATGAATTAAAGTTATGTTTTCGTTGTATCTCTATGTTTCTGTTTATGTCTATATTTCATTTCGTTCCTTCATAAATTTGGATCAAGTAGGCTATTAGGTTGTGTTATAATCAGGTCTCTAGGAGGAAAAGTGTTTCTATTATATTCTAGTGCATTTTGTATCATAGGTGAACATAGTAACCAAGAGTGGTTAGGGAGAGAGAAAACAAATGGGATTTATGCACTATAGCATCCCACAACCCTCACTTCTTTTTACTTGCATCCATTTTCTATTCAGATAAAGAGATCAAAGTGGCCTCACCTTCTAGCTAGGTTTTCGCTTGAAAGAGTTTCCTTGGTTACATCTTGCATTAAGTTGTGGTTTGTGATTTTTATTTTGATGTTCTCTATTTTTTACATAATTATAATTTGCATTCATACACAATAAATGATACTTAACAGATCTAGAAATCTAAGGAGAAATTTACTCTCATGATGTAGATTTCAGATTTTTAGCATAATTTAACAGATATGTCGTGACGAACTATCCATTGGAATATCCATGACAATTTACAGATGATTTTCAAGGTTAGGTTAGCCACTTGTCAATTGGGTTTATCTCATATGATTGGGAAGAATGATTCTTATCCTCCCCACCAAAGTTTTGTTCTCCTAAGTGATAAGCTTTTTCATAATGACTTCTATCCTTATTGTTGAGTTTCAACATTCCCTTAAGGATTGAAACATGTATATTCCTCATATGGAATATAAAGATATTTCTCATGGGAAAATAAAGGATAGATGACCCATTGCTAAAATAATAATATCATTTGTTTAAAGAAGGAGAATAATGACTAGCCTCAATAGATTAGTCCTTGTGCACCCTACTTCCTTTAGGCAATCCTTTAGAATGTCTATATAAATGCAAAAAAGAAAAAGAAACATATGGTAACCTTTATTTACCTTTATTTTACAATTTATTTCTTCTAATTATTTCTAGCTACTTTTAAATTTGACAATAATGAACCCTAATATCTTTAGGTCTCTTCTAATGATTATTTCAACTAACTATATCAAAAGCTTTTGGGAATTTGACAAAGCAACATAAAAGATTGTTTCTTACAACTTTAACTATAATTTTAAATGTAATTATGTTTACTTAGATCAAATATTAACTTGAGAAACCAACTTATCTTAAATAAACTTTCTTATCATAATTTTCTAATCATAAACTAATCTTATTTTCTAAAATTTTACTATATTATTTCATTATAAAAAAATTAATTATGATAATTTGGAAGCTAATTTTGTTATCTATTTTAAAAATAAGAATACCAAAACTTTACTTTATTTTAATAACTTTCATTTTTTTAATTTTCTTTTAACAAAATATGCAACCATAAATTCAACGTGGATAGTAAAAAATCATAAGCTATAAAACATTCAAAACTGTAATCAAACTTAGAATGATAATTAAAACATTTTCAGTATGAAGAATGATAATTAAAACATTAGAATGTACATAGAGTTTTATAAATCTCCAGTATATGGTAATATTACTCTATTATTAACTTTATAAGTTTTATGAATCTCCACTATATGGTAATATTACTCAATTATTAACTTTATAAGTTTTATAAATCTCCACTATAGGGTAATATTACTCTATTATTAACTTTATAAATATAATAATGTTATTTTGCTAATTAAATTTACAAATTAAAATGTGTTTTAAAAATATTTTAATTTAAAATTTAGTATTTTTTCTTTAATTTTATTTAGATCAATATTTTCTTTCATGATAATTTATTTTTATGTGTTTTTCAAATTAATTTAAAAATCAATATTTTTTTATTTTATTGTCTCTGTCGGATTAATTTAAAAGATGCCTAAGACGCTTTTCTGAAATCTTTCAATCTTTGTTATGCCAAAGTGAAATATTTAAAATTTTGATTTTTAAAATTTCGAGGTTGGAGTTATTTAGCATTGGACAACGAAACTTCCCACTTCCTTCCATTGAAAACCAATTTTTATATTATAATAACTCCACTCAGCACAGTAAACTCCACTCAGCATGGTGGAGTTCAGTTATAATAACTCCACTCAGCATAGTGGAGTTCACTTTTAGGTAGCCCTAAGTCCCGTCCGACAATCAATCATGATTGTGGAAGATATAATCAGATGGTGGAAAATGTGGAGACTTTCAGTAAAGCCCTATCCCAATCACAATCTCAATTTTTATGCGCAACTCCACTCACTCAAATCAACTTTTACTAAAGCGTGTAATAGTAACATAGTGAAGGATCACCCATCTTTCCCTCCATTAAGTGAGGAGGGCTACAATAATTGCATTAACCCCACCCATGTGCGTGTCCCTGTTCAGACCAAGCCTAAGCCACCTCTTTTCTTGTTAATAAAATCGGATCATCGATTCCTCCACTCCATTACTGCATCCCCTTTGCTTACACTTTTGAGACGCAGTGCCCTTCTCCCCTCACAAGCCGCCATACGCTTTCGTTCAGCTCTCATTTCATTTGGCTTTTCGCATATTCCCAATATTTTCTTTGGTCATTCTTTCATGGCAGCCACTGGTATTGCCACCGATATGGCAAAGGGTATCGCAAGCGCCACTATTCGTGCAGTCATTAAACAGATAAAAGATGTTGTTGAGTTGGATCAAAACCTTCAGCTTCTCAATTCTGACTTTGGCTATATGAATTCCATGTTGCTCGATATTGATCAACAATTCCAAGCTCAACACAGAAGGCTGCCGGTGTCCATAGAAAAGTGTTTGGGACGGATGAGCGACGCCCTCAACGAGGGCCAACAACTCATCAGTCGTGCCGATCGACAACGAAGACGGTGGTTTGGATGCTGCCTCCTCTGCAACCCCAATCTCTTTACACAAATCAGAGATTGGAGGACCAGATTTGATAAACGCTTTCAAGAGTTTGTTAATGTCTTTTCAGTAATTGCCAATGCCGATAACATTGTGGCCTGTGCACCGTCCCAGCCGGGGCTTCAAGATGTACCAGACGTCATCGTAGGGTCGTCCATTGAATCTGCTCAGGTGAAGCTACAGGCATGGCTTACAGAACCAGCTCATTCCCAAGCTCGCGTGATTGGCATATACGGCATGGGTGGGGTGGGCAAAACCTCCGTGCTCAAAATAATTCACAACAATTACAAGGTGAGTGGTATATTTGATTTTGTCATTTGGCATACAGTTTCAATGTATAAATCTGAAGCGGAAGATGATAAGATTAAAGAGTTGCAGTTTTCCATTGCCCACCAATTGCATTTAGATCTCAAGGACTTTCCTACTCTTGATATAAGGAAGATGAAATTGTACGCCTCTCTAGAAAACAGTAGATTTCTTCTGATCTTGGACGACTTATGGAGTCCAATTGATCTGAATAAAGTAGGCATCAAATTTGGGCGTGATAAGGGCAGTAAAGTCCTCATATCCAGTCGCAGCAGCGGTGTTATTAAAACAATGGCGGAAAGTGATCATTACTCCTTGAGGATGGAACCCCTGTCCCCAGAGCAAGGGTGGGAGTTATTCAGCAGAAAAGCTTTCGCAAATGGGGTTGCTCATGGGAAGGTGATAGAAACTACTGCCAAAGATATTGCCAGAGAATGCAAAGGTTTGCCCCTGGCTTTAAATGTAGTTGCTGCAGCACTGCGTTCGGAAACGGATGTAAGTAAGTGGCGCAATGCTTTACAATTCATGACAACTGTAGATCCTACCTTCCCCGACACTCACAGCACCATCGATAAAGATCTCTATCAACACTTAAGAATGAGCTATAATGATTTGCCAAATCATCTGAAGAGTTGTTTTCTATATTGTGCTGCGTTTCCAGAGGATGCAGAAATCGAGGTGGAGACACTGGTGGAGTTGTGGAGTGCTGAAGGATTGGTCATCACCAGAGGAATAACTTCTTTAATGGATGTTGGGAGTCAGTACATAGATACACTGGTAAGCAGGTGCTTGATCGAATATGTCGGTCTGAAGAAAAGTCGTGTTGGTGTGGAGAGAGAGGTGATAAAAGTGCATGACGTTCTGCGCGATATGGCAATTTACATAGGCGAAAGGGAAGAATATTGGGTATTTGCATCAGCTCAAAATCTCCAACAATTCCCCCGTGGAGAAGTGACTAGGAATTGCAAAAGACTATCTGTTAGTCACAATGATATTGAAGAGCTCCCCACGGATTTGGAATGCAGTACAGAACTCCTGTGTTTGGTGTTAGCCAACTGCAATAAATTGACAAAGGTTCCAGCAGCATCATTTTCAAACATCACGTCTCTCAAGGTTCTGGATCTATCTCACACCTTAATAGCATCATTACCAACATCGGTGGATCGACTTGGAGAGCTTCAGTTTCTCAATTTGACTGGCTGCTATCATCTGAAGGAATTGCCCGAAAGCATATGCACTCTTTCTCGTCTTCAATTTTTGAATCTTCAAGGCTGTGAATCCCTGGTTTCTTTGCCAGAGAAGATAGGAGATCTTCAAAGCTTAAAACATTTGAATTTTAGGACATCGGATCATGAAGACAGATCAACGGTGATTCCACGGGGTATCTTTGGACTCACTTCATTGACCAAATTGTGTTTGCCGACGCGGAGGCCTGGTTGGGTAATCAGCAATATTCAAGATTTAAAAAATCTGTCAAATCTGTTGGAACTAAGTATAGCAGTAAAACCTCATATATTCAGTGATTGTGATTGTGGGTTGTTGAAGAAGATGAGAAAATTAAGGTTGCGGTATGTCCAGGATGCAAATGCAAGGAGAGATGATGCTCCGGGGGATGATGTGGTGGAGGATGCAGCGATGGTAGATTTTCTCCCTCCTCTCCAAAATATGAACGACTTGCGAAGCTTGTCTTTAATTGAGTATCCGGGGAGAAGTTTGCCCAGTTACGTTCGCAAGTTGCCAAATTTGGAGGAGCTACGGTTGTGGAGGTGCGCTGAACTAAGGGAGCTGCCTGTTTTGGAGATTGGTGGTGATAGTGCATCGGCCAGTTTTCCAATGTTAAAGACGCTGTGGATACAGCTCTGCCCGTTGCTTAAGAGATTACCAATAGGAATAGAAAGCTTATGTAACTTGAAACAAATTAGGGGGGAAGAAAACTGGTGGTCCGCTCTAATTTGGGAGGACGAAGCTGTAAGACTGAAACTGGAACCATTATTTAAAGATATATGGGCGGCCTAATGCTTTAGGAGAATATTGTTTGAGTAATGCTTTAAGAGAATATTCTTAAATATCATTTGACTGTTTATTGAGAAAAAAATAAATTATTTAAATGTTACTTTGAATTTCATTTTTTTGCTTTTTATGAAATACGTTCAATATGTTCGTATGAAATATGTTGAATATGTTTTAATGTTTTTTTTTTCAAATTTTAAATGATATAAAATTAAAAATATATATTTTAATTATTAAATTAATTTAAATAATTTAATGGAATATAATTTTATTATTATAATTTAAATAAATATATATAATAAAATTAATTTATTATTAAAATTATTTTTAAACTAATGCGATATTACTTCTTATATATGTTTTTTATTATCATACACTTTTATTAATACCATATAATAAATTCAAAATATCAAAGTTTTATGGTTAATAAATGTTATCATATCTACAAACTTTTCTTAAACACTACGGTGGGCCTCAATCTCCTCAATATACATAGAATGCTGTAAAACATGGTTTAATGTGCTCTCTTATAAGAGAAGTATTTTTTAATAAAAATAAGCAAATATTATAAATTTTTAATACAAACATATAGAATATATTCTATGAAATTTCATTTAAATATTGACGTTATACTTAAAACAATATGAACCTGTCATTAAGAGTATATTATGCTGTCAAGAACTATCTGATTGGTGGAAAGAAAGTAACACTATATCAAATACCTCACATAACCATAAAGCTCAACACATAGGGCGATTTTTTTTCAAAAAAAAAGGGAATTGTCAATTGGGTAGGCATTCATATGTCATGAGCTCCTTCACATTTTCATACCGCAACATATTTCATGTTTGGCTACAATACTACAAAAGCAATGATGGATGGGTGAACTTTTTTAATTGTTTTCATATGTGATAATTATTCGTGTTCGAATTTAAAGACTAATAACTAATATAATTTAAAGATAGATATGTTACAAATCAAATCGCTAATATTAATATATTAAAATAAATATTTCTGGTTTGTTTTTAGATTTTGTAATCAGAGATTTTCTTTCTTAGATTTTGTAATTAGCGATTTTTTTTCTTTAAATTTATTTATTTACTTTACCATAGTATTATACATGGTAAATTACAAAATTTAATTGAAGAATTGCAAATTTTCAAACAATACAAATAGTTTTTCTCTTTCCAAACAACAATAATAGTTTAGTTTTTTTTTCAGGGTGTGTATAAACTAATGATAATTTTTGAAGGAGTTAATAGTGATGTAAATTTAGAAAAACAACAATTTTTAATTTAGAGAGATGATTAGAGATATTTACACAATGAATTTGAAGATGATGTAAAATGATGAAAAGTAGGAAAATGAGTAGCTTTCCAAATATATAATTCTTATTTATAGAAATTGTGTCTAACTATGTGAATTTTGAGTTTTTCTAACATTGGTATGTTATTTTTCATGCAAAATATAACACATGTTTCTGTTAATACAACCTTTGAGTATCTAAATGATGCAATATTGCTACAAAAACTTGTGAAGCTGTAGAGAACATGTTGTTCTTGTACAACTATTTTTTCAAAATTTACAATCCTAATTTTATATGTTTTTTTAAATTATAAAAGTCATTATTCCTTGAAATTGTAGAACCTTCCATTAGTGCAACCTAAAAGGATCTTACCATTATCAAACAATTCTTTCTTTTAGATTGTAGGTCTCAATATCCTCTAGTGTGCCATATTATTTTTTTCCAAATGGTTAAGGCCCCCAAAACCTGTAGCCAAAATAAGCAAGGTTTATATTTTAAGGTTTTGATCAATATCAAGAGAAAAATAGTAAAAAATGTCAATTTTTAATACATAGAGAGGAAAGAAGAGGGAGACAACGAGAGAGAGAGGAGGGGTAGAAGAGATAGAGAGACACATGCAAATAGGTAAATGGAAATAGAGAGACGGAAAATGGGGCGGGGTGGGGGGAGAGAAAGAGAGCAAGGTAGGGAAGGAGACATGGAGGGAGGAGAGAGGATGGGAGGGAGATCGAGAGGGGAGAGGGGGAAATAGAGAGAGTAGAGGAGGAAGAAGAGATATATAGACAAAGAGAGGAAGATAGATACTGATGGAATATGGGAGAAAGAGAGAGGAGAGGGGGTGGAGAGAGAGAGGGTGGGGGGAGATAGAGAGACATAGACAAATGTGTAAATGGATATAGGGAGATAAAGAGTGTGGATGAGAGAAAGAGTAAGAGAGGGAAGGAGAGAGGGAGGGAGGAGGGAGAGGAGATTGAGAGAGGAGAGAGTGAAGGAGGGGAGGGAGATTGAGAGAGGAGAGAGGAAGGGAGAGAGTGTGGAAGAAGAGAGAGATAAATGGGGAAGAAGAGAGAGGTGGAGATAGAGAGTGAGAGAGAAGGAGAGAGGGAGGCATGGAGATAGTGGAGGGGGAAGAAGAGAGAGAGGTGGAGATAGAAAGTGTGACGGAAGGAGATAGGGACGGATGTATATAGTGGAGGGAAAGAAGTGAGAGATATAAAGAGTGAGGAAGGGGAGAGATAGTGATGGGGGAGAGAGGGAGAGATACAATAGGTTGGGTGGGGTGTGGGTGAGAGAGAGAGAGAGATGGTGGGGGGTAGAGAGGGATTAAGAAAGAGATAGAGAGAGAGGGAGATGTGAAGAGAAGGACAGAGAGCGATGCATGAGAGAGGGATATATATAGTGAGAGAGAGGGAGAGACAAAGACATTGACGGGGGGAATACATAGAGAGAGAGGGAGAGACAAAGGCATTGACAGGAGGAATACAGAGAGAGAGAGAGAGAGAGAGAGAGAGAGAGAGAGAGAGAAAGAGAAATGGTAGAGGAAGGGGGATAGAGACACACATACACACAGTTTATATAATGCATGCATGGTCTTGGCATTGCTAAGATAATGTGAGAAGGTGAGAGATGAAGGTAGGTAGGGAAGGTAATGTATTGTACATGAGTCTCGCGAATGTATTCCTGTTGTTAAGAAATCATACAAATTCATTGAACATATGCACATTTCTAAGAATGCATGCAAACTTTTTTTGCTAGAATTTACCCAATGTACTTGCCACTTGTTGGACATCCAAACAAAAATCTTGAGAACAAGCACAAAAGAACAATGACTATGGTAACATTTGATATGAGTTTTTTTGTAATTAGAAATAAGAATTTTTTCCACTTGTGTTATTAGCAATCCAATTTTTGTCTTGTTGTGTAACTAGATGATGCAAAGGCATCCATAAAACTTAATTAACCGAGAAGGTCAAAACCTTTTACTAGAGGATTTAGTCCCTCAATGTGTGGGGTTGTTAGGATAACATTCATTTTATTGCCATGCAATCCATTAAATATAGCTATTTTTTATGAATTTGTTTAATTATGCCAAGTTCGGCTCGTCTGATTCGATCCTCATGGATATGGAATGATGTCTCATATGTATTTATCATTGTTTGAAACTAATAAAAGAAAGAGAGTGTGGCAAGAGGATTTAATTATGAATAAAACATTCCAGAGTGGTTATATTGTGCCTCTATGATTCCTGTATAGTATTATTTTTAACTTATTGTTAAATGTGTGGTTTCTTTATTATCAGATGCTATATGAGTGGTATCATAGGGGGATCTATATATGCATGTTAACACCCTATTAAAATCCCTATAATAAGCTTGCATGAAGCCTTTCTCAAAATAGAGTGAAAGGGGAGTGAGATTTAGTTTTTTCTTTTTAAGTTGTGGGAGTTGGTTACTTGACGAGAACCAAAACTCTGTTATGAGATTTCTATCCCAAGACAAGTTCCATGAAAGAAATCACCCTAGAATTTCTTATGAGTGATTGGGTTTGAAATAGTTGAGACAAACTCTTTGGTGGTGATTGGCAGAGAGGCAAGCTACAATTGCTGACAAATTTCCTATCCCAGAGGTCCTCACAAGCGAAGGTTGGTCAAACATTGGGTCAAAATTTTATCGTCAGGGTCAATACTTGATGGGAAAAACAAGGAAGTGGCACTTGACAAGAATTATTCACATGCCGACATATTTTCCCTAGAAATAAAAGCGAGAGACTTGGTAAATTCTCACGAGGGTGACTTGGTACCAAAATGCCAAGGGTTGAAATATTGGTCATGGGTTGTGGTCGTATGGCCCTCCTCGTAAGCACTAGTGCTAAGGTTTAATTGGTGTGCATGCATATATTTTGGTCTTGGCTACGGTGGCTATAATATAAAGTTTTGGAACTGTATCCTCCCTTCCCCTTTGGTCTATGTTAAAAATATTTTTTATCCGATGGTTTTTTAGAAAGAAAGGTTCATATATATGTATGTATGTATGTATGTATATATATATAGATATATATAAGCCCCTTTGTCTGCACCATTGTTCTATTAGAGAAGATTCTGCTCTAGGAACAAATAACTTATCATGGATCCCATAGTTGAAAGAGTTGGAAGAGGATGTCAGAGAGGACAAAGGCCTTTAGTGAATGCTAAGGTGATGTGACTTATGCAACAATTGGAAGAAATAATGGAAGCCATGGAAGTTGGTAAGTAGAGAGATCCTAAATCTAGTGATGTGAGCGAGGAAGAAGAAGAAGTAGCTGAGGAGACACCATAAGTTAAGTTATTGAAGGAAGTTTTCAAATTTGTGTAGGTTTTAACCATGTACAGAAATTACATGCAAACAAATTTTGAAAACAGAAAAATATACAATGGAAATAACATAAAATATACATAAATATTTTCTCCTGGAACACAAACCAGGAAAACCAGATTGATTTTTCCTTATATTCCTTTTAATTTTACAATACATATATATACTTGCCAAAGCATTCATAAATCCCAATCCATTAACCCTGGATTAGAACATAATTGTAGTTCCCTAGACTAGATCTACAAAATATCATGGGAAAAAACCATCATGCCCAAAACCATGCACGAAAACCATGGGTAGGTCTAGAAACCATCCTTGGGTCCACCCAACTATTATTGGGTCTGCATAAGAAAATTGTTTAAGGAATTGCCCCAAACCCCATGCAGGGGGGCTATCGCGCCCTTGCAAACCCCCCAATAGGGGGCGCTTCCACTCCCCCTGCAACCCCCTCGCTACGCCTGCCGCAACGTAACAACACATGGCACTAGTTGTGGAAAGAATAGAAAACATATCCAACTATTTGTTTCAAATCCTAAGCCTGAAATATCTACCTACACTAGTAGCATTAATCCAAAGGATCTTATGGACTGGATCATAGAGATGGACAAATTCTTTGAATATGAGGGGATGGATGAGGAGTAGAAATTCTAATTTATTGTCACCAAATTGAAGTGACATGCAACTCTATGGTGGGATGGTGTGCAGGTTAAGAGGAAAAGGAAGAACAAGAAAAAGATCAAGAGATGGGATAGGATGATTGCAAAGCTCAGAGGTAAGTTCTTACCCAAATATTATCATCTCACTTTATTTAGAAAGATGTAAAATATTATATAGAAGCTAATGTCTATGAGGAGTATACAAAGGGGTTTTGCAAAGTAAATATTAGAGTTGGATATGTAGAATATTCTATAGAGAAGACAACTAGATACATAAATGGTCTTAGGTTGGATATTGAAAGATGATATCAATGTGTTATCTCCGACTACTGTAGAAGAGGCATATCAGCTAGCTTTGAAGGTTGAGGAGAAGCTTTCAAGAAATTAGCATAGTAGAGGGAAATTTCTACTAGAGCAAGAGGACAATAGTAAAATAGAGGGGGATATACATCACAGAGAGAAGGAGTTATTAGCTTAATCCCACAACAAAATCTAGAATGAGACTCCATAGGATGAAGATCCTTTTGCAAAGGATGCGAGAGAGGCAGAGGAAGAGAAATTAGATGCTACATGTGTGAAAAAATTGGACATATGGCATATGAATGTCTAGGATGTTGGGTTGTGTTATATTCTTTCCATGAATTTTTTTGGACCCTATGTTAGGTTGGGCGGATCTACCTATCATTTTGTGCATGGTTTTGGATGCGATGGTTTTCGGTCCATGGTATTGGATGCTTCGACACGTATAAATATGTATTGTAACATTGAAAGGAACATAATGAAAAATCAATCTGGTAGTCCCGGTTTTGGGATCCAGGGGAAAATCTTTATGTATATGTGTTTTATGTGTTATGCTCTTGTATTGTTTATTTTTTGTTCTTAGAATTTGTATGCAGGTAATTTATGTACGGGGTGAAAACCTACATTTGGTATCAGAGCTGTTTTGGCTTCAAGGGGACGCCTTTATTGCTGAGGGGTTTCGCTTGGGCCTGTGGTAGACCCTGTTTAATGGGAGATCTGCGAGATCGATTCTAGTGGTGAAAGAAGATGACGAGCAGTCGAAAGATAGAGATCGAGAAATTTAATGCTCAAATTTTTGGGTTGTGGAAACTCAAGATGGAGGATTTGTTGGTGGATAAAGATCAATGGATCGTGGTAGATCTGGGTACTAAACCAACAAGAGTGCTCGATGAAGAATGGAAGAAATTGGATTGGAAGGCAAAGAGCACAATACAATTGTGTGTCTCAGATTCAATATTGCTGAATGTATCAGGGGAAGCTACGGCCAAGTCTTTGTGGGATAAGTTAGGGACTTTGTACCAATCTAAGTCTCTGGTGAATAAACTGTTCCCACGGAAAAAACTGTATAACCTGAGGATGAAAGATGGAGACTTGGCGACAAAGCATCTGAACACATTTAATACTGTGGTAAGTCAGTTATTATTTGTTGATATTAAAATTTCAGATGAAGATAAGTGCACCAGTTTGTTGTGTTCTCTACCATATTAGTGGGATAGTCTAGTTATTGCAACAGGTAACAATGCAACTGCCTTGCAGTTTGATGAAATAGTCTCATCTTTGTTGACGGAGGAGATGAGAAGGAAAAATTGGAGATCCAGAATGGTGATGCCTTGTATGTACAAGGATGGTCCCAGAACAGAAACATAAATAATTCATCGAGTGGGAGATCTAAATCTCCAGGAAAACCTGTAAAGGTGGTGTGCTAGAAATGCGGAAAGGAAGGGCACTACAAAAGGGACTGTAAATTTAAAGCTCCTAACAAAGGAAAGGGATTTGATGATTCTCCTTCTTGAGAGGCGAAAACCACCTCAGATGAAGGTGGGGATGTGTACTTGGCTTCTTTAAGTACACATGTAGATCATGTAGAATTTTCCTACAAATCAGCTAGCTCTGATACCATGTAGAAATTTCACCTGTAGAACAAACCGATATATGCAATGTCCCAAAGCATAATACTTGTTCTACTTCTACAAAACATTAAGCAAAAGCATAATTGAATTCATGAGCAACATCAAGTAGAAACATGCATAATTGATCAAGAGAAATAATCACACATAACACAAGATATATCCAGGGGAAAGCACCAACATAAAACCCCAACCATGTATTATCAATCAAGTGGAAATCCTCTTCACAATACAAAAAGAATTAGCTCTCAAGCTATTTAGTTCTCAATGAACTGTGAAGATATGAAGATATGTCTCATGAACCACCCAAGCCCTGTTTATATAGGCTTTCCCTATGGTCCTCACGTAGTTTGCTTGGGAAATAATAGCAAAAGCATATGCTATTAATTCCAACATACCAAAATTAACCAATGGTCCAACTACGTATTCCTTGAGAACACTAGTTCCTCAACCATGCAAAAACTACTTAATACAAATAGTTAAGCATCTGATAGTACACTGTTCCACATCTGATCTCAACTGGGTCTCTGACAGAACTGACATGCAACAGTTATCTATGAGTGAATCCTCAGTTATCTAAAATAATAGTTGTCACATGCATGCAAGCATTAACAAACTATATTTTATTATTTTAACAACTTGTTAAAATAATCTAACTGAATTTGACTAGTTAGAACTAAGTCAACTGATTCTCTCATTATAGAACTCATGCTTATTCCCTCAATCAGTGGAGGAAACTCATGTGCATGCTCACAAAGTCTTCAAATTCAAATTTCCTTAATTAATTAACTCAACTGAATTAATTAATTAATATTTCAAATTGCTGTTAAGACCAAAATTAATTTTACTTCCTATAGATAGACTAGGGACTGCTATAAATAGGAAGGGACCCATAAATGCTATTTTTAGAGCTTTCTATTTTTAGCAGTTTCACCTCTTACCCAATGTGGCCAATGACCTCACTAGCCAAACTGCTATTTTTAGACATGCTATTTTTAGTCGGTCTATTTTTAGCACATTCTGAATTGAACATTTATTGTTGCACATTTTTCAACACTCCCTCTCAACAAGAAAGGCTTTCTCTTGAACTCGATCCTGTAACTCTGGAATGTTCTGCATGCAACACATCTACCCGGTCCACTTGCTCCAACAACACTTGGAACAAAAACACTCCCAACTGACCACTCTGTTGGGCTCGAACATACTCTGATGCTGAAGCTCTACTTGTTGCTGACAAGTGCTCCCTCTCTGACATCTGCGCTACTGCAACATCTCCATGCATCTCGCACCTTTGCACACCACCCTGTGCCACCTAGCACTATGCAAAACACTTGTGCCTCTCACATTGCTACAGCCTGCTAGCTATGCACTGTCTTGGGATTCCCTGCACTGTCGCTCTCTCTGCCCTCCATCCACATCTGTCTCTACCCAATCAGTCAGTTCCTGCTACTCCACATCGGGGCTCCCATAGAAAGGTCTCATCTAAGAGGTTGGGTACCTCAAGGATCCTGCCCCTCCTCCTTGGGATGATCACTCTATATCGCCCCACCTCCTACCTGGAGGTATGGCTGCATGTGATCCCTCAGTCCACCTGACTCGAAGTTTCCCCTTACTGGAGGTCTCTGCATGAGTAGATGTCTCTACTCAATCTCCACTCAGCTTCCACTATTGTGGCTGCTCCACAACCTTCTGAAGTTGCTGCACTAATCGTGGCTCCTCCACAATTGTCTGAGACTTCTTCTAGCTTTGCATGTTGAGAGGTAATATACCCTCCCTCTCAACCACCAAGTCTCCATCAGTTGCCTTGCTGCTCAAGGCTTTGCATGCATCTTGAACCTCAAGAGCATACAGGTTCTTGACCCGTGAACCAATCTACTTCACTTGTCTAGTGATGATGTGTCTAAGGAAAACCTTTCCCTTACTGAAGACTACATCATAGCCTCTGTCTTCCAGCATCGCGATCGACACCAAGTTTCTCTTTAGTCTTGGTACATACTTGACATCGGCCAAGATAAGGCGAGCTCCATGCTCCCTCTGAAAAATAACCATGATACACCTGAGACACTATACTTCTCATCATTACCCATTGCTATGAGTATCTGGAGATCTTTCTCCTCCAAAGTACTGAACAAACTCTTGTCGCCAGTCATGTGGAAAGAAGCTCCACTGTCAAGAAACCAACCACTTCCCATCATGGATGAAACCATGCATGTGAAGAGTGTGAAATCCAACTCAAATTGTGAAGCAAGTGCCTCACCTTCAGATCCTTCCCTAGATTCCTTCTTGGATTTCCTCCGTGGACAATTTGCAGCATAATGGCCCACCTCATGACAATGAAAGCATCGCACTTTCGATTTGTCAACCTTCTTCCCATCATTGGAAGAACTGGATTCAGAAAGAGAAACCTTCTTCTTCCCCTTCTTCACCTTACTCGCTAAGACACAGTTCTCCTCGTCATGCATGGATGAAGAAATGTCTCTGGTGCTCCGTCTAATCTCCTCCTGCATTAAATCCGACCATATTCGTTCCCAATCTGGTAGTTTCTCCCTTCCATTCACCGAGTCTTGGTAATTGTGCCAGCTCTTAGGAAGGCCAAGGAGTGCTAGACTCACCATATCCTCATCCGATGTCATGACCCCTACACTTGCAAGCTCATCCCTGCATGTGATGAGCTTGGTCAGATACATAGAGATCGTCTCATCCCTTTCACACTTGATCTTTCGAAGTTTGTCCTTCAGTGCCAGCTTCCTCTGATCACTGTTATTCTGATATAAATCTTTCAATGTTTTCCACATTGCATGCAGAGTCTCCTTCCCATGGAGGCTTGAGATAATGTGATCTTGCACTCCCTCCAAGAGAATTCTCCTAGCTCTAGCCACACACTTACCCTATTCCACCAGCTCATCCTTGTCAGTAGGCTTAGGGACTTCTTGATCAATGAAATCCTTAAGGCCGTTATCTTCCAAGACTGCCTCCATGTGATCCTTCCAAGCTATATAGTTTGAGCTGCCATCAAGGGCATACTCAAGCCTCAAACCATAGAACGCCATCGATGAAATAGATGTGATAAGAACTTGAGATCTATATCCTGAATAATAAACTTCGAATTTCTCCTGCTAGTATACTGTTCTTGCTTGATCACCTGTGCTCCGATACCATGTAGAATTTTCCTACAAATCAGCTAGCTCTGATACCATGTAGAAATTTCACCTATAGAACAAACCGATATATGCAATGTCCTAAAGCATAATACTTGTTGTACTTCTACAAAACATTAAGCGGAAGCATAATTGAATTCATGAGCAACATCAAGTAGAAACATGCATAACTAATCAAGAGAAATAATCACACATAACACAAGATATATCCAGGGGAAAGCACCAGCATAAAACCCCAACCATGTGCTATCAATCAAGTGGAAATCCTCTTCACAGTACAAAAAGAATTAGCTCACAAGCTATTTAGTTCTCAATGAACTATGAAGATATGAAGATATGTCTCATGAACCACCCAAGCCCTGTTTATATAGGCTTTCCCTATGGTCCTCACGTAGTTTTCTTGGGAAATAATAGCAAAAGCATATGCTATTAATTCCAACATACCAAAATTAACCAATGGTCCAACTAGTTCCTCAACCATGCAAAAGCTACTTAATAGAAATAGTTAAGCATCTGATAGTACAATGTCCCACATCTGATCTCAACTTGGTCTCTGATAGAATTAACATGCAACAATTATCTATGAGTGAATCCTCAGTTATCTAAAATAATAGTTGTCACATGCATGCAAGCATTAACAAACTATATTTTATTATTTTAACAACTTGTTAAAATAATCTAACTGAATTTGACTAGTTAGAACTAAGTCAACTAATTCTCTCATCATAGAACTCACGCTTATTCCCTCAATCAGTGGAGGAAACTCATGTGCATGCTCACAAAGACTTCAAATTCGAATTTCCTTAATTAATTAACTCAACTGAATTAATTAATTGATATTTCAAACTGCTGTTAATACCAAAATTAATTTTACTTCCTATAGATAGACTAGGGACTGCTATAAATAGGAAGGGACCTAGAAATGCTATTTTTAGAACTTTCTATTTTTAGCAGTTTCACCTCTCACCTAATGTGGCCAATGACCTCACTGGCCAAACTGCTATTTTTAGACATGCTATTTTTAGTCGGTCTATTTTTAGCACATTCTAAATTTAACATTTCTTGATGCACATTTTTCAACAGATCATGAGGCATGGTTGATTGACTCAGGTGCATCCTTTCACTTCACTCCCAATAGAGAGTGGTTCTGCGAATATAAAAAATACGATGGTGGTGATGTATTCTTAGGGGATGATAGGAAGGATAGAATCGTTCGTCGTGGGAAAGTAAAGTTGAATTTGCAAGGTGGAAGGGTTAGAACACTTCCAAGTGTTCTGCATATTCATGCATTGGCCAGAAGTCTGATTTCTGTAAGCAAGCTCGATGATGCAAGTGTAAAAACAATGTTCGAGAAGGACACCTGCAAGATGGTTTAGGGAGCACTGGTATTGATGCGGGGAGTTCGGATTGGAACTCTGTACAAGCTAAAAGGTAGCACTGTTGTTGATGGGTGCAATAGTTCTGTGGTTTCTGAAAGTGGAGTAGAAAATCTAGTTGCCTCTGGAGAAAAGACCATGTTGTGGCATCAAAGGCTTGGACATATTGGAGACAAGGGCCTTCGAATACTTCATGGTAAAGGTATGGTAGAAGGTATGAGTAATAGCTCTCTGGATTTTGATTTATGTGAAAATTGTGTATATGGGAAGTAGAATCGGGTGAATTTCCCCTATGGTGGTAAGAGGGTGAAACATATATTAGAGCTTGTGCACAGTGATGTGTTTGGACCTGTGAAGGTTCCATCACTAGGTAAGTCTTTGTACTATGTATCATTTATAGATGACTTATTAAGGAATACATGGATAAATTTCCTTAAGAAGAAATTTGAAGTCTTTGATAGGTTTAAAGAATTTAAGGCTCTAGTAGAAAACCAGACAGAGAAGAAGATAAAGGTGTTGAGGTCAGATAACGGTGGAGAGTTTTGCAGTAAGGAATTTGAAGAATTCTGTAAGAAGTGTGGTATAGCATGGTAGAAGACTACTCCATATACACCTGAGAAAAATGGAGTTGCAGAAAGAATGAACAAGATGTTGATGGAAAGGGCAAGAAGCATGCTCAGTGGTGCCAGGTTAGGACAGGAATTCTGGGTAGAGGTGGTGGAGATAACATGTTACCTGGTCAACAGATCACCTTCATCAGCGTTGGAGGATAAGACTCCACAAGAGGTATGGACTGGTAAGAAACCCTCTCTTTCACATATGAGGGTATTTGGATGTGATGCATATGTACATGTCCAAAGGAGAAAATAACCAAGTTAGATAGTAAATCTAAAAAGTACGTCTTTCTTGGGTATAAGGATGGTTTAAAGGGTTATAAGCTTTGGAACCCAATAACAAGGAAGGTTGTGTATAAACAAGATGTGGTGTTCAGAGAGGTGAAAGATGTTATTAAACATTATGTCCAACCAAAGGAATGAGAAGATAGAGTTTGAGCTTAAGGAGGAAGAACTAGACTCTGCAGCAAAGGAGGAATCATAAGACGAAGAGCTACAAACTCTAGGTGTGAGAAGATCAGTTCGAGAAAGAGGGCAGCCAGAAAGGTATAATCCATATGCTTTCTGTTCAAATTTTTCTTTATCTGTTACTGATGATGATCCCAGAACTGTGAAGGAAGCAGTAGATTCAGAGGATGGAAAACTCTAGAAAGAGGCCATGGTTGATGAAATGGCATCTTTCCACAAAAATGAGGCTTGGGATCTGGTGGAGTTGCTGGCTAGAAGGAAACCCATTGGTAGCAAATGGGTGTTCAAGAAGAAGATAAATGCAGAAGGAAAGGTGGAGAAATACAAAGCTTGGTTGGTAGCAAAAGGTTATTCCCAGGTGTCGGGAAATGATTTTGGTGATATTTTTTCTCCTGTTGCCAAGGTAGCTTCTATTAGATTAATTTTATCTGTTGCTGCTGCTTTTGATTTTGAGGTAGAACAGATGGATGTGAAGACATCATTTCCTCATGGGGATCTGGAAGACGAGATCTACATGAAGCAACCTGAAGGCTTTGCGGTGAAGGGTAAGAAAGAACTGGTGTGCAAGTTAAAAAAGTCTTTGTATGGGCTAAAACAATTACCAAGGATGTGGTATCAAAAATTTGATACATTTATATGGGGACTTAGCTTCACCAGAAGCAAAGAATATCACTGTGTGTATTTTAAATTAATTGGTGACCGTGTTATTTATCTGGTCTTGTATGTGGATGATATGTCGCTGGTTGGAAATGACAAAGAAATTATCCAGGATTTGAAGACCCAATTGTCCTCCAAATTTGACATGAAAGATCTTGGTGTTGCAAACTATATTTTGGCCATGGAAATTAAAAGAGATCGAGCAAAGACGAAGCTCTGGTTAAACCATAGGAAGCATGTCGAGACAATACTGTAGAGGTTTAATATGCAGGATAGTAAACCGGTGAAGGTTCCTATTCCTGTAGGTGTAAAGTTATCTGCTGAACAATGTCCCAAGACACAAGAAGAGGAAGAGGACATGTCCCATGTTCCATATGCAAGTGTAGTTGGTAGCCTAATGTTTGCGATGGTTTGTATTAGACCAGACATTGCACATGCAGTGGGAATATTGAGCAGGTTTATGTAAAAACTAGGGAAGGAGCACTAGACAACAATGAAGCAGGTTTTCAAGTATTTGCCTGGCACTAGTGATTATGGTTTTTGCTACCAAGGAAGACCAGGATTGGACAGAGTGTTGGATATTCGTGGCTTTGTTGATGCAGACTGGGCTAGAGATCTGGATCAGATAAGATCTACAAGTGGGTATGTGTTTAACCTATTTGGAGGTGCAGTCAGTTGGATGAGTAAGAAACAATCTATAGTGGCACTATCAACTACAAAGGCAGAATACATGGCAACCACTCATGCAAGAAAGGAAGTAGTCTGGTTCCAGAGATTATGTTCAAGTATGGGGTTAGTACAGGGAGCTATAAGGATAGACTATGATAGCCAAAGTGCAATTTTCTTGGCAAAGAACCCTGCTTATCATTCAAAGACAAATAACATTGATGTTCAGTATCACTTTGTGAGGGATATGATATAAGACAAAAAGGTGTTCCTGGTAAAGTTGGACACTTTGAAGAATACTATAGATGCATTGAAAAAATCTGTGAGCTCTGAGAAGTTCTCTTGGTGTAGAGAAACAATGGGCATTGTAGGGCTGGATAAATGACTAAGCTTTCTTGTGGCACCTTGTGGAAAGAAAACAACAAGTGGGAGAATGTTGGGTTGTGTTATATTCTTTCCACGAATTTTTTTGGACCCTATATTAGGTTGGGTGGACCTACCTATGGTTTTGTGCATGGTTTTCGCACATGGTTTTGGACGCGATGGTTTTCGGTCCACTTTATTGGATGCTTCAACATGTATAAATATGTATTGTAACATTGAAAGGAACATAATGAAAAATCAATCTGGTAGTCCCGGTTTTAGGATCCAAGGGAAAATCTTTGTGTATATGTGTTTTATGTGTTATGCTCTCGCATTGTTTATTTTTTGTTCTTAGAATTCGTATGCAGGTAATTTCTGTATGGGGTTAAAACCTACATTTGGTAAAATAGAGAGACAGACCAGAGGAGTGTTGTTGTTTCCCCATAAGAAGAAGGGGAACCAAAGGAACAAAAGGAAAAAAATGTACCAAAGACAAGAGAGCCTCTATTTCTTAAGAAGGTGTTGTTAAAGCCAAAGAAAGAATTTTTTGAACCAACTTAGAGGAAAGCTTTATTCAGCACTACTTGCAAACTCCATGGGAAATGTTGCAAAGTGGTGATCGATAGTAACATCACAGAAAACTTGGTGTCTACAGAAGTCGTGGAGAAGTTGAGTTTGAAGAGGATGAAGCATACAACACCTTATAAGGTGTCTTTGCTTCAAAAATGTCATCAATTATTGGTGAATGAACAATGTGAAGTGGAGTTGTAGATAGGTAGCTATAAGGAAAAAATACTATGTGATGTAATGCCCATGGCTCTGTGCCAAATTCTATTTGGTAGACCTTGGAAATTTGACAAAAGTGTTACACATGATGGGAAGAAGAACACTTAAAAGTTCCAGAAGGATGGCATAAACCATACCATGATACCATTATAGTAAGAAGGGACATCAGAGAAAAATTATCCAAAGGCATTGTTGCTGAGTGGAAAAGAATTTTTGTAGCAAATGGACTGATAATGAGGTAAAGTTTGTTTTAGTTTACAAACCTAGAGTAATTATTACTTCAACTATTGTGACAAAATTTCCTTTTCAATTTTGATACATGTTGAATGAATATAGTGACATTGTAGTAAATGACTAGCTTAATGAGTTTCCACATGTGACAAGTACAATTCATCATATTGAATTGATACGAGGAGTAAGTATACCAAGCAAGGTTGCATACAAAATGAACCCTCAAGAAAATGAAGAAATTAGAAACCAAGTGCAGGAGTTGCTAGATAAAGGATTGATTAGAGGGAGCCTTAGTTCATTTGTAGTGCCAACGTTATTGAGTCCTATGAAAGATGGTGGTTGGTGAATGTGCACATATTCCAGGGCATTGAATAAGATTACAATTATGTACAAATTTCATAAACCCAACATAGATGATTTGTTGGATTGTTTAAGTGGTTCTAGTTGTTTGTCTCTAGGATTGATCTAAAGAGTGTGCATCACCATATAAGGATTAGAGAAGGAGATGAGTGGAAGACTGCATTTAAAACCAATGGTGGGTTGTATGAATGGTTGATTATGCCATTTAGACTATCTAATGCACCCAATACCTTCATGAGATTGATGAATGAGGTGTTAAAGGAATTCATAGGGAAGTTTGTGATTGTTTACTTAGATAACATATTTATATACAATCAATCCAAAGAAGAGCACTTAAGGCACTTGAGGTATGTTTTAGAAAAGTTTCAGCAAGAGAAATTGTTAATCAATTTGAAGTGTTCATTCTTAAAGACAAAACTTGTTTATATGAACTTATTTATAACTAAATATGGCTTGAAGATGGACCCTGAGAAGGTAAGAGCTATTATTGATTGGCCCTCTCCTAAAAATATATTTGAAGATAGAATTTTTATGGTTTGGCTAGTTTTTACAGGAAGTTTATTGAGAATTTTAGCATGACGAGTGCTCCAATTTTGGAGACCATAAAGAAGAAAAAGCAACCATTCTAGTGGAATTTTGAAGCTGATAATGGATTCAATTATTGAAGAAGAAGATTACATAAAAACCTATTTTGGTGTTTCCATATTTCAACAAACATTTCTAGGTGAAGTCTGATACAAGTGGAGAAGCAATTAGTGTTGTACAAAGGCAGGAGGATAAGCGCATGACATATTTCAACGAGAAGCTAAATGAGTCAATGAAGAAGTAATCTTCCTATGATAAGGAATTTTATGTTATAGTCCAATCCTTAAATAAGTGGAGGCATTATCTGATGTCTGAGTTTTTTTATACACAAACAATCATGTTTTTCTATACATTATTCAATAGCCAAAATTATGCCAAAAACATGTTAAATAGATAGAGTATTTGCAAAGTTTCATTTTTGTTTTAAATCATATTAGTAGCCAAGCTAACAAAATTAAAGATGATTTGAGTAGGAAGAGTTTAATAATGCATGAGAGTCATGTCTAGGTTATGGGTTTTGAATTCATGAAGGAGTTATATAAGGTTCATGCAGACTTAAGGAATCTTGCGAAGCTTGTAAAAATATAGCTATCCGAGATAGAAGAAAGTTACTTGATTATATGATACAAGAGGAACTACTATTAAAGAATAATAAACTTTGCATTCCAAAATGCTTAATGAGGTAGAACCTGATTAAGGAGAAGCATAATGGAGGTCTAGGTGGAAACTTTGTACATGATAAAACATATGAGAAATTGAAGCATTTCTATTTTTGACCAAAGATCAGCACTGATGTTGAGAAGTTTGTAAATGATTGCATAATTTGTCAACATTCAAAGGGAAGAGTCAAAACATAGGACTGTATACACCGTTACCAATTCCAGACAGACCTTGGGTTTCAATGAGTATGACTTTGTATCAAAGTTTTTAAAAACACAGAAGGGTAATGATTCAATCTTTGTAGTAGTGGACATATTTTCAAAACTAGCCCATTTCATTCCTTGTTTTAAAACTAGTGATGCTACCCATATTGCTAATATGTTATTCAAAGAGGTAGTAAGACTGCATGAAGTTCCAAAAAGTATTGTCTAAGAAAGAGACACTTGATTCTTGGGGCATTTTTGGAGGACTTTGTGGAAAAATATTGGAACAGAGTTGAGTTTTAGTTCAACATGTCTCTCTCAAATGGTTGGACAGATTAAAGTAGTTAAATGGAGTTTGGGAATATCTTAAGAAGCTTGGTTGGAGATCATCCCAAATAGTGGGATCAAGTGCTTTCTAAAGCTAAATTTACTTACTATAATTCTCCAAACATAAGAAGTAGGCAGAGTTCATTCCAAATCATTAACGAAATGAACTTGAGAGGATTTCATGAGCTTAGGAGCTCAGGAAGAGCTGAAAAAAGAAGGGAAATAGGTGAAGATTTTGTCACACCCTTGCAGGAGATCCATGAATGAGTAAAACAAAAATTACAAGGCAACAATCTCAAATAAAAAAATTTAAGATACCTTAAGAGGATAAGACATAATTTTGAAGTGGGAGAGTTAGTTTTAGCACATCTAAGGAAGGAAACATTTCCTAGAGGATAATATAAAAAATTAAAATTCAAGAAAATTGGTCCTTGTAAGATCCTCAGGAAATTATTAGCTAATTATTATGCGATAGAGGTAACCCCGGGGATTTGCATCTCTCCCATTTTCAATACCTGAACCAACACAAAAATTAAAGAAAAATGGAGAACAAAATGTTCATTGGCAGAAACAAATCCCAATAGTAGATCCTTTACAACCAGAGAGAATTTTGGATAAGAGACTGATCAAGAAGACAATGGGGAAAGGAGTATTATGGGTATTTGGTCAAGTGGAAAGACCATCATATAGCTTATGCTACTTGGATAACTACATAATTACTATAGAAAAGTGGCAAATATGTTGAATATCTCATGGGAAGGAGCCCATGAATTCTTTGTTCCTTAGGAGTATGATGGAGGGGCATTCATAAAAAATCAATTGACTAAGAAGGTCAAAACCTTTTATCAAAGGAGTTGGTTTCTCAATGTATGGGATTTTCAGGATAGAGTTTGTTTTATTGCCATGTATTTTATTAAATATAGCTATTTTTTGTGAATTTGTTTAAATATGCCAAGTTTGGCTCGTCTGATCATATCCTCATGGATCTAGAATGATGCGGCATATGTATTTATCATTGTTTGAAATTAATAAAACATAGAGAGTGTGGTGAGAGGCTTTAAGTGTGAATAAAAAATTGTAGAGTGGTTATATTGTGCCTCTGTAATTCCTGTACATTCTTATCTTTAAAATGTTGTTAAACATGTGGTTTATTTATTATCGAATTCAATATGAGTGGTGTCACAATTGTCTATGTATATGCATGTTAACACCCTGTTAAAATCCCTATAATAATCTTGCATGAATCTTTTCTCAGAATAGAGCAAAAGGGGATGAATACTTAGTTTTTTTTTTTTAAGTTGTGTGAGTTGGTTACTTGATAGAACCAGAACTCTGTTAAGAGATTTTTGTCTCAAGACAAATTCCCCAGAAGAAATTACCCTGAACGCTCTTAGAAGTGATTGTGTTTGAAATCGCCAAGATAGAATCTCTAGTGGTGAGCGATGGAGAGACAAGCTACAATTGTTGTCAAATTTCCTGTCCCAGAGGTCATCGCAAGTAGAGGTTGGTCAAAAGTCGGGATAAAATTCTATCGCCAGGGTCAAAACTTGACGGGAAAATAGAGAAGTGGCACTTGATGGGAATTATTCCCATCCCATTAAATCTTCCCCAAAAATAAAAGTGGGAGACTCAACACATTCTCAACGATATGACTCAATAAAAAAATGTTGGGGGCTGAAATCTTGGTCACAGGTTGTGGTTGTATGGACTTTCTCGTATGTGATGGTGCTAAGATTTATTTGGTGTGTGCAAATATATTGTGGTCTTGGCTATGGTGGCTATAATATAAGGTTTTGGATTCATATAATCCCTTCCCCTTTGGTCTATATCAATTTTTTTTTTAATCTAGTGGTTTTAGAGAATTAAAGGCCCTGTCCATGTATATATTTAATTAGAAAGAAAAATCCCCTTGGCATGCATCACTAGAAGACAATTTTTATTTAATTAGAAGGAAATTTGATTAATTTGAAGAAAATTATTTTCTTGGTGAGGAATTGGAAAAATATTTGTCTCTTGGTGTAATTGGGAGGGAATTTTTTATCATGTTGTGAATTTGGAAAATATTTTTTGTCCTTTTTGGTAAGCTTGGGAGAAAATATTTGTTTTTCTTGTATAATTAGAGGGAAAATTTTGTAATTGGAAGAAAAATTATATGTTTATTTGTGATTAGAAGAAATTCCTAAATGAGAAAAGAAACCCATAGGAAAGATCATTGAAGTAAGAGAAAAGGCCATGGTAGGCATGGCAATATGTAGACTTTTGAAAATAAGAATTCAACTTCTAGCACAATAGATGAACCTCTAATGAATATTCAATCAAAACATAGAGAAGGAATATGGGAAAGTTGGTTAGGAAAATTATAATAATTTGATATTGAGATAAAACGTTTGAAAGTTGTGAAGCGACAAGGCCTATGTAAGTTAATCGGGGGAATTGAAGCAGTTAACATTCCATGTCATAATAGAGTTGGCGATAATTATTCATTATATACATCTGAATGGTACAAAAATATAATATTCTATTTGAAATTCAGGAAATATGCAGTTGGCATGATAGGTAAAGAAAGAAGAAAATTAAATATGAAATCCAATTTCTATGTGTTGATCTCTAGGGTATTATTTTGAAGAGGCGTATATTGAGCTCTACTTGTGTGTTCCAAAATCAAATACTAATATTGTTGAGTTTAATCAAAGCCTTCAAATTCTCAATACCAACTTTAGCTATATGTTACTCTATATTGATCAATAGTTCCAAGCACAACAAAGAAGGCTTCTGGTGCCCATGGAAGAGTTCTTGGGAAGGATGAGTGATGCCCTCAATCAGGGCCAACAACTCATCAGTTGTGCTCATTAACAACAAATACGACAATGTTTTGGTTGCTACCTTCTGTGCAACCCCAATATCTTTATATATCTATATATATATAGATAGATAGATAGATAGATATATATAATTTTTTTAATTTAAATTATATTTTTAATTTTTTTAATTTTAATTTTAATTTTGTAATTTTTAAAAATTCACCAGAACTTACTATTTGTGCGACCCCTAGTAGATAATTGTTGATCTAAGAATGATGAAATACCCTGAATTTGATACTCCATTTTCTTTGACCCCATCAAAGTTTGAGTCAGAATATCCAATTAGGTTGAAGTCATCCACCTTAGTGTACTTAAGTCCAAAATATTTGGTTCCCTTTGTTGGGTTGTGTTATATTCTTTCCATGACTAGCCCACGTAGTTAACTGGGGGGTTAGAGGGGGTGCGGAACCCCCCTTCGTTGCGCCGATTGCGTAGAGGGGGGGGGGGGGGGGTCACAGGGGGTTTGAGGGGTGCAGGTAACCCCACTCTATGGGGTCCGGGGCAGCGCCCTGGAAAATTTTGGTTTTGGAACCTATGTTAGGTTGGGCGGACCCACCTATGGTTTTGTGCATGATTTTCGCACATGTTTTTGGACGCGATGGTTTTCGGTCCATGGTATTGGACGCGATGGTTTTCGGTCCATGGTATTGGATGCTTCGGCATGTATAAATATGTATTATAACATTGAAAGGAACATAATGAAAAATCAAGCTGGTAGTCCCAGTTTTGGGATCCAAGGGAAAATCTTTGTGTATATGTGTTTTATGTGTTATGCTCTCGCATTGTTTATTTTATGTGTTTTAGAATTCGTATGCAGGTAATTTTTGTACGAGGTTAAAACCTACACCCTTTAAGTATCTTAGACACTTTTTGAAGTACACAAATGCCCTTCACAAGGCTTTTGCATGAATCTGGAAAGGATGCCAATAAAAAAAAGAGAGATATAATCTGGTGGTGGTAAGGTAGATGAGGCTACCCACAAATTGTTTGTATCTAGTTGCATCCTCTAATTCCCCTTCTTTTTATGTGATGATCAGGTGCTCAAAAAATAGCTCAAAATTCAAAATTGTCGGATCGATGTGGAACCTAGACAACCACGTAGTGCTCTTCATCTTGAATTCAGCACAACTTGTTTCTTGTGAAATGGACACCATATGCTTCCAAAATCATATTCTGTTCACTTTCCCAAATAAACGATTTTTTCAAAAAAATGGATAGCCTAGTCAACGGTTCGCACTGTTGACGTGGTGCTGACTGTGTAGGTGTATGTGGTAGTTTGACTGGTCAATGGGCTCCTCCTATGAATGGTAGGCTGACAAGTGGCATATTTTTATTGGTGCGATTCGATGATTTCTGATTGGTCGGATTGGTGGCCAACCACGGGCGGACATGTGGCCCAGCCGGAGGCTGCCACATGGCAACCCGGGGGCCACCAAAATTATGGTTCAAGTCTGAGGGGAGGCATTGGGGGTCGAACCCATGACCTCCCAACATAATTCTAACGCCTCCACCAATACATCATTGTAGTGTTTCTTAACCATTACGGGCACGAGTTTTATTTGAATTTTAATAGCACGCCATTTGGAGGTTGGTCCAACCTGTTGGGGGCCGAACCTTGGTTATACCACCCACATACAACCACCAACGGAGAGCAGTGAGGGGGCTCGGATGGCGGGGGTGGTCCGTTGGCCTTAGCCCCAGGCACGTGGCCCCCCACATGGCCACATTTTTTAGAATTTAGGCGTTGAAGACATTTAAAGTGTTAAACAAAGTCTTTCGGTAGAAATCACATGAGAGAATTTTTTGGCCGATGCGTTTTGAACCAACAAGTGTGGTTCATCATCAGGACCACACTTGTTGGTTCGAAACATGTCAGCCAAAAAATTCTCTCATGTGATTTCTACCGAAAGACTTTGTTTAATTCATTATGGATCACAGAAGCTTGAATACAAAAACATTTAAAGTGTCTTGCAATTTCACCTGATTTTTGGTGAAATTTTCACTTCGTTAGCGTGTTTTGGGGAAAAATTATAGGATGGTGCCAGATTTTGGGGAATTTGTAGTGTGATTAGCAAAATATTGGGAAAGGCCATAACTTCTTCAGTTTTTGACCAAATCAGGAGAATAAAGAGGCTACACAGGCATTTTTGGGCATTCTGGAGCCATTGGAATAGGTTTCAGAGATTTCTGAGCATTGTAAACTAATGTATTCACATTTTTGAGCATAATAGAGAGGGCCAAGCCATTGGAAGTTGGACCAAGGAGACGTAGCCCAGGAGGGGTGAACTCCTTCATCATGTGTTGTTGTGATACTGTTTATGGTGATGTTTATGTTTGTTATATGTTGTTGTTCAGTCATTTGTTTATGTTAATTTGCACATAAAAATTACATAAAAACACTCAAAAACCCATGTTTAAACTTCCAAATAATTTCATAAATCCTAAAGCATATTTAATATAATCTGAAAAGGAATTTTAACACAGCAAAACTAATTTTCTCAATCATATCAAGTTTGGTATCAGAGCTCTTGGTTTTATTTGTGCAAGAATGATTTAACTGTTTGCAAGTGAATGTCATGCTTACAAGGTTAAAACTCAAGAGAGCAGAAGAGAAGCTAGTTGAAAGCCCTGAAGTTGGGTCAAGGGGAAGGAGGGAAAGGTTGCCACAATCTCCACCACAAGTTCTTCCTCAAGTTGCAGTTGAGACTCTAGTGAGCATGTCTCATGAAGGAGAACCTACAAACATGACAGAGGATGAGAAGGTCTTCAGGAAGGCTTTCTTTGATATGACAGAGATGGTGAAGGTCCTCTATGAAGAGAGGAATACCAGACTGCAGGGTGAAAGCTCCAAACCTCCCAAAGGAGAAGGTTCTTCACGAGGAGGTAAACCTCCACCCTCTCCACCATATTCTTCATCTTCTTCTTCACAAGCATCTTCACCCTCTTCCACTAACACAACCCTTACTCATAATCATCAACATACCTCAAAAGGAACTGGTAAATCACCCTTATTAAAACTTGATGTTAAATTTGAACTGCCCATGTATAATGGTGAAGTGAATGCAGAGAAGCTTGACAATTGGGTTCGTTAGTTGGAGGTCTATTACAGAATTCAAAACCTTCAAGAGGATGACATAAAGATTCAATTAACTTCCTTGAGGATGGAGGGTGCATCACTAGTATTGTGGGAATCAAAGACACAAGAAGAGATAAAAAAACACGATAAGATCTCAATTTCTTGGTCTGATTTCATTGCTGCAATTAAAAGACAATTATACCCTCTAGCTTATATGCAGAAATCCATCATGAATTGGCAGAACTTTAGACAACTTAAAGGTCAAAATGTGCAAGATTACACCCAAGAATTTTTGTATAATTGTGGCCATCTAGAAGTCTCATGACAAAAAGAGTTAAGAATAGTGGTCAATGCCACAACTGGGGGATGACTGAGGAAATATGCAATGTTATTAGTGTTTCCCTTCTTGTATTTAATGTTTAAATGAAATTTTTACAGATATGTGGACCAATTTTTATGGCAATCATTCTGAAACTTTCGTTTTATCTGTATAAATTGAAGAGCTCGAAGATCTATTTGGATGATCATCTCCTTCCCCATAATGTAATTTTTCCACTATCGGCAAGCCTAAACAATGGAATACATCTCCTTATCATAGGTGTGGTACTTATGAATCATATCGGAGAGTGTCTCACTATGGTAGGCCACTGGATGCCTTTGCTGGGTGAGAACTATACTAATAGCATAGTTGGAGGCATCTGTCTCAATTTCTAATGGTTGTTGTAGGTCTGGCAATGTGAGTATTGGTGAAAAGAAAAGGCAGTGATTCAGCTCAATGAATGCCTTTTTTTGGGACTCAGACCGAAAATAATTTTCTTTCACTCCACCTTTAGTAACTTGACTCAAAGTCCAAGTGATATGAGAGAATACCAAGATGAACCTTCAATAGAAATTGGCAAGTCCAAAAAAGATGTGAAGCTTTGTTAGAATTGTTAGGGTTGGCCAATCTCGAATGACTTGGATCTTAGTTGGATCCAGATGCATGCCTTGTTCATCAATGTTGTAGCCTAGATATTGGACCTGGTTCATGACGAAGTAGCATTTCTCCAAATTGGCACATAGTTTGTGATGTCGTAGAGTTTGAAGGACCTATAGAATATGTTGGCGGTGCTCTACCCAACGTTTGTTGAAAATAAGGATGTCGTCCAAATATATAACCACGAATGGGTTGGTGAAAGGATGCAATATGTCATCCATCAACCTCATAAAATTTGTAGGGGCATTTTTCAACCCGAAGGGCATGACCAACCACTCAAAAAGGCCTTCCTTGGATTTGAAGCTAGTCTTCCATACATCTGTGGGTTTTATTAGAACTTGGTGATAGCCAAACTTCAAATCAATATTGCTGAAGTAATTGGCCCCCTTGAGCTATTCAAGAAGGTCATAAATCCATGGGACTAGGTACCTGCTCTTGAAAGTGATTTTATTCAATGCCCGATAATCAATGTGGAGTTTCTAGGTCCCATCCTTCTTTTGTACAAGTACAATTAGGCTCCCACAAAGTGAGGAACTTGATTGGATGTATCCTTTTTGTAGTAGCTCCTGGATTTGCTGCTTGATTTCCTCATTTCCTAGAAGAGAGTGATGATATATGGTCCCATTGGGTAGAGGATCTTCAAAATTCAAATCGATCAAATGCTTGACCTTATAGTGCAAGGGTACCCCTGTGGGTGAGGAGAAGATGTCCCTGTACTCCTCCATGACCTTATCAAATTACTTCTATTGCATAAACAAACTCTTTTTGGGGGCCATGGATGTTTCCATGATCTTCCCCTTACTTTGAGAGTGAATTATAAAGAAAAATAAAATCTCGGTCTAGGAGATGATCTTACTACATTACTTATTAGAGGCCAAAGAAATGGCAGTAGGTCGGGCTACCTCTGGTATCCTGTATAGTTTTCTTCCCAAAGTAATAATCACAGTGTGACGTCTAGACTCATACATATCATGACACTTCCACAAGTATGGTTGGAATAATAAAACATCACAAACTTCAAGAGGACCAACATCACATGATACCTCATCTGCGAAGAGCTTGATGTTGTAGGGAAGGCGACATTGTTGGATGACGCTGAGATATCATCCTTGGTGGAGCCACACGATGGTGTATGGTTGTGGGTGTGGTGTGGTCAACATGACCAATTTCTTAATGAACTCTGTGGATATGAGGTTCCTTTAGCTCCAACTATCGACAATGAACTATAGTGGAGAACCTTTCACCCACATTTGTGAGTGGAAGAGACGCTCCCCCTCCTCTGGATCTTTGGGCTCAATCTTCTAGACCTTGGTGGTGGTAATGATGGCACTAGGCTCTGTGTCAATAATATACTTCCCCTTGTCATTTTCCTTATTGGTTTCTGGCTCAAAGTTGGAACATGCATCATACTTTGAAGTTTTTAGCTGGGCCACTAGTGACTGCTTGGTGCGACACTCATTTGTGTTGTGGGTGGGGCTCTTATGGAACTCACACCACTTTCCTATGTCCTTCTTCATCTTCATGGTGCTATTATTTACTTATGGCTTCAATGGGATGTCCTAGGCCACTCTACCTTGGCTTTGTCCTTTGTTTTGTGGTTTGGGGGTGCCTTTTCCCTGCTTAAGATTCGCAGATCCAAAGTCTCACTTTTTCTGCTTAAATTTCTACTCAGTCCTGACATCATATCGATATGTTGCACCAAGCGAGGAGATGTCTAGGAACTCCATTTTTTCCTAGACAATTTTTTTGAAAAAACCATAGTACTTGAGTACCAGATGCCACTCAGAATCCTTCATACCCAAATTTGTGTGCAGAGTATGGAAAATATTTGTGAACTTTGGGATGTCTTGATCCCTTTCCTATCATAGATTGGTCCATTTTCTATACTTATCTTGATAGATCTTGAAAAGGTAATATTGTTCCTTGACATCATCTCAAAAATAATTCCAAGAGGTTTCAGCTAAAAATAGTTAGGGTTCCTCCTCATCCCTCTGCTTACAGTAAGTTTCCCACCAATCCTTGACATGGGGGTGGTTTTGAGGAGTGTAAAAGTAATATTTTCACTGTCGAAAAGATTATGGACTGAAAAATATCCTTCCAGTAGATTTAAACATCTATCTAGGGCATTTTCATCTATCTGGCCTTCATATATAGAAATACCAAAGTTAACTTGTACCTTAAAGGGGACGAAACCTATGAAGTGATTGTTGGATGAAGATGCTTCACCCACTAATACATGTTGAGGGATCTGGGAAAAAATATCCATCATCTCATTTTGATGTCGCTCGAGGGCCTCCTCAAGCAAAATTTTGAAAATGTCTCTTGCTTCATTGTATTTTTTCTTCTCCAATGGGAGGCCATCATGGTCAGTGAAGTAGGTCTTATAAGGGTTCAACCTTTTCAAGTCCCAACTCCTTATACCCAGACCTTGTTGGGGACATGCACAAAAAAACTGAGAAATAGCAGACCACTCTGATATAATTGATCCTGATTTATGAAGGAACATAAAGAAATACAAATTTACACAAGAACAAAGAGATACATGAAAACATAACTTCAATTAATAAATAGCAAGTGCTGAAAAATTGTTTACATACATTAGAGAAATAAGCTAGCTCGAGTGATCATAGCTTATTTATGAGAAGAGATGTGATAGCTACATGCCTTATAAACTATGTTACAATGAGGCTTGGAGGCATTTTTATCACCAAGAAACAATTGAAAACCCTAGACAACTAAAAACCTAACACTAGGAGATGAAGTGTGAAAGGCTTGTGGGCCCCGTTGGGGTTAGTTGGAACATCAACTTTCCAGGGTTGTAACTTTGGCATATGATCTTTGTTTGGTGCACACAAAACCTCTTTAGAAATATATATCTGAGGAAAAAAAAATTAGTACAAAAGGGGGCTATTTGCTTCCCATTTTCTAGTTTCTCAAGAAAACGCCATTTAGGGCCTCAAAACAACATTGAAAGTTTAGGACCCGAAAAACTGCCAAAAATAGAAAATTGTCGAAATAGGAAACTGTGCTGGAAATTAGGAAACTAAAAGGATTCATTATTGGGGGTAAAAATGGAATAGGCAGGTGGCCACCAATATCCACCTAGATTAGTGGATATGTTAGAGCAAGACCAAGAAAGAAATGCTCGGACAATGGGAATGAGGTAAACTCATGATTAACAATCTGCAGAACAAGAAACAAGAATGCAATAGAAAAAAATTAAGAAGAAACATGCCACAAGAAGGATTAGTGAGTTAATACCATCTTAGATATACATGAATAGGAAAGTGATAGAGGTTAATTGCAAATAAATTTACAATGATTTACTGGCATAGCGTGGAATAAGAAAGTAAGGATTCAAATTAGACATGCAAGTCACAAGGCATGAACAAGTTCATTAACATATCACCCACATGAAAACACACATACAAACATGATGAAAATACCAGAAACCTGGTACAACCATAGTGAAGAAGCATTGAAATCAATGGCAAAAGAGGAGGACCTCTTATTAATGTTGTTGCAAATACAAGTACATATTCAATAAGTCCATCAAGGCAAAAAGTAAGGATTCATACCATCACACAAAGCAAAACCCTAGATTCACCACAACACACCCTACTAGCTGCTAAGAGTTGAATGCCTCTAGCTCCTTAAGCAGAGAAAAACTACATAAATATAACCTAGCTCAAGTGCTAAAATTCCCTACAGATGAGGCATTAGGGTATATTTATAGAAGTGAGGTGATTTCTCACCTACCATGACCTTTCACTTGCCCTCATGACTCTTGAACTTCGTCGTGACTCTCTCTCATGTCTAATGACTATTGCATGCTGAAATTAATCCTGTCATAGTTGTTGGCATTATGATGAGAAATATTTATATTATGGTGAAAAAAGAGTTATGAGGAGAATACAAGGGTTCTAGGAAACACTATAGTACTTGTTGCTAAGGTTGTTTCCAGGTCATGAGATAAGGTTGTGTTGTTCACTTGTTGTATCAAATGACTATTTTCCTTTTATTGCACCTCATTTGCATCCAACTGTAATCAAGATTTTTCATAGTTTCTCTTTCCCTCATCAGTAATCAAACTTCTTCTAAATCCATAGAAGTTTGGCTTGACAAATCCTAGTGATCTCTCGCTAGCTGAACAGTGACAAAAGGAAGAACCATCACTTTTACTTGTGTATACAACACTGTCACCTCCAAGTTTGTACGAACCCTGGGTTGATAAAGTAAAGTTGGTAGCCCCAAGTGTTGCAGCATTCTTGCTGCAATAATGGTGCTCATCACTTTTTGGCACTGTTGCCGGGGAGGTGTCTATGTAAAATGTGATTACTGCTTTCTTTATTCCATTTCTTGTTTTTGATATTCTGCTAGTAGTTTCATTTCTACAAGAGTAATTTAGTTGCTTTCTTTTCCATTTTGCATTCTTTGCTTTCCTTTCCATCCTATGGTAATATTTCACTCAATTAGTTAGTTTTCATTCAGTCTGCAATTTCAATTCCGCAATAATACTCAAAGTTTGAAAAAAAACTCAAAACAAAACAAATTTTTTTTTTTCATGCCTCGTAGGAATAGGGATAACTTAGGGAAATTTTTTCCAAATACCCCCACCGCTTCAAACAGCCAACCTTCCCTCTTCTTCGGTGGCTATGAATTGGAGGAACCTTTAGGTGAGCAACTTGAAATATTTGAAGAACCTACACGGGAAGAATAAAAAGAAGAAGAATCCATTCCTACTGATCCAATGGCTGAAAATAGAAATGCCAGAGGAAATAGGGAAAGAGTTGAGGGTGCCTTCCCCATCAAGGAAACCAATAGGGATACTAAGATGAAGAATATAAGCCCCTCTACCCTTCCTCATTTCCATGGCCTAACCTTAGAAGATCTAGACACTTTCCTATTTGAATTTGTGGTCGTATGCCGAACCTATGACTACACCAATGATGAACAGAAGTTGAAACTATTCCCATCCACTCTCAAGGATGAAACTTTGCACTGGTTCATGGGTTTACCTGGGGATAGCATCACCACTTGGGCTCAAATGCAGCAAGCCTTCAACAACAAGTATCGAGACTACTATAGGTCTAAAGACACTAAAGAGGAAATTTTTAGGATGACCTTAGGGCAATATGAATCCCTAGAAGATTATGAAGAAAGATTCCAGCTTAGCTACAAAAGTGCCAGGTGCATACTTAACCCTGAGCCACTAAATCTAGTCCTACTTATAGGAGTAAGGGAAGATCTTTTGGATACCCTAAACATTTTAGCAGGAGGGGATATCTACTAGTTTCCCTATGAGGATATCAAGACTGTCTTTGGAAATCCTATAGTAGTTGTTGCTAAGGTTGTTTCCCGGTCACGAGATAAGGTTGTGTTGTTCACTTGTTGTATCGAATGACTATTTTCCTTCTACTGCACCTCATTTGCATCCAACCAACTTTTGATGTTGTGCCTTTAGTATTGATAACTAGTTCTAAAATCCAATATGGATCTAGCTTATCTGCTTGTTAAAACCCTAGTTTCATAGCCTCTGTGAGTAGCCCTAGCTTCCTCCAGATAGGTCATCATTCTCATTCCCTTTGTTCTACCTACAAGAAAACTGCATCGATAAAATACATTTGAAGTCAAAGAATAATATTATAAATCTAATAAATTGAATAAATGTTAGATATTAATTTGGACTCTTGTACATTCCTTTTATGCACTACAATATCATCAAGGTTTGTATAGCCTATGCAGGATTATTCTAAGCTTCCTTAACCATGTTTGTGGAAGAAATTCCTTCCCAAAAGTCATGTCCTTATTTCAAAAAAGCTCAGGTAAGATCTTTGATATGATCCTCATTGCATTTTTTCCGTCATAGTTGCGACTTTTCCTGAAACTTTCTCCTCTTAAACATATATTTTAATTATCTTGATAGCTTACAATTGATATTTCTATCATCAAACGTGGAAGCCTCCACTATTTCATTACATGAAGTAGAAGGTATACTGGAATCTTTTCAATTTTCATAGTTGGAGTATTTTGTTCTCACCAACTATAACTTTTATAACCCTTCTCATTAATATCATGAAGAATTAATATTAGGACAAACTGATCTACTTGTGATGCACAACCAAATCATATTTGGAATAGTTTGGATTTCCAGATGTACTCTATGAAACTCTGTTGTCTAAGTTCTCATATCCACTTTCAGAAGTACCTTCATTCCAAACTCCCCTTTAAACATTTGGATAAAAACATAGCATGATCTTTCAACATTTAAAAATGATTTCTATCAAATTCATGATGATCATATCTAATGCTCTCCTGGTCACCATTGTTCTAGAATTCCGAACATTAGCCTGCATTTGGACCTCATCCATGAGTGAAGAATTTTTTTTCCTAATGAGATGGCTATAGAGCCCTTTCTTCATTACCCATAAAATTTTAGGTCTGAACGGATTGCATTGAGAACAAGTAGTTGCGATGTCATGAATTAAATCATGTGTCACAATTTCTGGAGTGGTCACATGTTAAACGCTTAGCACGGGTAACACATTCGGGGCATGGTGCAAGTCATAAATTTGGATTACATGGATACTAAGGGTTGTGGATGTGACTTGCAACCTAAAGAGCTGAGTGAAAGACCTAGTGAGAGGTAACATCAGTCATTTGCAGTTAGAGAGAGCAGGAATGAGACCGACAAGTAGGATCACGACTAGTGAATTCAATTTTTTTAAGAGAAAGGTGTGTCACTCTACTTGTTTATGGTTTTCAATATATGCTACGGAAGAAAATTCTTAATCTAATTTGGGTCATAAGAATCATTTCATGATTTATATGGCAAGTCACCAAAACTAGTTACTATACAAACTACTTATGGACTAAAATGAAAGGAACACGTAGGAGCTTTGAGAGGGATTCATTAAAGGGGATGTAACTTTAGTTCTACCAGCACATTGCATGTTTTATGCCATATAAGATAAATTCATGTCACCTTCAAGACCCTAATATCACACCTATCGAAGAAATGCATAAACGATTTAATAAATCCACCTCTAGATGATTAGATATAGTGATTAGAGCAATTCAAAAGTGATCCAATGTCAACTAAGATTTCATGTGAAATCATAGGCATTGAACCCTGCAGTTGAAAGGAAATTGGTGTCGCTCTGAGAGCATCATTCAACTGAGGAGGTCAGAGATCAACGTTTTTTAGCCAAGAGAAAAATAATAGGAAGAGTAGTGTGCTGGAGGAGAATAAGAATGCAAGGTTGGGGCCGATGAAATTGATGAAACCTGGGAAGTGTGTCAAGAGAAACTATTACAATGATTGAGAATTACTTCCAAGGGGGTTATAACTTGGAGTCGTGTTGCAACTTGTTAAGTCAAAAATTCCACACACAAATCATAGAGTCAAGGGCAATGGGTATCACTGTGAAATGTGTTGGTGAATTGTGACTGAGGTAAGTCACATTTCGCATTATGAATTCCACATAATTTTACTTGTTCATGTTGATTTGGTGGTCATCAATTTTAGTTGTGATTTCATTTTGGTAAATAAATTTAGGAGCAAGATATCCATGAGTGAAAACCATTGTTTTCCTCTCATGTATGTCGTCCCATGGTACAAACATGGACAAAACCACACCTAGTGTGTGTGCCCCAAAATCTTCATCTAAGAGGAAATTGTTGGCCTGAATATCTATGTGCTCTACATGATGTTTTACTTTTCATGTAGAAACACAATAACTTGGGAAAGTGTAGTTGCAATTCATATTCTCATCCTCCAATACAAACTCCTACCTCCTTTCGGAAGATGATGTAACCATCCATCCAAAGGAACATTGGTTATGTTAGGGCCTAAATCTACCTCAGGCTGAGAAAGGCAGGATCTAGGGTAACATCAAACCACGCTTAACCTGATAGCTAGCCCTACCAGGTCGGGAGAGGGATCTCTCCTTGTCAATCTTAGGAAAAGATGGCCAATAAAGCTTGAGATGACTGATGTAATGATTTATTTTAGGCTAGGTATGTGTACAGAGGAGTTTGATTGAATTTAATGTTGGTTTTCTGGGTCAAATGTGAAAGGCAGATTTGGGTCCGGGGAATGGACACAGTCTTGCAGAGATCTCTATGGGGCGAGGTAGGAAAATGGTTTAGTACTTCAAATTGAGTGACATGGAGAGATTTTAGACTGGTGAGGAGTTGGAGAGGGCACGAAGTCTCAGGAATCCTCTTCAAACAGCTGAAAACATAAATAACTAAACAAACCCTAGGTAGAGCACTGCAATTTCAATGAATTCTACCTTTATCCTTGTTTCATTTAGTTAAGATGAGCAAAGAGAGATGATGGCATATATAAAACACATGTAAACTTGCAATTACAGAAGGAGAAACTATACCGAATCAAAGTTGCCACAAGAATCCCATAAAGCGCTGCAAACCCTGGTCTATTCCTTGCCAAAAATGCAGAGATGAAAGTACAATGATGTTCCAAGCTTTCACAAGAGTCCAACCTTTCAAAATGACTGAAAAAACACATAATATAGACACCCAACCACCCAAGCTAGCCTTTAGGGGTCGAAATCATGAGTATAGGAGCAGTTTCAACAAGTTCTAAACATGGAACTAAAAGATAGGCAGTGGAACAACTTGCCTCTATATCTTAGGAAACTGATTCATTCACTTGCAAACTACCTTTTCATGAGTTACCTCTATGAGTGAAAATTTAGAATAATTACATCAAAATCCATCAAGTGACATTAAATTACATCATGAGTTTGACTATTAGGAAGAGAAAAGTCAAACTAAAGAAAAGCTAGGCGAAAAACAGAGTTTTTTGGTCAAACTGGCAAAATTTCATCATATGTGCCGCGCTCCTGTCCCTGTGCATTGTGCTACGTTGGAGATGCTTTTGGAGGCCTTCCCATGCACCCAATTTTCTCAAAGTGGGCTTGTTGGAAAGGTCTGTCCGTCTACTTTCCAGAACAAGTGGAATTTCTGAATTTGGAGTCCATTTGCCCCTCCAAAAATGAGTTCTCCCAACACTGCTTCCTGTGTGTCCAAAAAGGGGCAGAAAGATCATTTTTTAGGTGTTTTTGACCTTTTTGGAAGCTCGAAACCTGTCAAAATTTCTTGGCCATGTGAGGGAATTCATATTTTTCCATGAGGAATCCAAAAATTCTGATTTTTCCTCAAAAGGAGGTCTCTAGCAAAAGCGCGCGCCAAGTGGCGTGGCGCATCAGGCAGAAAAACCTGTTTTTTAGGCCAAAAATTTCAAAATTACAAAAAGTTTCCCAAATTTCTTGAAATTTGGGCTGAGTGTTCCTCATTAGGTGCTATGTTGGGCTAAGGAAGCCTCAGCCAAGATCTAGAGCCTATCTTGCTCTTTTCTCTTCCTCATGGCTTTCTTCAACTTGGCCTTCAAAATCCTGATTCTCGCTTTGCACACCATGTTTCTTGCCGAGTAGTGGTATGCCATGTTCCTCAACATGTATTTCTATCTAATGGCCTTGTCCAACATATTTTATAAGTGCATGTTTGTCATCTCGAGCCAATATTCACGATCAACTTTAATTTCATCTTCAAGTGGCGTGAACTTGATTTCCTCCTCTTGGCAGCTTGCCGGTTTTTCTTTATGTTTTTGAGCTCCATGATGGTTTGCTGATCCTCTAGTTGTTTGTTCCTCTGCTCCAAATACTTAATTATCCACTTGGCTCTATCCAAGTTGAGAGACAAATGCTGAATGTCATCTTGCTGCTCCCGAATGACCTCTTTGAGCTTTGAGCTCAAATCAGTGTCATCATCCTGAATGAGGATGAAATCTGCCTCTTGACCTCCTAAAGGTCCCTCATCATGCAAGGGCTTCTTACCCTTGTCCTGTACCTGCTCTGATGATGGAGGAAATGAGACCCCTTCCACCCTGGGTGGAGATAGTACTCATTTCACTGCTGTAAACAACCTCCTCGTGCCCTTTTGGTATGTGACAAACACTAGCACACTAGTGGTTTGTGTCTCATGAACCTCCTGCTGATGTGAAGGCTCTCCTGCCTCATGAAAAACTGATGGGGGCACTTGAGGACCTGTAAAGACCTCATGTGAGATGAAATCCTCCCAAGACACATTCAGTAAACCGAGCTGATGCAAAACCATAATTTTGATTAGTGCAAAGTGATATATGTTGTTATATTGCTGATGAGGAGGCTTCCTTTGCACTAAGGTGGTCATTTTCTCAATATTCTGGCAAATGAAATAGGGGAGGTTCATCATCCTCAACCTAGTGAAGTGCATCAACAATCTGATATGGTAAGTGTACAGACAAGAAAATCTGCCCTCATAGGTAAAATATTTAATTATGAGCTTCATCAAGGGAACATATGTGTCCATAGGTACTTGAATGGGAAAACACTATTGACATGTCTCTAAAATCCAGCCTTGATATAAGGTTCATAGTGATCTCTGTCAACTAGCTGCCTCTTATTCCACTGCTCACCTACATTTGGAATACCAGTTGCTTGAGCAATAGTCTCAGGTGTCAAGGTGAATGTCACACCTGCCAAAGTGACTTGGCCATTATGAAGATGGAGCACAAACAGTCTGGCCAGCTCATGGTGGTATTTGACTCTTTCCACCATCTCATAGAACTGATAACAAGATTGGTGTTGAAAACATGTGACAACAAGAGGACAAGCCAACAGCTTGGCAAGTGAAGTAGGCTCCTCCCAGTTATGTTTTCCACTCTTATGAGGCCTCCTTGGTGCATGCATTTCTCTGGAAGAGTCACTGACTATTTCCTCATTTCTATCATAGGAAGAATCTGACTCCATGTTTGCCAATGTTTGAGTTTTCTTAGATGAGTATGAAGAGATTTTATGATGTCAATAGGTTTTTGCTGCCAAAAATATGAATTTATGAGGGACTGTGGAGGGAATGTGTATGAGGGGTTTTGGAATGCTGCTTGATAGGGTTTTTAGAGAATAGAAGGGTTTATGGGATGATATTTAGGGTTTGGGATAACAATTAGGGTTTGGGGATATTTGACTAGGGTTTGAGATAGTGGGATTAGGGATTTAGGGTTAGTAGTTTAGGGATATGGGGAATATGGAATGGGTAAATATAAATGAAGAGGGAAGGAGAAAATGAAGTGAGGGAGTGAGAATGATGGGAGTGGGATTTAGCAGCAAGAAATGCAATATGTTAACCCTATGCAATGTTTTTTAAACAAGTAATGCAAGGAGCTAGGGTTTTAATCTTTCCCTATTACATCACCATAAACACCAAGATAAACTCATTCATTGGCCATGAAGGAGTGTTAACTTACTTGAATAATTGAGGAGTTAGAGATTTTTTGATTTTGGAGGAAGCTGTGAGTGAATTCGGGCCTTGTAGTCTTGTGCGTCGTGCCACCTCATAGGTCCGCCGCGCTGCCTCAATGCGTTGCGCCCATTGTAAAAATACACTGCGAATCACTACCCAGTGCACCGCACTGCATGAGTGCGCCGCGCTCTAACCCAGGTGCGCCGCGCCTGGGATTTTCCTTGTTTTGGCACAAAAATCACTCTCTTGGCTCTTGGAACATGAATACACTTGCTCTCTTTCTCTTGGGGACACAAATGAACCTTTTTGATATGAATACACTTTATATACATATGGTTTTGATTTTTCACTTACAAAACCCACTCTTCTAATGTTTGATTTTCACTTGCTTTTAAAACTCTGTTTTGGGCAGTTTGCTTTATTTTTGCCTTTGATGGACTGAATGCTTTGATTTTTTGTTTTTTTTGCAGGTGCTGGAGTTGCAGAGGCTTGGCAAGGTGACCAGGGCTGCCTCTGAAATTATTACATATGGGAAAGAATGAAATTACATCAAATTTGTACACGAAACATAAAAACTTTGTTTTTCCTCAAAACAGGGTTTTGAGGAAAAATCAATCACTGAGCATGTGATTATGAAAATTATTGTTGCTGAGACTTTATTTGACCTCCTCATGTGCATGCTAACCGTTATTGAGCATTTTGAAGACCTTATTGATGAAACCCTAGACCTAGTGAGACTTAAGAAACCCTAACAATGACTTTTGCATATTTAAAGACAAAAAATGAGTGACGATGATCTAGATGTATGAAAATGGGCCAACAGGTAAAGAACATGAGGGAAAATGTATAATATTCCACTACCATCAGATGATCCATGACCCTAATGGAATGCAGCTGATCGAGTGAGATACCTAACATGCAATGAAACAAGAGAAATTGATCATTGATGGAGGGATGACGATACCGACACTAACAGGTTACAAGTTCATAAATAATATCACTAACCATGTCCATATTAAAATGCTTTAACAACCACAATATTGGGATGATTAAGCCATGTGATCCTTCTAACTTCATAATAGAACCTTTCTTACTCTCGAAACTAGATTTTTGTAGCTTCTTAATAGCTACTAGTGAACCACCTGGCAGGACACTCCTATATGTTCCTCCTTTCTTTGTATCTCCTAGGAGGTGATTTTATTCACTGAAATTTTTAGTGGTAATTCTCAATTCATCATTACGTTACACCCTCCATGAAGGAGGAACAAGAGCAACAAAAGAAGGGTTGGATATTTTCCTAGATCTCTTGTGCCTTTTTCTCTGCCTATATGCTAGAAACCAAATGACCACAACAAGTGTAGTAGAAAGGATCATTCCACTTACAACCACAAGGATTACAATTTACTCTTTATGACAAGGTCCATGATCGCATTTATTTTATTTTCTTAGCATGCATACAAAGTCATGGGAGTTATTGCATCTATCCCCCACTAGAGCAACTTGCCCATTGGTCACTAAAGTGCAAAAGTCAGTCAAATTTGTGTTGAGGCATGAAGAATTTGAAAATTTGAGAGGAGATGGTGCCCCTAAGAAAAACATATTTTTTCCAAAGGGTTCAATGATCACTCCATTCCCAAATAAAACCTTTCTAAGAGTTAACACCATGCCCTCCAGCCCAACACCCATTTTCTACAAAAATCTTGTACATATTTTAGCTATTGCACATATTTTAATTCAACGAGATCATTATCGTGGCTCCAATAGACTGCCTATAAATTGTCACATGAACATGCATTTGAGATGATAAGGAAACACTTTTTTCCTGTTTGGCGGGTTGTTCCATCCTGTTGGGAAAAGTCCTTTTTTGAATAGTAAGTTGTGCCCTATAATATTCCAATAATATTTCTAGGTCCAATTATGTTTCGCGGTTTTTAATTCAAGCACATGTTGCATTCTCCGGGTCATTATTTATTATCACATTGTCATTAAATTTTTCATTTACGACCTGTGACTTAGAAGGATAGGAAAGCTAGTGATCACACGTTGCATGTTTAGGTTGTAATCTGACAGCGCATAAGTGTGACTTGCAAGAAGAAATGCGACTAGAAACTTCAATTAACTCAAGAGAAAGGTTCGTTTCTAATGGCATAATATTCACTAGTAAAAAAGGCATCATATTTATTGGTCCATCTCGGATGTAGGTGATGGTGTCCCATTCAAAAGTATCTTTTCACCAGAAAATTATTGAAGCTAGTGATCCTCATCACAAATTACTCTTATTTTTTGTTAGAAAGAGGTAATATTATGGAGGTTGTGTCACCTAGGGAAGACTACTACAACAATTTGATGATTTTCTAGATGACATAGAGAATGAAAGAAATTAATTGCATTCCATGTATGGAAAGAAGACTTCCTCAAGAAAGGCACTCCTCATTATGAGTGAAAGGATGCACAAAAATAGGGCTTGGTTTAGTTTCTACTTCCACAAGTGTCGCCTTCCTAACATGAGTACTTTATAAGAATGAACATCTATAAGCTTTCTCTCCCCAAACTAGTCATATAAATAAATAATTCATGGAGAATTCCATTAGCGATGGATAAAAGTGGCTAGGATTTTGGGGCAGTAAAACTTGGAATCTTAATGGCTCCCTCTCTATTTATCGAAACCACTTTGAAATTGAGATTTGTATTGTTATAGACATATTTGGGCACTGCAACCCCAATCATACATGTCCATAAACCAAGGGCTTCTAAGTCCCTAAAAGTGTTGTTTCATACCCTAAAGGAGCAAGGTCAGCTGATTACATCATCTCCCAGAAGTTCTCCATGAAAAACTACTCAGAACTGGTCAAAGCAGGACCATACAGACTGCCCAGTGCTAAAAGTGTGATGCATCTCACCTGCCACATGCAAAAAGTGTGATGCATACTAGAAATCCCTTCTATAGGGTGCGATGAGCGAGAGCAGACAAATGGCACAAGCAGTTTGCTAGGTGGAAACCTAGAGAATCTTCTAGAAACTGCTCATTTGACACTTGCCTCTCTAAATTCGCCCAGGGATGAGTAAGAGATCTGAAATCTCCATGTGGAACCAAGAACTATCAGTGAAATGACACTAATCAAAATCCCAGAAGCTGACTCACTCTCCTGTAAACATCTATATATGGATCCCTCTCCAAGAGATCCAGAGGCTGGAATTTTGTAATTTGCAAGGAAGTGCTGTTGGTTTCTCTTTGAAGACATTGTTGGGTGATCTTGCTTTGTATGAGGTGAAGAGGGCTTTCATGCTGGGAGAATGACACTAGGTCAGGCCAAGTGGTTGTAATTCTCTCTTCTACTACTTTTACTAATAAAGTTATTTGAGTTTTCCTCCATATTCTTGTGTATCTCTGAATATTGTGTTGATATATGCATTTGTATGGTCAATATATATCTGATCCTATATTGTTTACAATGAAAGATCTCTATGCTTTGATGGTATTATGCTGTTGTGAATCTATAGGTGCTCTTTGAAGCGGGACAAGTAAGGAAGCAGTGGCGAGATTCTGTTAAAGGGGAAAGGAAACAAGCAAGGAGCCAAGCGGAAGACTGAGGTTGGTACTCTCTGCTTCTTTCTCATCTCTCTCTCGTAAAGGAAAAACAAGTGACTTTAATCTGTTTGTTTCTAAGATAGCTACTCGTCTTAGTGGGACTAGCAGTTCTAAATAGACACTAGTTTTCCCGATAACAAAATGGCGACTCCACTGGGGAGTGATTAGTTTGATTGCTTTTCTCTATTTGTTTGATTCATAAACCACAGACGGAGCCTGAAGTCAAGCCAGCTAGCCTTCGAACTGCATTTGCTATGCAAGTGAAAAGTAGATCAACGCTGCTTCAGTCAATCTCTGGGTTTGTTTATGAACTGAACAACTGACTTGCAAACATCCTAAGTGGCCTAGAGGTAGCTTAAGTAACCTCATTAGGTCAGCCCTATACTTTGTATTTACTGACTATCATTAGCTCGGCCAAAATCCCTGAACTAAACTGCAAACTGTGACCAAAAGCCAAGTTAAAGTCTTGTTCTTGGTCCGTCACACCCTCTGCTTTAGGCAGACTGGATGCATCACACCTCCCATGTGCAGTAGGTGGGATGCATCCCTGTTTCCCTGTGTTACAGGTGCGATGATCAGATAAGATTTTTTCTGCCTCCAGATTTTGGTTTTTCTTCACTGTCTTCAGTTTTATTCAGGAGTTTTGCTGTCTATGATCAGTAGACCATTGTTGAAATCCCCTTCCTTTGCATCATTTAGCCTCCATTATACAAAGAGTTGTGAATGTTTTTATGTATTTTTCTCCATTTACAGTTCTCATTTACAAAATAGTAGATTAATCGAACTGTCGTCTTTTGATTTGAAAGTGTCGCAAGTGTTGTTTTCAGTCAAAGAAAAGAATACTTCTCTTTTTGATAGTCGATTACACTGTTACTGTTGTATTTGATCTGAATTTATAAGTATTTCAAGTGTTGAAAGCAGTTTTCAATTCAAAATTCAAAAGTGTCTTGTATTCCTGTCATTTTTTGAAAAGAAAATCATTAGTATTGTCGCTTTGAAAGAAGAGATAATTCAGATTTGTATTTAGCATTATTTTTTGTCATTCACACATTAAAAAAGCGGAAAACAAATATATGCACGTGCATTTGCATTTAGACTACTTGTTGATTTAGGACAGTGCATCTAGTGTGTGCTCTCTGCTCTATGTTGAAAGGATTTAGTTTCTCTTTCCTTAGTAGCTAGGATTTTCATTGCAAAAAGAAGAGTAAACGACTGTTTATCATCTTAGATTGCATATTTAGGAGTTGTATATCTACATCACGTGGTGAACCTTAAAGGCAAACTTCTTAAGGAAGATCAACAATAAAATAAATTCAATGAACATAAAAATGCTTTGGAACCTAACGCACAACATCTAGAAGTCTAGGTTAGAGACGTATTCTGGCGTCGTAAAGCCTGGTAACTATCACTTTCATCGTAGGTTGGGTGATTCCTCCTCTTTGAGACGACAAGTGACATTACGGACTTGTGCTCCCACGTACCATCGAGTATATATTGGGAGACCACAATAGGCTATATCCTTTATCCTTAGGAAGCCGTGTTTGCTGCCCTATCGATCGCAATGCACTGAACACAGCATTCGGGAAGATTGACTGCCGTACCATAAAAAGTATTCTGCAGTTTTGTGATTGGTTTGGTAATCCCTCTGTCTAGATTTCCAGAGTAGTCTCTTTCATTCCTTTTTAGACTCCTTAAAGGAAAAGGGCCATCTGAGCACTTGTCACTTTAGGCTCATTAAAAATCAAAGGCGACTAGAGTCATCTTTAGCTTTTCTCGACTCTTAAAAATTGAAAAAGCAAGTTGTGTCAAAGCATCTAAAATTTATTTTAATCGGAATAATGTCACTGTTCCCTCGTTGGTCTTAGGTTGAGAAAATGGAGTCCACCAACCAAGGATTTCCCCTTTGGGGAAATCCTAGTCCTTTCTCCTCTTGGGGAGATGTTGGTGCACCTCATATGGCCACATTGTCCCTTCCAGGATTTACAATTGGCCTGCCGGTATGGCTTTTCTCGACCTCTGTCATTCAAAGCACCATGATTCCTGAACAATCGAATCAGCAACTAGATGATACCAGAGTTCCCCCCCAACCTTCTACTTCATTTGTCTCTCCCTCTCCTTCTTCCTCTTCGCTTGGTGAAGATAGTAAAACTAAAAACCAAGTAACTAAGAAGAAGAAGAAGGGGAAGGAGAAGAAGAAAAAGAAGGAGCCAACGGTAAAAAGGGGCAACCATGCATCGTCTAGCGAAAATCCACACACTGCACCATCCAAACCTAAATCTCCATGTGTCATCTGCAAAGGAGACCACTATCATCGAGATTGTCCCTGCATCTCACGTATCTTAAGGGACTAGTCTCCCCACTTGCACGATCTGGCATCATCAACCTTTGACGATCATGTTGAGAGTACACCGTCAACTAGTGAAAACGAAGTCACCAGACATAAAGGAAAATCTAAATTTCCCTACACACTGTGTGAATGTGATCATGCCCTCCACTGTTGTCCCTTCTTGGATGAAGCTAAAAGAGTCTTGGATAATCATCCTGTGTCACTATAGCAACTTCCTCCTAGATACAAGAAACTCTTGCCGAGTCCATTGCTAGTTGAAAATCTGACTGACACACCTTTGTTGTTGGTCGAAGCGCCTATCATTGAAGATGAACCCTCTGAGTCCACATCGGACCAAAGTCAACAGGTCGAGACGGCAGTCGACCCCATCTTGTCTTCAGAGGAGTTACCTTCAGATGATACAGTCACCAAAGAGAATGAGGACGACACCATTCAAATTCTCTTCGTAAACACAGACTCTGATGAACATGGGGGCAATCTACCCATTCCTTTACCGCAGGAAGGAAGTTCGTCAGAGTTGTATCTGGCCGTTTATTCGGTCCCACCTCCAAGCAACCTAGTCGTTTCCTTTGATTGGAACCTACTAGGCAGACCCCGTTTACCGTCTAATGTACCATTCCGAATCATAGTGCAAACTTATAGAATGGTCATGGTTGGTACCATCATAGATGAAGGGGCTTCTATGAGTATCCTTTCCTCGACTGCTTGGAAAGCACTTGGTTCGCCATCGCTTTTGCCTGAGATGCGAATTCTGACAGGCTTCAATAAAGGAACCAACCACCCATTAGGGATCCTTCCAAGTTTGCTTATAAATTTGAGAAGGAAAACCATTTATCTGAACGTAATGGTAGTCCAAGGACCTCTAGATTACAATCTACTCCTTGGACGTGACTACATTTATAGCATGGTAGCTATTGTTTCCTCACTATTTCAAGTAATGTGTTTTCCGCATGAAGGCAGAGTGGTCCAGCTCGTAGACCAGCTTTCCTTCCCCGGTTCACACATAGCTAATAGTCAAATGCCATCCCTAACAGGTCTTTTTGCACAAGGAATGTCTCAACAATATCCAGTCTGTCCACCTGATGAATGCGAGTGATTCGGGGGTTGTGAATGAAACCCAAGGGGCATGCACCCTGGTCTACTTCGGCAGGAAAAATTCAGGTATAGGGTAGGTTTCCGCAGAGGATATATGACTGGTCTAACACACCTGTTCGTTTAGGAAAATGGGATTAGACCAGAATAAGATACCTCTGTTAGAAGGTAGGCCCTTCCCGATAGAACAAATGTTTTGTCTGCAAATTGAAGGGTAACCTGGAGAAGGTAGGCCTTTCCCGATAGAACAAATGTTTTGTCTACAAATTGAGGGGTAACCTGGAAAAGGTAGGCCTTTCCCGATAAAACAAACATTTTGTCTGCAAATTGAGAGGTAACCTGGGAAACTCTACTTCGCTATACCTGGGGGCATGCAAACCTTTTTGCGTGAAAGTGAAAAGCGACCATTTGTTTTCTTAGTTTGTAGGTTCTTAACCCTTTAAACTCATAGGATTGGTCATTCCTAGCTTACATAATAAAAGGAGTCGGAGCAAAATTTCGAATGGTGCAAGCTCCCTAAAAAATGAACCTATCGATGAGACATCCTTATTATACGACTGGCATGAGCAGTTTTACGCGAAGTTCAAGCTCGTTAAAAATTAAACCTAGCAATGAGCATATGTTCCACCAGAGTTTAAGCTCACTAAAAAATGAACCCACTTCCGGTAAATAACCATTGAGATCGAATTGTTATCAGCTTTTGAGCCTTGGTCGTGTTCTTACCATCACCTCCACTCTTTTTTTAGCCGATCATACGCCTCTATTTGATTGTTTACCCCTTTTGAGGAACAACTGCGATGAGTGATCCTATTAGCCACCTTCTTTACATTGCCGTGATTGAAAAGTTCCAAACATTACCTGGAACCAACTGCTATTTGAAAACATCACTCGTTCCTCAAAAAACGAGTCTCCTTTAAGCTCTTTTCATCTGACTTGTAAAATATGAAAATATTGCCGACTGATTGGCCTCTCTAGCACGTTAAAGTGATTGGAAGTTGTTAGAAATAATACTGAGAGGGGGGGGGGGTGAATCAGTATTATCACATCAATAAAAAGTTTTCATTTCCATATTCAGATTCATATATGCTACTTCCACAACTTCTTTTGATTCAGTTAGTTGATCCTTAATGAGTGCATTAGAACATTATCAACCATATTAACAGTAAACAGGTGCAGTAAAATAGAATAGATCATCACACATAAGCCACACACATGAACACCATGATATAAGGTGGAAACCCAATGTGGGAGAAAACCACCTGCTGCAAGTCATCTTAATCTTCTTCTTAATAAGAAAATCTTTTTACAATATTTATGTACTGGTGCAGTCTTATACCAGTACGTAGGCTTCTACCTGCAGAGAGCTACAACCCTCTCTCGTTCTCCAGTCTCTCCTGGAAGGGAACTACAACCCCCATAGTTCTTGTACTAGCTGATCCATTTACTAGTATGCAGGCTACTACCTGCTACAATGCTCCAAAGTTTTCAACTGCTACTGGAAGGGAGCTACCACCCCCTTAGCTCTTATACTAGCTAAGATACTAGTACGTAGGCGCCGGCCTACAATCTTCTCTCCTCCAGGTACCACGTTTCATACATTTTCATACTGGATACTCCTGAAGCACAACACATAATCTGAAAGGCCACGTTTCATCCAATTTTCATACTGGACCCATTAATATCATTGAAGCACATAATCAATCAATCTTCTGAATCACCCAAACACCAGATCAATACATATGCAAGGATAATATATGTGTTAGAACCCAGATCTAGTCCATCAGATCACATAAATATGAGTCATTATGATCCTGATCCAATATTAGTTCTCATCCATCAATACTGAAGCTAAACACAATCAATTAAACAGGATATGCAGAATACTGACACCTTTAAACTGTCATCAGAACCCATCAACAACCAGAACCACCTGTGACTTCAAATATCATAGCTCAAATTGTATACGCTACTACAATGAACCAAACCTGCATATATATACGCTTACACCAAAACCAACCCACATACAGATCTATAAATGACTTGCAGTGATTTCAAACTTAAGTTATACCCAGTTCAGATCATTTTTCAATATACAGATCTAGAATAAGCATAATCAAATATATAGAGATAGTTCATTTCAAACCATTTGATCCCGATCTATCCTTAGATCTTGTTCTCCATCAACCGGTGAGATCCCTCTTTAGCTCAGATCCAGATCTGCACCATAACCCAATCACAATATTCCAGATCTAGCACTTTATCAGATATTCAATAATTCAAATGATGCTTTGCGAAATGATCTCCTTCCTCTTTTATAGTCTTAGGCCTTTCACAATACCACGGTCCAAAACCATAATAACACAATACCACAGACCCAATACTTGGGATCAACACTTTTGAATGCAATACCACGGACCAAAACCATAGGATCAAAAACTGTCGGACTAATACCATGAACCAATCATGAAAGTGCGTGAGATCAATACTTTTGGAAGCAATACCACGGACCAAAACCATAGGATCAAAAACTATCGGACTAATACCATTAACCAACCATGAAAGTGTGTGAACTTTTCTCTTGCATGAAGGGAACGTTTCTCTGCATGAAAGTGCGTAAACTTTTCTCTACATGAAATAAACTTTCCTCTGCATAAAAGTGCGTGAACATTTCTCTACATGAAATAAACTCTTCTCTGCATAAAAGTGCGTGAACTTTTCTCTACATGAAATAAACTTTTCTCTGCATAAAAGTGTGTGAACTTTTCTCTACATGGAATAAACTTTTCTCTGCATAAAAGTGCGTGAAATTTTCTCTACATGGAATAAAATTTTCTCTGCATAAAAGTGGGTGAACTTTTCTCTACATGGAATAAACTTTTCTCTGCATAAAAGTGCGTGAACTTTTCTCTACATGGAATAAACTTTTCTCTGCATAAAAGTGCGTGAACTTTTCTCTACATGGAATAAACTTTTCTCTGCATAAAAGTGCGTGAACTTTTCTCTACATGAAGGAAACTTTGTTGCACTATAATTTATCAAATAAATTTGCTGCACTATAATTTATCATTTGTGTGATTTGCCATCAAGGACAACACTTGTCTCATAATGCCAACAATCTCCCCCTTTGGACTTGTCATACTGAGAATTGTCATCTGATATCTCTTCCGTAGATTCATCTAGATATATATAAGTGAGTTGATCTTCTATGAGTTGTTTGCCATCAAGTACAAAACATGCATCATAATGCCAACAATCTCCCCCTTTGGACTTGATGGCAACAATACCAAATCACTCTCCCTCTTTGACATCAAGGGCAAAGGGCGAACCAAGATATTCTCTTTCCTAGAAAGGCATTCCGCTGTTCATACTCCCCCTGAGTACCTGTTGAAATCTCTGAATGAGCTCCCCCTTTGTATATGCCAAGGTGTACTAATCTGTTCATGCTACATGCTGAAAGCTCTGCTCTTTCTGAATTGTGCTGTTCATGCTCCCCCTGACTGTAGGAAAGATCTGCAAAAGATGTTCTTCAAGAAGAACCAAGACTTATACATCATGAAAGACCTTCCTATCACCAAAAGACTCAATACATACATCCATCACCCAGCCAAGTGAGGATACATCAGAAATATGACAACCAAATACATTACATCTTCATCCCAGGCATAGTGGGGAAACTAAACATACACCGTTACATGACCTTGATATGACTGAAATATTTCATCAAATGACTACAATAGATAGAGACACACTATTACATCATGAGTCTTGATATGACCTTTACATCGAATGATATACATGACATTTATAACAGAGACCAAACACCTAAATAAGATCATGATAAACATCAACAACAACACTGAATGATCTGCTCCATAACATCTATCACCAGCAACTTGCATGAATCATCAAGGTATGTCCGTATCAACTCATCCTTTTGAACAGAATTCTGTATATATAGGATCATTCTATCATATGTGAGAAACACCATAGCCATCCAGATCTGCATGGACCAAGTATCATCAATTGGGAATATGAATCAACATATGTACGAAACAACCTATCATCATATAGGTAAGAACACATCATCATCAAGTCTCCAACAATGCAACTTTGAATAATCATCCATGTATCCAGCCAACAATCCTCATCCATATATGTGCCAAGAACAATAGGAATCCTGCATCATAACTGTAATATATGATCTTTATGCATATGACGACAACAACATATGAGTGACTCATCATCAAGTAAAGAAGATGTGAATTCAGGCTATGTACTTCTCCTTATCCTTATGAAGATCACCATGTAAGCACCATTAGAGGATCAACCACAAATCTGATCTAAATATCAACTATGTAACCCCAAGAATCATCTGAACAACTCATAACCATATCATAGCAAGATGAATCATTTATCCATATAAGCATCATCACCAAGGACTATTAACCATAATGCCAACAATGCATTAAAAGCATATGCTCCCCCTAAACCTGTGCCATCTTGTTTACTGTCAGATCTGATCATTCATATCAGCAAGAAGTATTAATACATCATCATTATCAAGTTAGAAACAAAACACTTCTAACCATCAAGTCATTTCCACACATCATCAGCAAATTGTAACCATTATCAAACAGCGCAAATAATAAACCGAACCATGACTGATCCTTTTCCTGAACCTGTCCCTACTGCCTTTCCTCAAACAATCATATACGTGACTATGCCATAACCAACTCGCGTATATACGTGACTTCTCTTTAAGAAACTTGCGTATGAGATTTAGGACACTGAAGTTTTACACTTCCAGCTCCCTCTAATTCTGTTATGTCTGTATGTTGTGCTGTGCCGCCTCTTTCTGACTGTACTTCTTTCTTCTTCCACATCTTCAAGTGTGATGATGATGTTTTCTCCTTTTGGTATGGTGCCCATACTTTGTTCCTACATTCCTTAGCTATATGTCCAAGCTTGTTACATGCATAACATCTTACATGTTTCATATTCCTCCTGTAGCAATCAGCAGCTTTGTGACCAAACAAATTGCAAGAAAAACAATATCCATTGAAGTACCTGGAATGTGATGATCTTTCGGTGTGATGATCTTGAACCATCCTTCTTCTGCATCTAGCTGCAACATGTCCAAGATTATGACATTCATAACATTCAATATTATTCATTTGCGTAAATGGCCGACCATAGTTAGGAGTAAGATATTTTCTTTGAGGAGTCTCTTTCCTTGATTGTTGATGGGGTTGACCTTTCATCTCCTTGTTGATCATTTTAGATTTCTCTTTAGAGTTCCTTGCCTCACCTTGTGAACTAGATTCACCTTCAACAGATTCATGAAAACCAAGACCAGTCTTGATATCAGGAGACCTTTGACTACTAATAATATCATCCAAGGCTTTAGTACTATCTTGAAATCGTAATAGTTTATCCTTTTCTTCTAATTTACCTTTCAAGATATTTACCTCAACTTGAAGTTGTTCCTCCTTTTCTAGACATTGCTTCTTCATGTCTTCTTCAACTTTCCTTCCTTCTTCCAACTGATGCCTTAGTTTGAGAATCTCCTTTTCTTGTTCTTCATTCAGATCCTGCTACATTTGACGAGTTCTGAAGGCACATTCCAGTTGAGATTTTAAGCTGATATCTTCGTTTACCTGTTTTTCAATAGCTTGGAGTAGATCTTTATTCTGCTTCTTTGATTCTTCAAGATCTTCCTTTAGCGAGCGGATCGTGGCTTCAAGACTTTCATAGTAACTGGATCTATCTCTGAGTTTCTTTATGGTTGTGCTTCTTTCATTGACTTCATCTCTTAATGATGTCACTTCACCTTGCAACTTTTGACATTGATTTTCCTTGTCCTTGAGTAACTTTCTTACCTTGTTTCCTTCCTCTGATTGAGCTTTTAGTTTGGTAACTTCTTCTTTGAAAGCACATTCCCTTTTGTTCAATAGATCTTTTTGATCTTTAATTTTGTCTGTAAGCCTTCTAAATACTTCCTCTATTTGATACTTTTCTTGCTCACCCATAAAAGCAAATTCAGTTGCTTCACTATCACTTTCATCTTTTCCAAATGGATAGATAGCTGGAACATCAGAGGATAGCAAATTCATACCTGATAGTTCATCTTCATTCTGAAATGATTCTGAATCTGATTCTGAATCTGAAGAGCTTCTTATACCTAATCCCCAATCGTTTCTCCCACTGTCATAGTTCTTCTGAGATGTCTTCTTCTTAGGTGCTTTCTTCTTAAGCTTCTTTCCCATAGTTCCACGGATCTCCTTCAAGCGATCAAGTTTCTACCAAAGGACCTACTCTGATACCAATTGTTGGAAATAATACTGAGGGGGGGGGGTGAATCAGTATTATCACATCAATAAAACTTTTTCATTTCCATATTCAGATTCATATATGCTACTTCCACAACTTCTTTTGATTCAGTTAGTTGATCCTTAATGAGTGCATTAGAACATTATCAACCATATTAACAGTAAACAGGTGCAGTAAAATAGAACAGATCATCACACATAAGCCACACACATGAACACCATGATATAAGGTGGAAACCCAATGTGGGAGAAAACCACCTGCTACAAGTCATCTCAATCTTCTTCTTAATAAGAAAATCTTTTTACAATATTTATGTACTGGTGCAGTCTTATACCAGTGCGCAGGCTTCTACCTGCAGAGAGCTACAACCCTCTCTCGTTCTCCAGTCTCTCCTGGAAGGGAGCTACAACCCCCATAGTTCTTGTACTAGCCGATCCATTTACTAGTACGCAGGCTGCTACCTGCTACAATGCTCCAAAGTTTTCAACTGCTACTGGAAGGGAGCTACCACCCCCTTAGCTCTTGTACTAGCTAAGATACTAGTACGTAGGCGCCGGCCTACAATCTTCTCTCCTCCAGGTACCACGTTTCATAAATTTTCATACTGGATACTCCTGAAGCACAACACATAATCTGAAAGGCCACGTTTCATCCAATTTTCATACTGGACCCATTAATATCATTGAAGCACATAATCAATCAATCTTCTGAATCACCCAAACACCAGATCAATACATATACAAGGATAATATATGTGTTAGCACCCAGATCTAGTCCATCAGATCACATAAATATGAGTCATTATGATCCTGATCCAATATTAGTTCTCATCCATCAATACTGAAGCTAAACACAATAAACCAAACAGGATATGCAGAATACTGACACCTTTAAACTGTCATCAGAACCCATCAACAACCAAAACCACCTGTGACTTCAAATATCATAGCTCAAATTGTATACGCTACTACAATGAACCAAACCTGCATATATACATGCTTACACCAAAGCCAACCCACGTACAGATCTATAAATGACTTGCAGCGATTTCAAACTTAAGTTATACCCAGTTCAGATCATTTTTCAATATACAGATCTAGAATAAGCATAATCAAATATATAGAGATAGTTCAGTTCAAACCATTTGATCCCGATCTATCCTTAGATCTTGTTCTCCATCAACCGGTGAGATCCCTCTTTAGCTCAAATCCAGATCTGCACCATAACCCAATCACAGTATTCCAGATCTAGCACTTTATCAGATATTCAATAATTCAGATGATGCTTTGCCAAATGATCTCCTTCCTCTTTTATAGTCTTAGGCCTTTCATAATACCACGGTCCAAAACCATAATAACACAATACCACGGACCCAATACTTGGGATCAACACTTTTGAATGCAATACCACGAGCCAAAACCATAGGATCAAAAACTGTCGGACTAATACCATGAACCAATCATGAAAGTGTGTGAGATCAATACTTTTGGAAGCAATACCACAGACCAAAACCATAAGATCAAAAACTGTTGGACTAATACCATGAACCAACCATGAAAGTGTGTGAACTTTTCTCTTGCATGAAGGGAACTTTTCTCTGCATGAAAGTGCGTAAACTTTTCTCTACATGAAATAAACTTTTCTCTGCATAAAAGTGAGTGAACATTTCTCTACATGAAATAAACTCTTCTCTGCATAAAAGTGCGTGAACTTTTCTCTACATGAAATAAACTTTTCTCTGCATAAAAGTGTGTGAACTTTTCTCTACATGGAATAAACTTTTCTCTGCATAAAAGTGCGTGAAATTTTCTCTACATGGAATAAACTTTTCTCTGCATAAAAGTGGGTGAACTTTTCTCTACATGGAATAAACTTTTCTCTGCATAAAAGTGCGTGAACTTTTCTCTACATGGAATAAATGTTTCTCTGCATAAAAGTGCGTGAAATTTTCTCTACATGGAATAAACCTTTCTCTGCATAAAAGTGCGTGAACTTTTCTCTACATGAAGGAAAATTTGTTGCACTATAATTTATCAAATAAATTTGCTGCACTATAATTTATCATTTGTGTCATTTGCCATCAAGGACAACACTTGTCTCATAATGCCAACAATCTCCCCCTTTGGACTTGTCATACTGAGAATTGTCATCTGATATCTCTTCCGTAGATTCATCTAGATATATATAAGTGAGTTGATCTTCTATGAGTTGTTTGCCATCAAGTACAACACATGCATCATAATGCCAACAGAAGTGCCATCCCTCCTCTAGATTTTAATCTTTTTGGACCTGAGGGATTATTACACAAAAAGATCGAGCGTTTGTCTTGTTCGGCTCGTTAAAATTATCGAAAAGTCATCCCTTTCGCATTGTTTTATACTTTTTCGGAATTAAGGGATTATACTACAAAAAATGAACATTGGAGTCTCCTTTCCGTCTCTTTTCAGACTCTCTAAAATTGAAAAGAACCGAGTTATCCTTGTCGTTAAACTCGTTAAAACAATAGCGACAAACTTGTCCATTCAGACAAGAGCGAGTTTCACTATCGCTAGGCTCGTTAAAACATAGCGATGGGTTTGCCCGACGGGCAAATTATAGAAAAATCATATGTTATCCTCCTCAAGCTTGACAAAAATAAAGTGGTACTGGTTAGAAATGACTGGGGAAAATTGGGAAGAAAATTTGAAGAAACTTTATTGGTAGCAGGTCGCTCTTGAACATGACACTTTCACTCCATCACCATGATTGAGTCGAGTTGGGTTATTCCATTCACCGGTCATATTATTATTGGTCCACCGTACCATCCACTTTTGGGGTTAATGCTACCAATTCATTTCAGTCTCGCCGATATGTTCAAGAGAAGTCCCTCTGAGAATTCACGTACCCAGCTTGTGTCTCATCCACTGCAATACCTTCACGCTTCATTCTTTCATGACCGCCACCCTGAACCTTGTATCCTCAGATCGTTTTCACCTCTACAAAATCATTTGCTCCGTTCCGTGTCGTAGATGTGGGATCCATCAATGCCCTCCTACGACGGGTCACTTCTTGTCGACATCAGCTCATTATCCAAGAAGCCGACCTAGGAACAACCCTTTCAGTACTTTGAAGCTTGCATGCCTCAATGGCAAGTTTCTCACTTCTGGCGACAGGTTTACATTAATGGCCTTCGACCAAAAGATTTTGCGTGGTGTTCGACATCAACTCATGTATTCACACCACGTGAATTGTACTACAGTACCTTGAGGATCATCATCATCATCGGTGATTCCTCTCGTGCCTGTTAACAGCTTGCATCATTGGCTGGTAATCGGGCAATGTCCTTCCATGTTCGACATCAGGACATCTTTTCACATGGATCGACTTGTACTTCGGGCGAAGATTGAACGCGTTTCGAAGACCCCGGATCTAGTCTCATCCATCCGGGCTGTGATATATTCAGGAAAATAAAGACATCGAATGTACATCCTTGCTGCATAGATAATCATCCAAAGTAAGTGATGATGGCTCTACCAGAATCATCAGTCTGCACACAGACGATTGTCTGTCCTATGTACATGAAAATGAATTTATCAAAGCTAAGCATGGGAATGCCTGCCTTAGCTAGATCATGAAAAATATTATGAAGATAATGCATTGTATTGTATCTTATTATAGGTCACCTTCCAGTTCGAAAAACCTCGGATCCTCATTATAAAGCATTTCACCCGACATCAAAAAGGATTTATGACCTCATACTTTAGGGGGAAACTGTTATAGACATATTTGGGCACTGCAACCCCAATCATACATGTCCATAAACCAAGGGCTTCTAAGTCCCTAAAAGTGTTGTTTCATACCCTAAAGGAGCAAGGTCAGCTGATTACATCATCTCCCAGAAGTTCTCCATGAAAAACTACTTAGAACTGGTCAAAGCAGGACCATACAGACTGCCCAGTGCTAAAAGTGCGATGCATCTCACCTGCCACATGTAAAAAGTGTGATGCATACTGGAAAACCATTCTATAGGGTGTGATGAGCGAGAGCAGACAAATGGCACAAGCAGTTTGCTAGGTGGAAACCTAGAGAATCTTCTAGAAACTGCTCATTTGACACTTGCCTCTCTGAATTCACCCAGGGATGAGTAAGAGATCTGAAATCTCCATGTGGAACCAAGAACTATCAGTGAAATGACACTAATCAAAATCCCAGAAGCTAACTCACTCTCCCGTAAACATCTATATATGGATCCCTCTCCAAGAGATCCAGAGGCTGGAAATTTGTAATTTGCAAGGAAGTGCTATTGGTTTCTCTTTGAAGACATTGTTGGGTGATCTTTCTTTGTATGAGGTGAAGAGGGATTTCATGCTGGGAGAATGACATTGGGTCAGGCCAAGTGGTTGTAATTCTCTCTTCTACTACTTTTACCAATAAAGCTATTTGAGTTTTCCTCCATATTCTTGTGTATCTCTGAATATTTTGTTGATATATGCATTTGTATGGTTAATATATATCTAATCCTATATTGTTTACAATGAAATATCTCTATGCTTTGATGGTATTATGCTGTTGTGAATCTACAAGTGCTCTTTGAAGCGGGACAAGTAAGGAAGCAGTGGCGAGATTCTGTCAAAGGGGAAAGGAAACAAGCAAGGAGCCAAGTGGAAGACTGAGGTTGGTACTCTCTGCTTCTTTCTCATCTCTCTCTCGTAAAGGAAAAACAAGTGACTTTAATCTATTTGTTTCTAAGATAGCTACCCATCTTAGTGGGACTAGCAGTTCTGAATAGACACTAGTTTTCCCGATAACATGTATGCATTCCAAGGGAATGTTTAGAAGTCCATAATCTTAAATGATAAAATTTTAAATCCAAAATGGACTGCAAGCATGAGATTGAAAATGAGATGTTGCCAAACTGTATGAGGCGCTTTCAGTTGGTTTTGCAGCTTCAAGTGACATGGATATTTTAAATATTTTTTTTGAATATGTGATCAAACCCTTGCTCAAACCCTAATGAAATCATAACAAAACAATCCAACATGAACCTAGGAAGAGAAATACCAAGCACATCATGAGAGGATTAGCTCCCTACCATAGGAGCCCTGAAAAGTAGAGGGGGCGCCCAAAATTTGGTGTTAGGCCAAAAGTTTGGGTGGGTGTTGTGATAAGCCTCATCATTGGGTAACTATATGGACCTTAATTCACCTCCTAGCTTAGTCATATCAACTCTTCTCACAATTTGTTACATGTTTTGATTATATTTTGTTTAATGAGATGAGTCAAAGTGAGATATTATGCCTAGTGGACTAATGTGCATTGAATGCAGGTTTGTGAGAGGAAATCAGGTAATTTTGGCAAGATTAAAGGTTGAAACTTGAATGGGACAAGGAATAGAGATTGTAGGAGGTAAATCCTCCTCATTTACTCCTCCCTCATTTGAATATTCCTCCATCAATCACACTAGCTCGGAGTACAAGCAGCCAAGTCATGAAGATCAAAAGGCAACCGAGCAAGTGATAGTCAAAGAGTTAGTTCATCTTGAGTTTGGGAGTAGAGCCTCCATAGATTTTAGTAATTCGTTGGAGACTTCAGTTGTATAAATAAAGAGGCCTAGAGCCTCATTAGGATTCGAATTTTTGTTGTAAAAACACTAGTTATTTTTGAGCTCCAGACTTGTGGAAGACATTGCTATGTAATTTTCTGTTTTGATAATGAGAATGAGCTTCTTCTTGATCCAGCACTGAGTTAACTCAGAGGGCTGAAGCTCTTGGGTTAGGGCCCAACCCTAGCAGCAAATGCTCCTCATCTTGTATCTGTATGCTTACTAGGTTAATTCATAGATTCATGGTTAAATTGTCCTTAGAAGTATTTCATTGCAAGTAGTGTAGATTTGATTAGTTTGCTTGTATTTGTGCTTTACCTCAGCAATAGGTTAGAGGGGATAAAAGGAGCATCAAATTTTTTTTAGTAGGTGTCTTGGCCTCACCTCTTCCTTCAGGGATCATGATTTGAGGAAAGGACCCCCATGCAGCCCCAAAATGACAAAATTGTACTTTCTCATAGAATTTAGAGGTTACTATACTTGAACTAGCATTTGATCAGTTTGCAAGTTTAAGATTTAATTATAATTTCTTCCATATTCAATCTTACAGTAGATCTCATCAATGGTTTCATCTTATTCTGCAAATTTTCCTCATGCATGAAGTAGACAACTAGATCATTAAACTCTATTTTTCTAGCTTATTGAAATTCTTTTTGTTTACATGATTTTTGGGAAAATATCAATGTTTGATGTAGTGTAGGTGTTTCAGAAGCAAAGAAAGATCTCGTAGTCAGCAACCTCCTCCCAAATTCATCCATCCATGATCATTCCTCGCTTTCACCAAGATCCTCACCAATTTCATCATTTTTCAAGGAAACTTCTCCAAGCATGTTGAGCAAATCCAACCATCTCCCAACCTTGGTTTTGAGTTCTGAGTGATCCTAGGCATTTTATCACTCCATTCCATCCACCAACCACCTTCCCTAAGCCTTCCATCACCTTCAACACCCATCTTTTGGCACTTGGTTGTATCCTGTAGAAATACAGGGAATCCTGTAGGTTTTCCTGTAGTGGCCTGTTTTGAGGCCGAATTGAGAGAAAACAAATAGAAAGCCACACAAGGTCACCTAAGGGTCTCCCAAACCTTCGAACCATCCACCAACAGCCCTAAGCCACCTGCCACATTACCTAAAGAGATTAAATTTCACACTTCTCCATAAAAATGGAAAAAGACAAAAAGAAAAAACAGATTTGTTGTAGCCATTTACATGCACAGTAGTAGAATGTTGATGCTTTGAATTTACATGCTTAAAATAGTTGAATTTCATACATGTTAGTATAGCATTATTTATGAAACATAGTCTCTTAGCAGTTAGATAGGAAATGGTGTGTTTTAGCATTGGATTTCAGTGTTTTTCCTTACTGCAATAGACCGACTTTCTCTTAGAGTAGATTTCTCTTTCCCTCATTAGTAATCAAGATTCTTATGAATCCATAGAAGTTTGGCTTGACAAACCCTAGTGGTCTCTCGCCAGTTGAACAGTGACAAAAGGCAGAACCATCACTTTTACTTGTGTATACAACACTGTCACCTCCAAGTTTGTACAAACCCCGGGTTGATAAAGTAAAGTTGGTAGCCCTAGGAGTTGCAACATTCTTGCTGCAATACTGGTGCTCATCACTTTTTGGCGCTATTGCTGGGGAGGTGTCTGAGTAATATGTGATTACTGCTTTCTTTCTTCCATTTCTTGTTTCTGATATTCTGCTAGTAGTTTCATTTCTACAAGAGTAATTTAGTTGCTTTCTTTTCCATTCTGCATTCTTTACAAGAGTAAAATTTCATTCAATTAGTTAGTTTTCATTCAGTCTGCAATTTAAATTTTGCGATCACTCTCAAAGTTTGAAAAAAAAATTCAAAACAAAACAAAAACATTTTTTTCATGCCTCGTAGGAATAGGGATAACTTAGGGAAATTTTTTCCAAATACCCCCACCGCTTCAAACAACCAACCTTCCCTCTTCTTCGGTGGCTATGAATTGGAGGAACCCTTAGGTGAGCAACTTGAAATATTTGAAGAACCTACATGGGAAGAAGAAGAAGAAGAACCCATTCCTACTGATCCAATGGCTAAAAATAGAAATGACAGAGGAAATAGCGAAAGAGTTGAGGGTGCCTTCCCTGTCAGGGAAACCAATGGTGTCACGTGGAATGAGTCGTTAGTGCGGACACAACCGACCTCCCTAGAAGCCTAAGACTTTCTAATGACAAACAAGACAAATAAGAGCAATCCTTCACTAAATATGCCTTTACAATATGAGAAATCAAGTGTTTAGATCCTACCTGTAATCCAACGCTGTTGTAGTAGTCCAGCTTCATTGATCCGGATGAGCTCCTCCTTCCCTTCGAAACCTGCATTCACTAACAATCAAACGATTAAATAGCACCTGAATATCACATAAAATAAAACATATTTAACATATAGACCAAGGAGTATATGAAACAACTCATAAATAACAAATTGTTGAGAAGAATGGACTAATTTGTATTAAAAGGTAACAAAAGGAACCATTACAACCTGAGCCTTGGTGTTGTGCAGGTCCTTCCCAGGGTCCACAAGAGTTCTCCTTTACTCTGATCAGCTCACCCACTTCCAAATAGAACAAGCAAAGATGGTAATCTCTCCTCACAAGCTTCTACAAGGAAGTCCTAATCCCAGCAGCATCTACCCTTAGGAATGTTCAGCTTTCAACCTCTCCTCCCTTTGGCCCAATGCCTGTATTTATAGTTTTCTAGAGGAAGTTATTCAGGTCCACCAACAATGGGATAAGCCCCTCTTTGGATGGGATAGCTCCCCTCTTGATGGGATAAGTTCCTCTTTGGTAGGGATACATGAACCATTTGGAGGCGCTTCATACACGTCAAACAAGCTTCTATAAGACTCTAGAAATGACCACAAGTAACTTTTTTAGAGAGAAACTTGCGCCTTTTGACCTTTACAGGAGTACACACCCACCCCTTTACATACAGAGCGTACAAATACGCAGGTATTGTGAACTTGGGTTGCGTACACGCAGGTAAGGCTAAGAGAAACTGCGTACCAGAGATAATTGACTTTAAATGACTTTTCTCTCTTTCTTGAAGTTTGACATGAAGAGCAGAGGCATGAGACTTGCCAAGGAGGATAGTATGACAGTGGATGGAGCCATACTAACTGCAAATAGTCATGGTGACATTTTTTAGTGTAACAGATTGCCCCCTAAAGTGCGAAGCCTGTAGTAGATTAGGGTTTTATATGATCTAGGAAGGGTGAAGTACTTTATCATTTCAAGGAGTATCTTGCGGAGAGCCCGGTCGGAACCTGCAAATATTCAACACAAAATACATGTATAAGATGATATCATCGTTGAGGTAGGCATTCCCATACTCAGATTGAAAACTTTAACTAACAATCTAACTACTGCTCTGATACAAGAATGATTTTGCAGTACATCACAATCGTAGACTTTTGTAGACACAGTATGGACGCAGCCATCTATTTATGGTTAGTCTACTATATAATGAATACAAAACTCCTCGCAGCCTGGATGGTGGAAACTAGATCCAGGGTCTTCATCTCTACTTCCTGAATTGGTACGATTCTATCCATGCGAATAAATGAATTGATGTCGAACATGGTAGAAACCACTTGATTACCAGTCGATGATGTAAACGGTTAACAAGTGTGAGAGAGACCACCAGTAATGTCAATGGTTCTCAAAGTACCCAGTACAATCCATGAAATGTGAATGAATGGGTTGATGTCGAACACGTCACGGAATCCTTCGATCAAAAGTCAATGATGTAAAATGTCGTCAAAGGCGAGAAACCTGCCATTGATGCATGCAGACTTCAAGGTACTGACAATTTCTAAGTCATCTTTCTAGATAATGTGTTGATGTCGATAGAAAGCGACCCGTTGCAGGCAAGCCCACAACACGAAATCATTGCTCAAGTTGAAGAAATGTTGCTGTAAGGACTGACTCAGGGATGGTTAAATGGATGACAAGTATTTTGCATATGAATTGTTTATTTGCAGAGACCTCTTGAACACATAACGACACGACAGATGGCTTGGTGACGATTGACCCAAAGTTAATACCCAGAAACGGTTGAAGACTTTCAAAGTGGTTTTATCAGATTTAAGGCAAAGGATTTCCCAACCCAGGTGAATGAAACGTGTCGTGTTCAAGAGCGGTGATAAGGTTCTTCTGTAACAAAGGATAACAAATAGGTTCATTCTTCTCTCTTTTCCCCCACCATTTCTGGCAAGTACCTCTTTATTTTTTACAAGCTTGAGGAGGATAACATATGCTTGATTATAAGCTCATCCTTCGGATGAGTCCAACTTAGTTTAGATTCGGACCCTAAGAAGGAGTGGTCCGTTCCTGTTTGTAATTGAACAGGTCCTTTATTGTGAAATTTTAACGAGTCCAGTATAGGAGAAACTCGGTGTTTTTCAATTTTAGAGAGTCTGAAAAAACTAAAGAAGACTCCTGTTTAGTCAATTTAGTGTTTCTAAATTGATGTCATTAATTGTCAACCCGGGGCTCGTAAGCTGATGAAGTGAAGGTGTACTATATGTACTTAAGCAACCTCTTAGATCTTTTTGTCATTTTGGGGGTGTTGTTTGTGGTCAATTTATCTTCCTAAGATGGAATGGAGTTTTTATAAACAGATGAGTGAGTGTGTGTGTAAGGTGATTTCTAGATGAGTGAGTGTGTGTTACACGTGATTTCTAACTACCTTCTAAACTTGCAAAGAAAAAGCTTGAAAGAAATAAATAACTTGAAATGAACTGAAAGCAAAGAACTACTTTCTAATGGCACTAGACACCATTCATGCTGCTGCAAAAAAAGGTAAGAAAACCACTTTAAAAACCAATGATAATGTTTATCTCTTCCTAACTCTCTGCTTCCAACATATGGTACTATGTAAAACACGATTAGGAAGTAGTTAGAGATGAGTTTAAAAAGTGATCAAAAATGAGAAAAATCTACTTTAAAGACTAGTTATAATGTTCAGCTCTTCCTAACTCTCTGCTTCCAAGATATGGTACTATGTAAAGCACGATTAGAAAGTAGTTAAAGATTAGTCTAAAAAGTACTCAAAGCTAGCTGTAATTTATTAGTATTCTGATCTCTAAAAGATGAACAATTTACGATAAAGAGACCATCAATATGTTAGCAGACAACTTTGAGAAACTAAACTAGAAATCAGTTATGAAAATAAAGTAAAGGCAGCAACTTTGAATCTGTCAACTGAAAATACCATCAGATATAAAGCAAATACACAAAGACAAAAACAATCCCGGGTTAAAAACCTGCAAAAGAACAATACTGATTAGTTTAAAATAAAGGCTGGAAATGAAATGACATAAGATCAAATGGTACACTATGATACATGATGAAAGAAATAGAAATTGCTGAAAGCATGAAAATGAAACCAAACACTATGTACACGGGCTGTCATAGATGGGGGCCCTCCATCCACGCAACCAACTTAAAAGATCAGCTACGAAAAGGTGAACAGAACAGTCTTCTTTTTATAAAACCAGCATGTCAAAATACAGTGAAAAGTGCTGTAGGAACAGCCTTCTAAAACAAAGTTTTTATAACAGAATCAGCGCAGCAATTACAATACTCAAAAAGCTAATCTACAAGCGTTGGCACACGCTTTATTTATAAGCGCAGAGGCAACTACTCTCTGCGTGAACTAAGCAACTACAACCTAACTGATTAACTGCGCAGCAACACGCAGTCTTGGCTAATTAACTTGTGCAGCAAACACGTAGGCAACCCCGTGCACTTTTGAGGGAAACGGTCATCATGGGAGACAAATCTATGCTTGGATTCTGTCTTTAGCTGTCCTCGTGGCATGAAGGAGGTGCCAGCTACAGTTCTGTGTCCCAACTATTCACGGCTCTCATGCCACCGTTTAGAACTTAACTGTTTGACCGAGGGAGTACCTGCGTTGACCAAGGGCATACGTGACTGGTTTGGCTCAACCAATAGCATACGATCCATGTGTACATCCAACCCATCATGCCCATGTGGCTCGTTCCTTGAGAAGACACGTGGAGCATATCAAACAACAAAAAGGCTGCGGAATCTCTGAACAGCTGCGGAATTGCTGAACAGCTGCGGAAACTCTGTTTATATGTCAAAAATCTAAACCAACAGTAAAACATAAGCAAAGTTAACTAATTATGCTTAGAGACATCAAATGTAATGATCTGGGCGGAAAATAGAGCAAAAGAGAGGGATAAGTGAGGAAAAGCTGTAGGTAATGATGGATAATCAAGTGCAAGTTTGAGGCTCTACATACCCCCACTACGAGGGTGTTGCATGTCCTCATGCAACGAAAACATTGTTCAATCCACCTGCTGAGATGCCTCTGCTAAGACATCTAGTCTTCTCTTCTTCCTCTGTGTGGCCACATTGACTCTTGGTCTTTTCATCAAACATCTGAATTTTAAATTGATCAAAGCTCTGCTTAACTTCCTACATTTCTTCTTGAGCTTTTTGTTTTCTTTCTGCCAAAGGCCCATATGAAGCATGATATTATCTTGGACCATCTTGTCCACATTTCTCTGTTCCTTCAGTCTTTCATTTTCTTGTTTGATGTGGCGATTTAGTACCTCTAGCTCAAATACTTCTTGCTTCAGTGATTGAACTTGCTGTTCAAGAGGTAGAACAGTGCTTGGACCAGCAATAGCTTGTTCTAATGTTTCCAAGTAGTTATATACTCTTTGCTGGTCTGGGTCAATCTCTGGTGACCTCTTTGGACTAGGCTCATGCTCAAATTCAGATTCATGTTCAAATTCAGGCTCATGCTCAAAAGGACTTTCCTCACGTGGAAGGCTAGTCTCAACCTGCTCAACATGTGGAGAGCTTTTCTCAAAGTCAAGTCTTGTAGCAACCTTTGTTGGTGTGCTCAAGTCAATAAAGAATGACTCTTTGTTCCCCATTTTGCTTTGTAACCTGCTGCTCCTTCTCACGGTGGTGATGCTCTGTTTTTCTTTTTGTTGCTTCTGTTTTTGTTTTTGCATCTTCTTGGAAAGGGTAGCCTCATGAAGTTGGGCCAACCTATGTGCCAATGGCTGAGTGTCCTCTTCACTAGAATTCTCAGGAGTAAGGTAGGTTTCTTGGGCTATGGCTTTTCCTTTATCTTTCTTTTGTTTCTTTCTACTCTCCTTTTTCTTTTGAGCAGCTTCTTGTACAATTTCTTGCAGGGTTTCTGTAATGATTCCTTGGGTTGTTTGATCAATGTCTACAGCAAGTTCAGGGTCACTTTCATGTTCAGAATGATGGCCAACATTTTCTTCTTCAACAAGGTCTTGGACAATTTCTTCTTGGACAACAGTTTCAGGGGTAACCTCTTCTCTTTTTCTTCTACTCTTTCTAGGCACAGAGGCTTCTCCTGCCTCTTCGAAGTGGTTTCTCACAAGAAATCTTTCCCAGGTATCCCTTTTGGCCTTTAACTGTTCTTCAACTAGTATTTTGACAAGCCCATGATGGTATAAATGTGGCTCAATGTTTCTTGGGTTTCTTTGGACTATTGAGCACATTTTTCTAAGGCTTGAGAGTAAAAAGTATGGAAGGTTAATGTCATGCTCTCCTAAGAAATGCATCATAATTTTGTCATGATAAACATATAGAACTCCAAACCTTCCCTCACATGTAAAGAATTTTTGTACTAGTAGAAGCAGAGCTGTCCATTCCTCTTTGACAAGATTAACAGGGATTCCTTTTGTAAAGATGCTAGTGTCCATACCTGGATTCTTTAGAATTTGCTTCCATTGCTGGTCTTGTACTGATCGGTTTTTGAACCATCTTTCTCCAGTTTGTGGGAGTGAAGTGGCCTGAGCTAGACTGCTTTCAGTGACTGTAAACTTCAGATCCCCTATCTCCACTTGATTGTCTTTGTCTCTGAAAGAACGTGCAAAGGCCTTCGTAACCTCTTTGTGATAACCCCTGAATTTTTGGATGCATTGGAGCCAGTTTGCTTTCTGCAAAGTGTCTTTAACTTGGGGGTATCCTTCCAGAAATTTGGAGCCCTCTGGCTCTGCCCTTAAGAGTTTACCCATTAGCTCTATGGCTTTGTTTTAAAATTTTTGGAGAAAAGGGTTACACGGCTTCAACAGTGGTCTTAACACAGTAGATTTACGGCTCCAATGTAACAGTCGTAATACACTCTCAACAGTAATCAAAGTTTAGCAGAGAGGAAAGAGTGAAACAGAGTATGGTTACGGTGGCAGCGTAGTGGGCACAGCAGAGTAAGGGAAATGCGGAAATGAACCAGCGTGAATGGGATTATACAAGCGTAGGAGGTTTATGAATGATGGGTAGAAACGGTTAGGTCCTTAGGCATCGGTCATGAGTTATACACTTGGCTGCGGAATCATGATGCAGAGAAGCGTAGTACAACAGTCTACGTCACTCAGGTACAAAAACATTAATGGAATAGCAGCCGTGATTGAGTTTCAAAATCGTGATGGATAGGGACCGGTAAGTTTGAGGGATACGTGGATTTTTGGTCGCATGATGGGAAGGACTGTAATCATTACATTAAATGGCAAAAAACATAACCCGGAAACTTTGCAAAATGATATAACCGTAGGTTTAGGATTTAGATCATACCTCATATCCGCGCTTGGATTGCTTTTGATCATTTGCCACTAACCCTTCATTGCTTTATTGTTGCTGCATGACTCTTTTCCAGTTATTGTTGATGACTTCTGAACTGTAAATTTCTTTTTAAACAGACTGTGTTTCTTTTGTGCAGGTGTAGAGAGCTGCGGAATTGCTAAATGGCTGCGGAATTGCTCCTCAGCTGCAGAAACTGCAGTGATACCCTTCTGACTGCACAAAACAACTTTAGCTGTGTAAAAATAAATCTGACAATGACTTTATTGATGGAATGGAATGTAATGGATGGATGAATGAAAAGAAATGAGGTGGAGTGAGAGTGGTTGAATGAATAAGATGGTGAATGAAGTGAATGAAATGGCGAAATGAGATGGAAGAAAGAGAGAGATTTTTTTTTGGAAAACATGAGGTGTCAGGTGGCCCTGATTTTCACCTCAGGTTTTCTGCATAAGACTGCCAATCAGAGATTGGTTTTCAGGCTTATACACTTATTCTTTTTTTTTTCTTCTTTTTTTTTTCTTTTTTTTTTTCTCTTTTTTTTTTTTTTTCAAAAACCAAAGATTAGGCTGATGGAGGAGAAGAATCATTCTCCACCAACCTGATTGTAGAATCTTCTTTAAACAACTTGACAAATTCCTCTTTTGAGAGTGGCCTCTGATAGACTTTCAATCTATGGCCATTCACAATAAGAGGAGTATGAAATTCATCAATAGTTTTCACTCGAATTGCTCCATTACTAAAGACTTCATCAACCTCATATGGCCCAAGCCAATGAGTTTGAAATTTTCCTTTGAAGTCCTTAAACTTTGAATCAAACAATAGTGCCCAATCTCCTTTCTGAAACTTTCTTTCTTTGATATGACGATCATGCCATTTAGATCTTTGGTGCTGAACTAGATCGGTCCTTAGAATTGCATCTTGTCTTATTTCATCTAGCTCATTTAGCTGGTCCATTCTGTGTCTTTGGGCTTCTGAGAGGCTCATTCCCAATTGGACTGCCATCTTGAAGGTCTTGATTTGGAACTCAATGGGGAGCAGGACTTCCTTCCCATAAACAAGTTCATAGGGAGAATGTCCTGTTGTGTTCCTCCATTTAGTTCTATAGGCCCATAAGGCTTCAGGAAGCCTTTCCGCCCAATCTCTTCTATGAAGATGAACAGTCTTGGTGATAATGCCTTCAAGAACTTTATTGGTAGATTCCACTTGGCCATTGGATTGCGGATGGTAGGGAGTAGATGTTCTGTGCTTGATCTTATATTCCTCCATCAGCTTCTCCATCAATTTAGATGTAAATTGGCTGCCCTGATCTGTTACAATTTCCCTTGGGACACCAAAACGAGTGAAAATATCCTCAAAAGGAAATTGAACAACTGAATTTTCAGTGGCAGAAGGCAATGCCTTGACTTCTACCCACTTAGTAACATAATCAGTACAAACCAGTATATACTTCTTTTGCTTTGATGGTGGATTAATTGGTCCAACGAAATCTAGAGCCCATTTCTCAAAGGGTTCGATGCATACCTGAGGCTGTAGTGGCATTTCATTTGAAGGAGTTGGTCTCCCAACTCTTTGGCAGCTGTCACACCTTCTAACATACTGCTTTGCATCTTTAAAGAGAGAAGGCCAATAATATCCTAGAGAAAGGATTTTATAGGCTGTCCTCTTGTCAGCAAAGTGCCCGCCGCATGGTTCATCATGACATGCCTTAAGGATGTCAGGCATTTCATCTTCCCAAACACACCTTCTGATTATACAATCTGGCCCTGTTTTGAACAATTCATTAGAAATCCAAGAATAATGTGAACTCTCCTGAATGATTTTCCTTTTCTCATTAGGAAATAAGTGTAGAGGTAGCTTCCCTGTAACTAGATAATTAGCCATATCTGCATACCAAGGAGTCTTGGTAGTTACTGCAAACAAGTATTCATCTGGAAACTTATCTTCTACTGGAGAATCCTCATTAGTGTTTTGGATTCTAGACAAGAAATCAGCTACTGTGTTTTGTTTTCCAGGTCTATCTAACACAGTAATGTTGAATTCTTGTAAGAGTAAAAGCCATCTTGTAACTCTACCATTGGTAACAGGTTTGTTCATTAAATATCTTATGGCAGAGTGATCGGTATGGACAAAGGTTTCATAGCCGGTTATGTAGTGTCTAAATTTATTGATCGCATGTACCACAGCTAAGAACTCTTTTTCTGTAACAGTATAATTTAACTCAGTGGGAGTCAAATTCTTACTTGTGTAATAAATGGCATAAGGGATCAAATCCTTTTGTCCCAAAACAGCTCCTAGAGCTGTATCTGAAGCATCAGTAGAAATGTGGAAAGGGAGTTTCCAATTTGGCCCCCTTAAGATGGGTGCTTCAGATATTCTAGTCTTTAAAGCTTCAAAGGCAGATTGACATTCAGGATCCCATTTGAACTCACAGTCTTTGGTAAGTAATTTGAAAAGAGGAGATGCTATCTTAGTGAAGTTTTCAATAAATCTTCTGTAATATCCAGTAAACCCAAGAAAACTTCTAACATCTTTCTGGCAATTTGGAACAGGTAACTTAGAGATGACTTCAACTTTAGATCTATCAACCTTAATCCCATCTCCTGAAATATGATGTCCTAAAACAATCCCTTCAGTAAACATCATAAAACACTTTTCATGACTTAAAGAAAGATTTGTTTCCTTACATCTTATTAGTATTTTTTCCAAATTTTCCAAAGTTTCTTCAAATGTATTACCATAAACTGTGAAATCGTCCATGTATACCTCTACACAATCATGAATCAGATCTGAAAAGATTCCTAGTACAACCCTTTGAAATGTAGCGGGTGCATTGCAGAATCCAAAAGGGAGTACTCGGTAGGCAAAAGTTCCCCAAGGACAAGTAAATGTGGTTTTGTCTTGATCTTCAGGTGCTACCTGAATTTGATTATACCCACTAAAACCATCCAAGAATGAGAAATACTTTTTACCTGCTAAAGTGTCTAGTACCTGATCAATAAAAGGTAGAGGGAAATGATCCTTTAAGGTTGCCTTGTTCAGTTCTCGATAATCAATGCAAACTCTCCATTTACCATTCTTTTTGGGCACTATAACCAAGGGAGAAACCCATTGGCTACCTGAAATGGGGTAAATGAAGTTTACCTTGAGCAATTTATGGAGTTCTTCTTTCACGATTTCCCTAAGGTTTGGATTCATCCTTCTTTGTGGTTGCCTAATAGGTCTGCTGTTTTCTTCAATATAGATGTGATGAATACAAGTCTTAGGATCGATTCCTTTCATGTCAGTGTATTCCCATGCAAATGCAGTGGAATGTTTTTGCAAAAGTTTAGTTAATTCTTCTTGTTGTGGTCTTTCCAAGTTTTTGTTAATGTTCAATGTTTTTCTTGGAAGGATTTCAACTATAGAACTACCAAACTCTTCCATTGAGAAGAGAGACATCTGTCTAGAGGAGAGATATTCAATGTCTGCATCTAACTGAAACTGTGTAGAGTCATATTCTAAAGGTATTTCAAAATTTTCTAATGTATTTAGAATTTGACTATCCTCACTGATCTCAGAGATGGTTAGAACAGGTTGAATAGTATCCTCATCATCAACCCACTCATCTTCTCCTATTTCTGTTATTGCCTTTGCTGGAGGATACAAGTTGAATTTCTTGGTGGAATTACCATCTGATATATACATGTCCCCAGAGCTACAACTGATAAAAGCATCGGCTGTTGCTAACCAAGGTCTTCCTAAGATAAGAGGATGTCCTCCTAGATTGTTCTTGGGAGTTAAAATCATAAAATCAACTGGATATTCCCAAGAGTCTAGGGAGACTGGAATGTCTTCCAATTCACCATCAGGTTTAATGATTGATCTATCTGCAAGCTGCAGTAAAGTAGGTGTAAAGAGAAGGTTAGGAAGCTTTAAATGATCCATGGTTTGTCTACTCATGATGTTGATCGCGGCTCCTAAGTCAATCAAAGTATTTGGGATTTCAACCCCATTAATATTACTTTTGACAATAGGGCTACCGGGATCCACATACTTTTGCATGGTAATCTTACCCATCATAATGTCTGCAATTTTTCCAACTAGATGTATTCTTTTGGTATCTCTGGTTCTCTTTCCTGTTTTCTTCAAACTCAACTCCTTTATTGTCTTCGCTAGAATGGGAATTTCCTTAATTGCTTGTAACAAGGGGATCTTGATACAGACATTCTTCAATTCATCTAGAAAACTATAGTCAGGCACCCATATTTGCTTTTCCACTCCTTTGTCAATTTGTAATCTTTCGAGAAAAGGAGGTGTAGCTAAAGGTGTAGGTTGCTCAACTATGGGAGTTGTAGAGGTTGATTCTTTTTCTTTTTCTTTTTGGATATTTTGGTTTTGAAGTGATACTTCAGAACCCTTATTGACTTTGAGAGATTCTTCCTCAGAAATGCTTGGTTGTTGAACACTTGTAGAAGGTTGATCTAAGATTCTACCTGATCTGAGTTGTACTTCATTGAGAGGAACAACCATATAGGTAGGGAATGGTTGACCTTCCATCATGTAAGCATTTTGAGGGTTCCTATTATTTGGATTTGGTAATGGCTGAGAGGGAAGTTGATTTGATTTCTGCTGGGATTGAAGCGAGAGTTGAGAATTTTGATTTTGTGGAGGAGGTTGTTGTTGTTGAGGGTATGGCAATGATAATTGTTGACCTTGATTTGGAAGTTGTGGAGCCTGCTGATTCTGAAATGATGGAGGATATTGATAGAATTGAGCAAATCTCCCATAAGGATTTTGCATGCTTTGCATCCATGCTTGAAAAGCATTTTGAGGTTGAGGCCAAGGTTGTTGCCAAGGATTCCAATTTGGTTGGGATTGAGAATTCATAGAGTTGTTAAACCCTTGATTCTGTTGCCCTTGCCAAGGTCTCCTTGCAATAAAACAGAGAGATTCAAGTGTATCTGGATCCTCTTGAAAGACTGCTTTGAGGCCAGGTATTGAAGGACAATCCTTAGTCTCATGAGTTTCTGAGCAAATTACACATGTTTCTACAACGTGTGTGTCCAAGGGACATTCCCTTAAAGCATGTTTCTTTCTACATTTCGGGCAAAAAATGGCCAAAGCCTCAGCTTCTGCTTTTTGTTTATTGTGAATCTTAAGGGTATCTAGTTGTTCACTAAGACTCCCTAAGATGTCAGTTTTGAATTCATCAAGCATATTGCCGATTTCAGCCCTACTTACTGATCCCGTTGCAGATTTATTTGCTCTAAGGAGAGAAGGATCTCTAGGCCCTTTTTGAGTTTTTGATTTGCCTCTTGAGAGATGGATACAAAGTTCTGCTATATCATTGAGTGAAAGTTGAGAAATATCCCCTTTCCCCATCATGTTTAAGATATCTATCCATTCATCCCTAATGGCTTTTAATAAGAGGGCTTTTAAGGTCTCTTCATCCAAGCTACTCATTTTTGCTCTTTTCAAGTTATATTGAAATCTTTCAAGTAAATCTTCTAAGCTCTCATCTTCTCTTTGTATCATTTTAAAAACCTCGTCCTTGTGATTAGTAGGCATACAATAGTCCAAATACCTATCCAAAAATGTCTGTTTCATTTCATCCCAAGACCTAATGGATTAAGTGAGTAACCCCATGAACCATTTCAAGGCTTGATCCTTCAGTGTTCAAGGGAACAATTTGAGTTTCTGAGAGTCATCCAGGGAGTCATAAGTTCGACACACCACTTCAAACTCAAATAAAAAAGTTTCAGGGTCCTCAGTCCTTAACCCATGGAAATTTGGGAGGACAGATGGTGATATGTTTTTCATAGTGGCTCGGGAATCCTCATTAACAATGGGAAACCCAAATGAATTATCCCCATCTCTATTTCCTCCTCCAAGGGGACCTCTACCTCCCTTATTGTTGTTGTTGTTTCCTCCTCCTCCTCTACCTCTACCACCTCCTTCTTCCTCTGCCATGATGGTTCTCCTAGGGATTTCAAAATCTTCTGGTTCCTCTACAAAAGGTGAATGAAAAGAGATTTCTCCTTCTTCTTCAGATGATTCCACTTCCTCAATTACAATTGGTCTTTCTGTAGGAGAAAGAGAAGAATCTCTTCTTGGTTCAAATTCAATAGAAGGTGTAGGAGAGTCAACTCTTGGCTCTTGAATTCCAGGAATTCTAGGACTAGGAGTGTCGGTTGGAGATAAGGGAGGTGTCTCTTGTCTATCCCTTGAAGCAGATGGACTTGTAAAAATTGAACTTCGAGCTCTAGCTAAAAACCTTCCCCTAGAATCTCTAGCTCTATGCATGTCATTTTTTATTATTTTTCTTCAAGTCAAGTTAATAGTTATTTTTCTGATCTTCTAGTTCACTCTAGGTGCAAGAAGAGAGCATACTCAAGAAACTACCAAATCAATAACTTTCTCTTTTCTGATCCTCCAGATCACCTTGAAGTGTAAGAGGAGAGCATACTTTGATAGGTTATCAACTTCTTTCCTTGAAATTTTTATGTTTTTTTTTCTAAGAATATGGCTACTTAATTTCACTTCCCCGGCAACGGCGCCAAAATGTTTAGTCAATTTAGTGTTTCTAAATTGATGTCATTAATTGTCAACCCGGGGCTCATAAGCTGATGAAGTGAAGGTGTACTATATGTACTTAAGCAACCTCTTAGATCTTTTTGTCTTTTTGGGGGTGTTGTTTGTGGTCAATTTATCTTCCTAAGATGGAATGGAGTTTTTATAAACAGATGAGTGAGTGTGTGTGTAAGGTGATTTCTAGATGAGTGAGTGTGTGTTACAGGTGATTTCTAACTACCTTCTAAACTTGCAAAGAAAAAGCTTGAAAGAAATAAATAACTTGAAATGAACTGAAAGCAAAGAACCACTTTCTAATGGCACTAGACACCATTCATGCTGCTGCAAAAAAAGGTAAGAAAACCACTTTAAAAACCAATGATAATGTTTATCTCTTCCTAACTCTCTGCTTCCAACATATGGTACTATGTAAAACACGATTAGGAAGTAGTTAGAGATGAGTTTAAAAAGTGATCACAAATGAGAAAAATCTACTTTAAAGACTAGTTATAATGTTCAGCTCTTCCTAACTCTCTGCTTCCAACATATGGTACTATGTAAAGCACGATTAGAAAGTAGTTAAAGATTAGTCTAAAAAGTACTCAAAGCCAGCTGTAATTTATTAGTATTCTGATCTCTAAAAGATGAACAATTTACGATAAAGAGACCATCAATATGTTAGCAGACAACTTTGAGAAACTAAACTAGAAATCAGTTATGAAAATAAAGTAAAGGCATCAACTTTGAATTTGTCAACTGAAAATACCATCAGATATAAAGCAAATACACAAAGACAAAAACAATCTCGGGTTAAAAACCTGCAAAAGAACAATACTGATCAGTTTAAAATAAAGGTTGGAAATGAAATGACATAAGATCAAATGGTACACTATGATACATGATGAAAGAAATAGAAATTGCTGAAAGCATGAAAATGAAACCAAACACTATGTACACGGGCTGTCATAGATGGGGGCCCTCCATCCACGCAACCAACTTAAAAGATCAGCTACGAAAAGGTGAACAAAACAGTCTTCTTTTTATAAAACTAGCATGTCAAAATACAGTGAAAAGTGCTGTAGGAACAGCCTTCTAAAACAGAGTTTTTATAACAGAATCAGCGCAGCAATTACAATACTCAAAAAGCTAATCTACAAGCGTTGGCACACGCTTTATTTATAAGCGCAGAGGCAACTACTCTCTGCGTGAACTAAGCAACTACAGCCTAACTGATTAACTGCGCAACAACACGCAGTCTTGGCTAATTAACTTGTGCAGCAAACATGTAGGCAACCCCGTGCACTTTTGAGGGAAACGGTCATCATGGGAGACAAATCTATGCTTGGATCCTGTCTTTAGCTGTCCTCGTGGCATGAAGGAGGTGCCAGCTACAGTTTCGTGTCCCAACTGTTCACGGCTCTCATGCCACCATTTAGAACTTGACCGTTTGACCGAGGGAGTACCTGCGTTGACCAAGGGCATACGTGACTGGTTTGGCTCAACCAATAGCATACGATCCATGTGTACATCCAACCCATCATGCCCATGTGGCTCGTTCCTTGAGAAGACACGTGGAGCATATCAAACAACAAAAAGGCTGCGGAATCTCTGAACAGCTGCGGAATTGCTGAACAGCTGCGGAATTGCTGAACAGCTGCGGAAACTCTGTTTATATGTCAAAAATCTAAACCAACAGTAAAACATAAGCAAAGTTAACTAATTATTCTTAGAGACATCAAATGTAATGATCTGGGCGGAAAATAGAGCAAAAGAGAGGGATAAGTGAGGAAAAGCTGTAGGTAATGATGGATAATCAAGTGCAAGTTTGAGGCTCTACAACTCCAAGGTGAACTTTTTCGTAAATTTGTGTCTCCCAAGCCCGAAAAAGTATAAAATAATACCTGAGAGAACCGCTTAGCCTTGCGACCAAGGAGTACTTTCATGATTAGTGTCTTTGACTTGAAAAGTAAAAAGCGATCACGGACACGTCGTTTTATTTCCAGTATCGAATTTGAAACGACAAAAATCCGGCAATCTTTTCCTATTTTTACGGTCAGAAAAGAGCTATAAGGGGACCGTCTTTTAATTCCGTTTTAACGAGTGTAAAAGAAACGCTCGGCAATCTTTTCATGTTTTAGGAGTCAGAAAAGAGCTTAAAAGATGACTCTGATGTCTTTGTTTGTGAAAAATGATGATTTTACCCTAAGGTCCTTTTGTCCTGCACAAAAACAACACATTACTCATATCTGTTTAAGATGGGCAAAAATACATTGAAAAACATCCTTTCATGGTGAAAAATAAACAAACTTAGCATTCATTTATCCAAAAAACCTATAAAAAGACTTTTTACCATGTCATTTTTACCATTTTACTATTGAGGGTGAGAAAAGGGCTTTTGACAAGAAACTTCCCGTGGACTTTGCGGAGAATCCGACCGTCGGAATCGAGCGCCGTCTCTTTCAGGTATTTCACAACATCCTCCTCTTCAATTTCATCCGTTTAGAATTCCATTTTAAGTTTTAGTTTGATTTTTTGGAGGGTTTGGGGTTTTAGAGTCCGCTTTTCGGGGGACGTAGGTGCCCCATGGGTGACCTGCGTACCCCGACATTTTCGTATATGGGAAAATGGTCTGAGTACGCAGCCCACCTTCAGAACAGCTGCGTACACACGCTCTGTTTTCTGAGTGCGGGGTGCGTACTCCGTGCAAAGCGGATTTTCAAAACCCAAACTCAAAACCTAACCATCGAAATTTGATTTAATGAATTCTAATCAATGTTTTTGGTGTGTAGATTGCCCACCATGATAGATTGGCGTGAAAGAGAACACGAAGATGTCGATTTGGCTGCAATAGGTCATCAACCTTCCATTGATGCTTTAAAGGCATGCAGTCTCTACAAGTACTGGGCCATGCCTGGCATGAGGGCCCAGGTGCCATTCTTAGAGTGGCTGGTTGAAAGGTGGAACATTCAGGATCAATGTTTCTACATCAGAGAACACCAGCTCGAGATAGAGTCCTCCGACATATATTTTCTCACTGGCTTGCCTAACAGGGGCGAGCAACTTTCTCTATTCGGGACTAGGCCAGGTGGCCAATCCCTTGCTAGTCTCCGACTAGAGTGGTGCAACAATCAAAACCAGGATAAGGGGATAGAAATCAAATACATATCCCGACCTGAACTTATGGTAATTGCCTTTACAGTTACCAGACTTTGCGGTGCTGCCGCTTTGCACATAGCCATTGGTTCCCAAATGCGGATGGCTATAGATTGCTTCCAAGGCACCATTTTCAACTGGTGCGATGTTGTGCTGGCCAATATGAAAGGCCAACTGACTAGGGCAAAGAACGGACAATTGAAGACCTTTGGATATGGGCCTTTAGTTGCGAGCTTTGCCCTAGAGAGAGTTCCAACGCTGATCCCCCAGCATCTTACTGTTCCAGTTGGGCCTCCTCGGGAGCCTAAGTTGACGCGATGGGTTTCGGTAATGGCCCGGCATCCTGATGAGGGAGCGGGAGTTGTCCGATTTCCTGCGGGTTACTTTCACTGGCTGGAGAGCCAGGTCTTTGTGATTCAGGATTTTCCTTATGCTGGAGTAGATTTTCGCAATGATCCGGACATGGTTCTTCCACAGGGAGAACAATGGGACGACAGAGGTACTTCATTTTTCACAAGTTTTTAAATTATCTATTTTTTTGTTTTTTTTTTTTTATATATCGTCTCAAAACTGACAGCAAAAATTTTCAAAATGCAGATGTAGGCCCACAGTGTCCGGCCAATCTCCGGGCTTTTGAGAGAAGAGTACCAGTTGCACCAGCACCAGCCCCACAGGATGCGGCCACAGAGACCTTAGCTGAGCTGGAACAGGACTTAGAGCGTCTCACAACAGGCATACCAGAGACGACAATAGACGATATTCCTATCCGACTTCAGCGCTATGTGGTCGCAGTCCCAGGACCTTTCAGGAGGTTCCTGTGTAGGGTGGCACGGGCAGTGGTCTCATATAGAGAGCACCACCAGTGATTGGCTAGTCACTTTTGTAGACACATATGACATTTTTGGTTTTTTGCACTTATCATTTTTGCCGATCATAAGGTGTTTTTCAACCTATGATCGAAGGCGATGTATCTTTTTTTGACACACTCCTATATATATCATTATTACTGGCTTATTTTGTTAAACATGTGTGATGAAATGTTTATAAATTTACATTTATGATTGTTACAAATGTCTATTTAACATTCGAGATGCCATTGCATCTGCTAATGTATTTAAAGACCTTGGAATATGCTGATATTCAATGTAATCAAATTCACGTTCCAAGAGACGCACCCTCAAAAACAATCTTAATAAAACTGGATTTCTAATGGCATAGACTATATTAAGCTGTAATACAACGAGTTCAGAATCTAACCTCACTATCAAACTCCGAATCCCAAATGAAATAGATTCAGATAATAATTCAATCACTGCACTGTATTCTGCAATGTTGTTTGTTGTTTGACCGAGGCTCACCCCATGCATAGAAACTAACTCGTCAGAGGGCGAATAGATAACCCAAGCTGTGGAAGAGATATTCCGTGTACTACGACAAGCACCATCAGCAAATCCAATGTACGTTTGGAGAGGCGTCGACATCTGCAATATCAAGAGTAAAACCAAGATAAGCCAGAATAACGACGAAAAACACACTCTCTAAGCTAAGCACACTGTCTAATCTAAGCAAACATACCAGCTAGAAAGAAAAATTAACCTAACTTAAACTAACTGATTCTCCATACCCACCATTTAAGCATAATACCTCTTTAGGTAAAGTCCATTTCTGGGCTTACCCAAAGAGTCCCCATCAAAATCTACCAGCTCATAGGCCCCTTTTGCTAGCTTTCGCTTAACAATGTAGGGCCCATGCCACATAGGAACGAATTTTCTAGCACCTAATTTATCGTTAGCTTGATCATATAATAGCACTAGGTCTCCTTCCGAAAAATTACGAGGGGTCACGTTACGATCATACTGAGCTTTCATCCTTTTTGCGTGAGTCTCGATTGCCAAAGCAGCATCACGTCGAGTCTCATCTAATTTAGCTAAGTATAACAGACGCTTCTCCTCTTCCGAAGTAGCTGGGAGTAATTCGATAGCCATTTGAAGTGATGGGATTTCGCATTCAATGGGCAACACTGCTTCCAAACCATAAACTAGTTGGAAAGGAGTGAACCCTGTTGATGTTTTCACTGAGGTTCGGTACGCCCAAAGCGTTGAAAATAACATGTTATGCTAATTTGACCGATGAATACCAATGATTCATCGGATCATGATAACTAGAACTTTGTTGATGGATTCAACCAAACCGTTTGCTTGAGGATAATAAGGAGTAGAACTATCATGGCGTAAACCAAGCTAGCTTGTAAGTTCTGTCATCATAATGTTTCGAAAATGGTGCCCATGGTCAGTGATTATCGCTTGTGGGACACCAAACCTAGCAATAATATGATTGAATACGAAAATCGCAGTTGTCTTGCCATCTGCCTCGAATGTAGGCATCGCCTCGGCCCACTTAGTAAAATAATCAACCGCAAGGATGATATACACATGCCCCCCGGCCGAGTGAGGGTTACATGTAATAAAATCGATACCCCATTTAGCAAAAGGACTAACGACAATTATAGGGTGGAGAGGAGCAGGTGGTGCACGCATCTTGCGATCAAACACTTGACAGTTGTGGCATTTCGGACCGCAATGATACAATCTTTAAACATGGACGACTAGAAATAGCCAGCACGCAACACCTTCTGAGCTGTGGCATACCCAGACATATGACCACCACATGCTCCAGAATGGCAGTCATTCATAACCCTTTCTGCCTCTTCATGAGTTAAACAATGACGAAAAACTAAATCCGCCCCACGACGATAAAGAGTATCTCCAATAATTTGGTACTGTTGGGACTAGAATCGAATTTTTCGGCGTTCCGACTTTGAAGCTTCGGGCCGAAAGGATTGGGTTTGGAGATAGACGATTATATCCCCATACCACGGATCTATAGTGCTGATGAGAAACAGAGATTTGTCCGCAATGGGTTCCTCTACCACAGTTTCCGTGTCAGCACGCGGGAAGTCACACATCAATTCCGCAAAAACTAAGGATTTCTTAGACTTGGACTTCTCGAACTCCAAATCGAACTCCTGCAGGATAACGATCCATTTGGAGTACTTGCCCCCTAGCAATTGTTTAGTCAGAATATAGATCATAGGGTTGCAATCCGAAATCACTGTAGTTTTACGGAGAAGAATGTAATGACGAAAACGCTGGACAGCTTGAACGGCTGCCAGTGCCAACTTTTCCACATGCGAGTACTTTAGCTCGGTTGGATTCAACGTCCGACTGAGGTAATATATCACATGTTCCATTCCGAATTCGTCTTCTTGAACTAAGACCATTCCAATGGTGGAGTGGGAGGCGGCGAGATACAAAAAGTAGTCCTGGTTGTAGTTGGGAGGATGCAGCAACGGTGCATGGGTCAACGCGTGCTTTAGTGCATCAAAAGACTTCTGAGCTATCTCATCCCAAGAGAATTGTGCATTTTGTTTCAACAACCAGGTGAAACCCTTTGTAATCTCGGCGTAGTTAGGAATGAATCGACGTAAAAAGTTTGCTTTCCCCTGCAAACTTTGGAGTTGGCGCAAACTCGAAGGAGGAGGTAATTTTATGATAGCTTCGACCTTCGAGGGATCGACGCGGATACCGGCTTTTGAAACGACAAATCCTAGCAATCGTCCCACTTCTATGTAGAAGACACATTTGTGTGGGTTCAACCGAATTCGATAATGCCGACACCTCATAAAAATAGCACGTAAGTGGACAAGGTGATCAGCTCGATGTAAGGAATGAGCAGGCAAATCATCGAGATACGGTTGCACAATGTGCTTGATGTCGTGAAATGCGTAAGACATTGCTCGTTGGAAAGTGGCTCCGAAATTCTTAAGTCCAAAAGGTAATTTGCAGTAAGCAAATGTCCCCCAGGGACAAATGAAAGCTGTTTTTGGTTGATCGGCAGGTAGAATATTGATTTGGTTGTAACTGGAAAAACCATCCATAAAGGAAAATATTTCACTGCCGGCACAATCATCAATTATTTGATCGATATAGGGCGTGGGATAGTTGTCTTTTGGACAAGCACGATTTATATCCCTATAGTCGATGCATATTCTTATTTTTCCTTGTTTCTTGTTAACCGAAACAATATTCGATACCCAATCCGTTAACGGGATCGGATAAATGAAACCTGCTTTCAACAGCTTCTCGACTTCTGCTTTAATCGCAGCCGCTTTCCTAGGGTGTATCTGACGCAGACGTTGCCGAACGGGTTTAGCGTCTGGGTAAGTCTTGATTTCATGAACAACAATGGAGGGATCAATTCCTGGCATTTCTTCATAGGACCAGGCAAACACGTCGCGGAATTCTTGAAATAGGACCTTGTATGTTTGAATTTCGTCATCTGTACACGAGGCACCTATATGAATGTTCTCAATAATTCCGGTTTTGACTGAAATGTCAATGGCAATAGTTTGGGAAATGTTTCCCAAATTCAACTCTGAATCAGGATGTTTCATGGGATTCTGAGCGTCCTTGACGTATTCAGCTGTAAAAATTGATGAAAAATCATTTTCAATGTCATCACCATGAGGTAAAAATGAAAATCGATGATGAAGATCTTCCCATGGTAGATCATCTACACTTAGGATTTCGCGAAGTTGTTCGTCAGATGACACAACTTCAGGAAACGTTATCCGTTCTGAGGTTGATGTGAAAAATGATTCCTCACGGACCACATTCATTTGATCGATTTGGGTTGAACTTGAGTCGGAAAAAGACTGCACGACCTCATAAGCAATTTCATATGGACTCAAAGGCATTGCATTACCGAATGAGTCTATCTCAGATTCAGATGGGACAATCCAAGGATCATCATAGATAATAGCGTCTGAAGTAATCATATGAATGGTTGCGAATGAAGGGTCTGCGCTGATTGGAGGGAAAGGAAAAGTTTCCAGTAAACCGGAATCTTTAACTAATCCTACACCAACATCCTTGTAAGGGATAGTCGTTTTACCGACATGCTGGATACTCTCTGAAGAGGCTGGGTCGGATGAAAAGTAAGCCAGCTGGTCTATCGTCACGATCTTTCCATTGTGTGGAAACTTTATAACTCTGAAGACCGATGACACGACTGCTGTCATAGCGTAAGACCAACTGCGACCCAAAAGAAGGTTGTAGTCTAGAGGGGCATCAACCACCTCCACATCCAGACTAACGGTTTTTCCTTCAACCCCTATAGGCAAATCCTATAGAATGCCAAACGGATGGAACCCACGGCCATCAAAGGCCTTAAGAATCGTCGGGGATTGGTTCAGTGAAGGAGAGCCAAGCGATCTCCAACACTGAATCGACATAATACATGTAGAAGCTCCTTCATCAATTACAGTCCGATGAATGGGCCTGTTTTTGACTATCACTGGAATCTGGAAAGCCATCTGATGAGGGAGACGTGACGTACTATTTTCTAGATCAAAGATTATCAAGTTCGGGTCCTGAACATCAACAACTCCTATAGCCGACAAAAGTAATTTTCTCTGTGCTGGGCATGATTGCAGCACTTCCAAAGCCGACATTGCTGAGGGTGAAACAACTAAATCCTCAACAATGTTGTAATTCTGGGCCGCTCTCGCATGTGGATTGAAAGCAGACCTTCGAAGTACACCCTTGGCGGGCGGTTTTATTACTAAGTACGGGTTAGGTTTCTCGATCTGTAGTGGATCGGAACCGGGAGCTGAGGTTGATGGATTTGAACGAGAATATTTCACTTCTTTTGATCCATCAACAGGACTTTTACTACCATAATCTTGTGATCGAGTCGCAATCCGTACATGAGACATCATCAATATGGGTTCTTCACTGGCATTCGAGGAAGAACCTATCATTTTACTCTCCTGCTTTGGAAATGGATCTTTCAAAACAGCAGGAGTTGGGGAACCTTTAACGATTTTCACAACCTCTGCTCGATGAGGGCAATCTCTTGTGAAATGATCTTCTTCACAAATTAAACAAGGATAGCGAGGTTTGCGCTTTTCGTCGTTAGATTCCGACTTCTCTTTTTTCTCCTTTGGAGCCTTGTCTGCTTTGTCCTTCTTCTTGCCTTTCTTCTTACCACCGTTTTTTGATTTAGTCGTAGATGACTCTACAGCGTGAATGTCGGCGGTAATTTCAGGAGAAGACTCTCCTGTCGGAGAGTCTGGTAAGTTTATTATTGGAGAAGAATTCTTTGAGGATTTCTTCTTACTTTTAGTATTCACCGTACCAATCATGCCATCAGCAGCATGAGACCCCGAAGGAGCAGCAGCAATTTGATTCGACTTAGGAAGATCTGGGATCTTCTCGTGCAACGTACCCGACTGAGTGTAAACTAAGTCAAGGTACTGGGCTTGAGCAATGACTTGCTCCTCAGTAACTACTCCGGCCTTAGCTACATCTTCAGTAATCTTCGGTAATAATGATTTTACAAACCATTCAGCTAAGATTTGGTCCAGGATAAAAACTTTCACTAAACGTCTTCGACGTCTCCATTCATGGATATGATCGGAAATATAAGTGGACGTCGATTGTTTTAATGAAGTTAATAACTCAGTACCATTATCATATCTGACCGGCAACTGAAAATGAGTTAGAAACGAGGTAGCTAACTGGCTGAAATTGTAAAAAGAGGCCCGTGGTAACTCAATGTACCACTTGGCCGCGAGACCAATGAGCGTACGCTGGAAAAGACGTAAGCGGATCGAATCATCCGAGATGGAATTTGAAGCACACCAAAGGTGGTAAGTCATCACGTGATTGGACGGATCTTCTCCAGACTTACCTTCGAACTTGGGTATATCACTGGGCAACTTATTTGGCATTGGCGGCCAGAACGGAAGATATTGTATTGGATCGTTTGTTAGGCGCGTCAAGTCGGGTAAATCCAAAGTTGCGATAAACGGTAACTGCCGGTTAGGATCTCTAAAACTCTGGGTCACAAGACCAGTCCCAGGAGGAGGATATCCAGGATAACTTGGAACAGGGATATCATTCGGGATATTATATCCTTCTGGAAAACCAGGATTAACCGGACCATACTGGGGTTGTTGAGGTTGTTGATAAGTGTACCCAGGATACGGTTGATACTGGTAAACTGGTTGTTGGACAGCAGGACCGAATTGGTACTGTCCCTGGTACTGCTGGTAGGTAAATCGAGGTTGACTTGTTACAACAGTACTTAAACCAGGCTGCCCTACAGGCATCTGGACCATGGTTTGAATCGTAGATCTGGACAACGGTAAAGATGTCTGAGGAGTGGTTGCAGAGACAGTAGAAACCGGAGCTGTCGATACTCCAGAAGTAAGTGCGGTAGATGTCGCGGTAGTTGCAGCAGTCGTTTGAGATGGAGTACTAGGTGCAATTGGCGACTGAGTAACTATCGAAGTTACAGAAGTTTGAATATTTGACTGGACAGGTTGCGGTTGCTGGGGTGAACCAGAAACTACGGGTTGTCCAGTTTGAGGTAACAACTGTATACTTGGCTGCAACACCTGTTGACCTTGTGATGGATCCCACACTATCACTCCGGGGTATTGACCCGTAACAGGTTGAGGATACTGAGATCCATAACCGGATTGAGGATAGGATTGATAACTGAAAGGCACAGTTCCCATACCTTGAACATATGACTGACCTTGAGGTGGTTGATAACCTTGACTCGAGTATTGACCTTGAGGTTGATAACCTTGGGGTAAATACTGATACTGGGGTTGACCTTGACCTTGAGGTTGATACCCTTGAGGTAAATATTGATACAGAGTTTGACCTTGGGGTACATATTGAGGCTGGGGTTGACCTTGAGGCATGTATTGTACTATGGGTACATACTGTCCTTGAGGTTGCCCCCCAGACACGATTTGTGTACCTTGAGGTTGCCCCCCAGGCGTTAGTTGAGGCTGCCCTCCAGGCGGTAATTGGCCACCTTGAGGTTGAGAAACGGGAACCGAACCTGACATCATATAAATGTCCCCTACACCCAACGGTTTATTACCATTGTTTCCAGTTAATAACCCATGATCAATGGGTTGAGGAGATGCCCCCGCAAAGGTACCAGAAAGTGACTGATACCCGGCGGGAACAGAAGGACCGCCGTGCAAGAAAGATTCAGGAGATTGAGTGAACACAGACGACTGACCAGACATATTTATAGGAGTATAAATACCTCCAGGTGGAAAAGGAGTACGAGGTGGAGAAAAACTTATCCCTGAGTTGTCTAAATAATTGGTTAACGAAAGGTACCAAGTAGTACTTCTAGGAGTACTATAAAAGATAGATTCACGCTCCCTTAGATCAATAGTAGGTTGATCTTCAAGGATAGATACGCCTAATTCTTCCTCTGGAGCAAGTTCTTCAATAGCTACCAAACCAGCAGGAAGATTTTTGGTGATGACTCTTTCTACCCTAGGTGAATCTGGTGCACTAGAAGTTGGAGTAACAGGTTCAGATACTTCAGGTTCTTTGCCTATATCACTAGTAGATGAAAAACTACCAGCAAGCTCAGAAACTGCAACTGCCTCAGGATTATAACCTATTTCTAGACCTTGGTAATCTGGATGGACTACCAATGACGATTCTCCTTCTTCAGGTGAACCTACTTTACTGCCACTAGGAGTAACAAGTACCTTTAAACCTTCGTAATGACTTGGGACGTCTTGAGGAGGCTCACCCCGAAGTCTACGGGATTTCCTCAACAATTCGGCCATAGAAACAACCTCAGGAGACTTGCCCCGAAGTCGACGGGACTGTTTCGGTAATTCCGCCACAGTTAAAAAATTTTAACTACTACACACGCAAACAAAGTAAAATCTCAAAGCAAACCACCTAAAGTCTCTAAAGAACCAAACAAATTTGAAACACATGCCTAAAGAATCTAGGGCATCAAACCAAGCACAAACAGTAGCCTTCCAGACCAAAAACGCTAGTTGGAGATGAAACCCAACATCGCCGGATTCAGTGCAGAAGTGGCGGGTGGAACAGTTACCCCGGCAACCTGCTTAATGAATAGACCGGCACAAGTTCCTCCACTTTAACCGTCTCGAGTGAAGTGAACCCCCCGGAAAATCCAAGTGAGTCTAGCCGACGTCTGCTCCAGGTACAGTGGGATCTTCCCTCCACCGTCACCTTGGTAGAATCCTAAAGATAATGGTCACTAAGGTTACCAACAGCAACAAATGCACCTGGGGGAACAGTCTACACTCCGACAGCACGCAAGGGCAGAGTATCAAGCTCAATCCCCTTGCCGGCTCCTTGACAATAATCCAAGGTTTACCGACAAGTGACCCCTGGCTCCTTGACAATGGTTAATCCGAGGTTTACCGTTTGTAATACGTGCGTGTCTGGCGTCGTTCCCAATGAGGGAGGATTGATCCCCTCACTAGTTCGAACACGAGCTCGTGCTTCTCCTTTAAGAGGAGCTTTCCCAGAGTACAAATGAAACAATTGGATTTATTCTATCACAAGATAAGCTACTTGTTTGGTTTTGTTGTCTTGGAGAGTTAATTACTCTCCTACTCCAAGACACTAGCCTGATCTAAATTGGTGTTTCAGAGCCCTAGTAAATAAAAGTTACTAAGTTGATTTTACTTTAAGCGTTAATTTTATGGTTTTTCTTAAAGACAAAAGGTAGTGGAGATGAAACTGGTGGTGTGTAGACTCGACTCACAACCACTACAAAGATGCACCTAAGATGATTTACACTACTTTTCTTTTTCAATGAATCTTCTAGCTAAGAGAGTTGGAAAATGCAAATTTTATAGAAAACAACTTTCTTGGCAAAGACAATCAAAGAAACAATTTCTTTATCTTTTCAAAACATATAACTCATGACGACTAATTACTCTACGAAATTTCCTTTTTCTCCCAAAAGTCTACAAATGCTACCAAAGCAAACTTTTTCCAAAAGAATTTTTTGTGTTTTTTCTATATTAATAAAGCATGTAAAAACTATTTATCAAATGAAATTTAACAAATCTAAGACAATCAAATCAAATTCACTCAAAAACAAATTAAAAGGAAATTTACCTAAAAGTAAAAAATAATGAGGACAAAAGCCTACAAGGATAATTCCCGGATGTTTTACTCAGTCAAAATGCAACTAAGGATCAGTTCATGCAGAATCATAAACTAATCAAAAAACAAAATTGAAATCTTTTTGTTCTTTTTTCTCAAGAATGAAATTCAAGGTTTTAACAAACAAACTTTTCGAGATTTGCAAAGAGAAGACATAAAGGTAGGTCTCTCACAAGGGTGACTTCTATGACAGGCCCGACTCCTAAGAGGACTGACCAAAACCAAGGAGATCCAAAGTTTGACAACCTCTAACGCCAAAGTCACTACAGGACCAGTTAAAAATCAAACCCTAAGGCAAAATCCCTATGAATTCCACCAAAACCCTCGACACTAACGGGACAAGTTCAGGTGAAGATCTCTGACAGTAAACTAATGGATCTGGGCAGTGAAAACAAAGTAAAAACAAAATCTAAAGAGCAAAAAGAGGAAAAATGAAAATTTTTCAAATTTGACAGGGGTACGCAGGTGATCTGTTGACACAGGCGCGGGTACGCCCTGTGCACAAAGACGCAGTGCGTATAAGTACGCACTGTGCCTAGCTCAGAGACTGCGTACTGCTGGCAAAGCTAAGAAAAATAAAAATCTAATTTGACTCTAAGCTAACCCACCCAAATACACAGCTAGACAGCCAAAAATCAGAAAACAAGCGATTTTTCTCAGACCAAAATATCAAATCAAAAAGAACTCAAACACATTCATGGATTCCCCAGCGGAGTCGCCATTTTGTCACGCGGAGTGAGTCGTTAGTGTGGACACAACCAACCTCCCTAGAAGCCTAAGACTTTCTAATGACAAACAAGACAAATAAGAGCAATCCTTCACTAAATATGCCTTTACAATATGAGAAATCAAGTGTTTAGATCCTACCTGTAATCCAACGCTGTTGTAGTAGTCCAGCTTCGTTGATCCGGATGAGCTCCTCCTTCCCTTCGAAACCTGCATTCACTAACAATCAAACGATTAAATAGCACCTGAATATCACATAAAATAAAACATATTTAACATATAGACCAAGGAGTATATGAAACAACTCATAAATAACAAATTGTTGAGAAGAATGGACTAATTTGTATTAAAAGGTAACAAAAGGAACCATTACAACCTGAGCCTTGGTGTTGTGCAGGTCCTTCCCAGGGTCCACAAGAGTTCTCCTTTACTCTGATCAGCTCACCCACTTCCAAATAGAACAAGAAAAGATGGTAATCTCTCCTCACAAGCTTCTACAAGGAAGTCCTAATCCCAGCGGCATCTACCCTTAGGAATGTTCAGCTTTCAACCTCTCCTCCCTTTGGCCCAATGCCTGTATTTATAGTGTTCTAGAGGAAGTTATTCAGGTCCACCATCAATGGGATAAGCCTCTCTTTGGATGGGATAGCTCCCCTCTTGATGGGATAAGTTCCTCTTTGGTAGGGATACATGAACCATCTGGAGGCGCTTCATACACGTCAAACAAGCTTCTAGAAGACTCTAGAAATGACCACAAGTAACTTTTTTAGAAACTTGCGCCTTTTGACCTTTACAGGAGTACGCACCCACCCCTTTACATACAGAGCGTACAAGTACACAGGTATTGTGAACTTGGGTTGCGTACACGCAGGTAAGGCTAAGAGAAACTGCGTACCAGAGATAATTGACTTTAAATGACTTTTCTCTCTTTCTTGAAGTTTGACATGAAGAGCAGAGGCATGAGACTTGCCAAGGAGGATAGTATGACAGTGGATGGAGCCATACTAACTGCAAATAGTCATGGTGACATTTTTTAGTGTAACAAATGGGGATACTATGATGAAGAATATAAGCCCCTCTACTCTTCTTCATTTCCATGGCCTAACCTTAGAAGATCTAGACACTTTCCTATTTGAATTTGTTGTCGTATGCTGAACCTATGACTACACCATTGATGAGCAGAAGTTGAAACTATTCCCATCCACTCTCAAGGATGAAACTTTGCACTAGTTGATGGGTTTACCTGGGGATAACATCACCACTTGGGCTCAGATGCAACAAGCCTTCAACAACAAGTATCGAGACTAATGTAGGTCTAAAGACACTAAAGAGGAAATTTTTAGGATGTCCTTAGGGCACGATGAATCCCTAGAAGATTATGAAGAAAGATTCCAGCTTAGCTACAAAAGGGCCAAGTGCATACTTAACCCTGAGTCAATAAAGCTAGTCCTACTTACAGGAGTAAGGGAGGGCCTTTTGGATACCCTAAACTTTTTAGCAGGAGGGGATATCTACTAGTTTCCCTATGAGGATATCAAGACTGTCTTTGGAAACCCTATATTACTTGGTTCTAAGGTTGTTTCCTAGTCACAAGATAAGGTTGTGTTGTTCACTTGTTGTATCGAATGACTATTTTCCTTCTACTACACCTCATTTGCATCTAACCAAATTTTGATGTTGTGCCTTTAGTATTGATAACTAGTTCTAAAATCCAATATGGATCTAGCTTGTCCGCTCATTAAAACCCTAGTTTCATAGCCTCTGTGAGTAGCCCTAGCTTCCTCCATATAGGTCACCATTCTCATTCCCTTTGTTCTACCTACAAGGAAACCACATCGATCAAATACATTTGAAGTCAAAGAATAATATTATACATCTAATAAATTGAATAAATGTTAGATATTAATTTGGACACTTGTACATTCCTTTTATGCACTACAATATCATCAAGGTTTTTATAGCCTGTGCAGGATTATTCTAAGCTTCCTTAACCATGTTTGTGGAAGAAATTCCTTCCCAAAAATCATGTCCTTATTTCAAAAAAGCACAGGTAAGATCTTTGATATGATCCTCATTGCATTTTTTCCATCATAGTTGCGACTTTTCCTGAAATTTTCTCCTCATAAACATATATTTTAATTATCTTGATATCTTACAATTGATATTTCTATCATCAAACTTGGAAGCCTCCACTATTTCATTACATGAAGTAGAAGGTATACTGGCATCTTTTCAATTTTCATAGTTGGAGCATTTTTATCTCACCAACTGTAACTTTTATAACCCTTCTCATTAATATCATGAAGAATTAATATTAGGACAAACTGATCTACTTGTGATGCACAACCAAATCATATTTGGAATAGTTTGGATTTTTAGATGTACGCTATGAAAATCTGTTGTCTAAGTTCTCATATCCACTTTCAGAAGTACCTTCATTCCAAACTCCCCTTTAAACATTTGGATAAAAACCTAGCATGGTCTTTTCAACATTTAAAAATGATTTCTATCAAATTCACGATGATCATATCTAATGCTCTCCTGGTCACCATTGTTATAGAATTCCGAACATTAGCTTGCATTTGGACCTCATCCATGAGTGAAGAATTTTTTTTCCTAATGAGATGGCTATAGAGCCCTTTCTTCATTACCCATAAAATTTTAGGTCTGAATGGATTGTATTGAGCACAAGTAGTTGTGATGTCATGAATTAAATCATGTGTCACAATTTCTGGAGTGGTCGCATGTTAAATCCTTAGCACGGGTCACACATTCGGGGCATGGTGCAAGTCATAACTTTGGATTACATGGATACTAAGGGTTGCGGATGTGACTTCTAACCTAAAGAGCTGAATGAAAGACCTAGTGAGAGGTAACATTTGTCATTTGCAGTTAGAGAGAGTAGGAATGAGACCAACAAGTAGGATCATGACTAGTGAATTCAATTTTTTTAAGAGAAATGTGTTTCACTCTACTTGTTTATGGTTTTCAATATATGCTACGGAAGAAAATTCTTAATCTAATTTGGGTCATAATAATCATTTCATGATTTATATGGAAAGTCACCAAAACTAGTTACTATACAAACTACTTATGGACTAAAATGAAAGGAACACATAGGATCTTTGAGAGGGATTCATTAAAGGGGATGTAACTTTAGTTCTACCTGCACATTGCATGTTTTATGCCATATAAGATAAATGCATGCCACCTTCAAGACCCTAAGATCAATGTTACACAGCAATTTGTCACCGTTTGTCACCGTCCCTGTTATCCCTCACCCGCATACTGGAGGACTCATTTCGGGACTTGTGAGAAGTGACATGACCTGAAACCACTTGCATCATATTCATCTAAGTATGAGCTTCATTTGCCCTGAAGACATCTCCTGCAAAATCCTCATGAAAACAACTCTTTTTGCATTAGCGTGGGTTCACAGTTCATTGCCCGCGCCAATGAGGGAAATCCTCTATAAAGGGCGCGCCATTGGTGCTCTGTCCCAGAGTCGCACTTGCGCCAACCGAATTGAGTAAAGTTTTCAACGACCAAACTCCCGAAGGTTCTCTTCAACCCATTCACCAACTGAATCTATGTTGGGCTAGGATGGTTTGGCTTCGAATCTCCATAGAAGGGAAAGTGGTTTGCCACCTTTCATGGAAGTTTCCAAGTGATAAAGCCAATCCCATGAATAATGTGGTTGATCCTATCTCTTTCCCTCTCTATCTATAAAAGCTTGCCTTTATGCCTTGAGCAAGCTAGTTATAGTCACAATAGTTACAGTCTGTTGAAGCCCCGAAAATCGGGTCGACAACAAGGGGGATACCCACCCGGTCCGGAACTTGGTTGGCAGCTCCTTGTCCGTTTGGTATAGCGGGTCCGACTGGGGATAATGGGACCAGTTTCCCAATCTAGGGGGGTGTGTGTGTGTGTAGAGTTGGATGATGCTGATCTAGAAGTATTTTAAGCTAATTTAATTCGAACTTCTAAACTGACTCTATGCTATTGTAATCTAATAAAAACAACACATCTAATCTACGCTAACCCGGGGTGTATTTCTTCTATTATGCGATCTAAAGAGATTTCGAACAATAACTGGTAATAAAGATCATTCAGCTATCATAAGAATAGAAATCAATTAAGATAAACCATTCTGCATAAAAAGTTAGGCAAAACAGTTGTGAACAACATATCGCATAATAAGTTATTCATATGTCAAGCACAAATAAATGACTCCACCGTACAGAAGTGCCAAATGGTAACCCACACATTCATACATTAACATATAAACAACTAAAACTGCATATCACTCTAAGAATATAAGCAGAAATTGGTTAAGAGATAAAAGTACCATTTATGACTGATTTCACTCATAAACTTCAAGCAATAACAATTTATCTCTACTTGTTCTAATATCTACTAAGAGTACAGAAGTGAAACATCAGTAGCAGACATTAAATGCAAACGTTGATAAATCTTGATCCATCCATTCATCAAAAACCCCCTCCGAGGGTGCAAAAGTGCATGTTCTGAGGACAAGTTTTTTGACAGATTTCTGGACCCTTCTCCAAATGCCATGAGAAGGGTTAAATACTACTAACTAATTAATATTAATTACAAAAATTTAGGAAACGGCTTCAAATGACCGCCCTTCTACTAAAACAGATTTATTTTTGAAAATTGAATCTAATTTCTAACCGTTTCTGTATCTGCTCCTTAGTGTTGTAAGCAATGCAATGTTCGCCTGAGAAGAGTCAGCTGGTTGTCTTCTCCTTTCGTTCGAGCGATAAAAGTAGAAATAACAAGAGCTGGCACCGCTTTCTGACAAACTAGAAGATATTTTCGAAAATCTTCCTCTGGCTTGGTGTATTCGCTGTGTGTATACTTGGTATAACCCAGATTTCTTTCAAACTGATTGTGCTGTTGCTATTTCGGTCTCCGGCCGTGCGAATGACTCAATGAGTTAGGGATTTCATTGCCTGAACAATTTTCTGTATTGCAGATTGCTTCCGTTCTTTGTTCCAGGCTTTTCTGAAGCGTCTTCCTTCCTTAGTGTCTTTCTTTTTTCTTTACCCAGTCTGAGCTTCAGGATCTTTTGTAAACATGCCGCTTTTGTGCGCCTTTGACTCTGAGTCTTGGATAGTCTATTTTCATCAGCGTCTGTTGAGTGATACTCTAGAATCCGCGGTCCTGCTGCATGCGGCATCCATTTGCGAAGGCATCTCCTCTCTGTTCTCCGAGTATTGGCGCTTTCCCCTTTTCCTTAGATGTTTCCTACATATTGATTTATATTAGTTGCTGCCTTACAGTTTACGCAAAGGAAAAGAGAAACGACGAAAAGATTGACATGAAAGCTTTAAGTTCTAATGAATGCATAGTCATGACACTCATAATGACTTGACTCTTCGAAAAACGCAACACAATCATTCTTGGATACTTTGGCGTACAATCATTAATTTCCCTTAAGGTGCGCGCTCAATTTTGGGTTTACAGACTATGTCGAGGAAATTTTGCGATGAGTGGTTTTTGTGATTCGCATCGCAGTATCGAGGATTGCGATGTCAAGAAGTGTCATCGTAGGAATTGATAGTCTCATTCATCGCAAATCGCAAATCGCAGGATCGCAGATCGCAAGATTGCGTTTTATCATTCAATCACTGTGTGCTGCTTATGCGATGTTGCGATATGCGACGTCGCATATCGGCCGTCGGCGATTCCTTAAGTTTCTCATTTAAGGGCGCTTTCAATATATGCGATGCGATGAATTTCGCGTCGCTTCTTCGCAGCTTATTTACGCGCATAGGAAATGCTTCACTCTCTCTTCATGATGCGATATAGCTTTAGGGAGTAAAAATACAAAAACTTTGATAAAAATATTTTTTGTTAAGGGTCCCCCTTTGCTTGGTGTTATTGCTAATACCAAATAAAGAGGGGGGTTGTTGGTGACCACAACAATGGCGATTCACTGTGAAGAACCAGTTATCTCTGCTTTTCTATTGAATTTCCACTTCCGAAACAGAAAAATTTTCGTATGTCTAAATTTTGTTATGGACAGATAGAGTACATTACCCCTTATCCTGTCAATGATACTTTGTCTCAACCTTTTCATATTCCAATTGTTTGCTTCCTCGGGCTTAGTTCCTGTATTCGCACCAGACATTACTTGGTCTTTTAAAGATAAAATAAGGTCTTCTCTGCGTACTGGCTTTTAAAATATGCTCATTTGTCGTAGGTAGAGCCTCTGCTGCCCGCAAGCGTCCATAGCCTCGACAGGGTTACCTGTTATCCAGCAATGATCCTTTATCCTGCTTGAGGTTATTTACAACATTTCAGAGAAAAACCTTTTTTGACACTTTTTCCTTTTTTATTCTCTAAAGAACAATGTCTTGGTTTGGTGGCCAAATTATGACACAGTCATTCACTTGATTTACACTTTTGCTGAACAAGCTGGCTCGTGATGAGACCCCTTGTCTTTTGATTGCAATAATCTTGAGTCATTGCCCTGTTTTGGTAGACAGTATTTGGCAAAGTCAGCAAATTATAATATTTGTGATCATGATAAGCCGGCTCGTGATGAGACCTCTTATTCTTTGAGATATAGTGTTTTCTCGAATTGTTCCTTTGAATGCTGCGATTTCCTTTAGCAGGGAGGAAGTCATTGTTTTTCCTTAAGAAAGCTCTGGACGACAATAATAGAGTTTGAAAACAGCAGCTTTACAGAGAATATTTATTTTATTATTGATACCTTTCATTGTGCCGATATAAAACAATTTTTAACCAAAGGTTGCTTTCATCAAAGTTTTTTGAGGTTGAAACTAACATCATATTTAGGCTAAAGTTAACTCTATTTGTCAATAATAAAAATCATATTTTTCGAAAAGTTTTGCTACTTGTACAAGAAAAATCAAAATCTGACAGAGGATTGGTGTGCTCTTTCATGAATCCTTTTAGTGACCATCTACAACTGGTTTTATTTATAAGAAAGAGAAAAACAAATAAAAACTAAAACTATCTTACAAAAATAGAAGAATGATCTTCTATGGAAAATATATTTTAAGAATCTATCCATTAACAGGCAAAGAATCTCTTCTACCTGCCAAATCCTGCAACACAAACGTCGATGGGCCTATGACTTCTACAATCTAAAAAGGACCAAGCCACAGCTTCTGAAATTTCGTATGTTTGCCTTTGCCTTATCCCATTTCAAAACTAAATCTCCCATCTGAAAGTTTTTTCTAGTCATTATGCTTGAGTCAAAAGAGGATTTTATTAGCACCTGGTGATGAGCATGGGTTTTCTTAGCTTGTTCTCGTTGTTCTTCTAATTTGATTATTTCCATTTGTCTCAGTTGTAAGGAGGAAGTAGATACTTCATCGATGTATTGTACTAAAGACAAAGAGGGAATGACTAAGTGAGTTGGAAGAACCACTTCTTTCCCATAAACTAAATTAAAGGGAGAAGTGCCGATTGAAGCTTTCTTCGTAATTCTATCTGCCCATAAAGCATTTACCAGTGCTTTGTGCCAATTCTTTTGGTTTTGGTCGACTGTTCTTTTAATAATCCTGATTAGGTTCTTGTTTGTTGATTCAGCCAATCCATTACCTTGTGGATAGTAGTTGGCAGAATATTTCAGTTTGAACCCTCTTTTAAGTGCAAACTCAGTCATTGTATTTCCAGAAAAGTATGAGGCGTTATCAAACATTAAGGTCATTGGCAATCCAAACCTAGTGATTATAAATTGATCTATGAATTCAATAATGTTTTCAGAATTAGCTGTCTTGAGAGGAACTGCTTCTACCCATTTAGTAAAATAATCAGTTGCCGTGAGGATATACCTATGCTGCTTAGAAGAGTGAGGAACGATCTCACCTATTATGTCCAAGCCCCATTGACTGAATGGTTGCTCGATGTTAACCGGCTGTAGTGGCATGGACGATTTCTTTTGTTTTCCTGCAGCAGTCTGGCAGACTTGGCATTTCCTTACGTAATTGTATGAGTCTTTGAACAGCGTGGGCCAATAATATCCTGCACGTAATAGTTTATGTGCAGTAGCATCTCCAGCATAGTGTCCGCCTGCTGGTCCGTCGTGGAGTTCCTGCAAAACCTTTTCGGCTTCAGTTTTCTCAAGACACCTAAGAAGCACGGAATCGTAATTCCTTTTAAACAGAACATCATTTATGAGCTGGTATTGTTTAGCTTTCAATCTCAGAGCTCTTTTCTTGGTGTGATCCAGGTGTGATGGAGCATACCCGTTCTTAAGATAATAAATGGTGTCAGCATATAATGATTCTGCGTCGTTTAGGCTTACCTCATACGTATGTACCTCTTCAGATGAGTTCTCAGGAATTTGCGATGCTCCAGCTAACATCTTGCAGAAGCCTTGACCTCTTACGATGTTTGCTGGCTTGATCTCAAGATCGTATTCTTGTAAAGCGGTAATCCAATTTGCTCTCTTTTCGCCCACATCCTTCTGTATCAGAAGGTTTCTTACCGCCGGAAATGGTACTACGACTTTGGTATGGGCTTTAAGTAAGAAAGGTCTGAAATACTTGATCGCTTTGAAAACAGCATATGCCTGTTTCTCCACGTCTGAATAATTGAGTTCAGCACCTTGTAAGTTCGAGCTAAAAAATGCGATTGGAGCTTCCGCCTTCTCTTGATTTGCTTGAGTTAGAATCGCGGCATAAGATTTCTCTGAGGAAAATGTGTATAAGATAAAAGATTCTGAAAAATTTGGGGTCGCTAAAGATGGAGCGTTAATGATGGCTTGTTTGATCAAGTTGAATGCTTCATGCTCGTCTTGAACCCATTTAAAATTTGAATTCTTTTTTATCATATTTTGCAAAGGAGAAACAATATTTGACCAAGGAAAGATTGCATGGATTTTTTGTTATGAGGCATGGATATTTCGGAAATTTCTTTGATTCTATCAGGTTCAATGTGAATACCAGATTTTGACACTATGAATCCTAGCAATTTCCCTTCACTTAATGCGAAAAAAGATTTCTTTGGGTTAAGTGAAATCCCATACCTTAAACATCGTTGAAATATTTGTTTCAAGTCTTTGAGATGGTCGCTTCACTTCTTGGAGTACACTGTTATATCATCCAGGTAAATCACTACAGATTTATTGACTAAACCTTTAAATGCGATGTCCATGGCTCTCTGAAAGGTAGCGCCGACATTGATCAGACCAAATGGCATCTTCCGATATGCGTATGTGCCCCACTTAGTTCGGAATGTGGTTTTTAACTGATCATCGGGGTGTACCAGCACTTGATTGTATCCTGAAAATCCATCCAGAAAAGACATTAATTCTGAGCCTGCTACTGCCTGTAATATTTGCTCCATAGGTGGGAGGGGAAAATTGTCTTTTTGACAGGCTTTGTTGAGATTCCGGAAATCGATATAGATTCTAATATCTCCGTTTTTCTTTCTAACGGGCACCATATTGGATACCCATTTGGAATGTCTGACGGGGAAAATTATTCTGGCTCTCAACAACTTATTTAGCTCAGTTTTTATCTGATTTTCTAAATTGGGGTGGATTTTTCTGAGTTTCTGTTGGACAGGTTTTTCGTTGCCAATCATAGGGATAGTGTGTTGAATGATAGAGGTGTCGTATGTCTTCAGCTCATCGTAATTCCAGGCAAAAACGTTTTTGTATTGTCTCAGAAGACGGACATATGCTAATTTTTCTTCAGGAGCTAGGCCGTGGCCAAGATTAACGTTTTGTGGCTTCTCATCGGTTCCTAGGTTCACTAATTCATAGTTCAGATTCGAACTGTAAAGTTTAGAATTGGTAGACTTTTTAAACCAACTTTTCAAATCGTATAAGTCTTCTAACTTAACCACCGATTTAGGTATAGCATTATCAGTGCTATTTTGTTGTATTTGGTGATCATGATGGTCTTCGTCAATTATTTGGTTTGAGTAGGATCCTTCAGAAGTGAGGAAATTTACAATGTCAGGATCATCGTTGAATACTCTCCAGTTGGTGATGTTGTCAGGGATGGATGGTCTAAAGATTAATTCTATTGAGAATCTATCTGGACTAAAATCTTCGGAGGGAATAAGTCTAGAGGCTATGTTAGCTAACAGGTCTGCGCTCGCATTTTGGAGTCTTGGGATTGACGAAATATTGAATGCTATGAAATGTGCAGTCAGATCTTGTACTAAAGATTGATAGTGCTTCAAATGACCTGATAGGCAATGTATGGTGTTACATACCTGTTTGACGACGATCTCGGAGTCTCCAAAGACTTGAAGGTACTTAACATTCAACCCGATTGCTTTGTATAGGCCTTGTACTAAGGCCTCGTATTCCGCTGTATTGTTTGTGCAATCGAATTCAAGTCTGCACGTAAGCATGGTCTTATTTCCGTCTGGGCTAATCAGAACGCATCCTGCTCCTGCTCCCTCGTTAGATTTGGAGCCATCAAAATATAATTTCCAAAACAAAGATGTATTTACAGGGTTATCTAAAAAATTAACACATTTTGAATTATCAGTTTGGGAAAAATTTTCAACTTGGGACAAAACTGAATTTTCTAAGTAAGGTGAAATATGAGCATTGAAATTGCCGAGGAAAGAATCTACCGAGTAATTTCCTATGATACTGTTGTTGTATGCTATTGCTTCATTTTCTCCATCCAATTCCGTCACTATGTACTTTTGGTGTAACTCTCATTCAACCATTATTTGATTCGGTTTACCATTGTAGGGTAACCACATGTGCGACCAGTCGGTTGAGAAGTATCCGTGGAGTTTTTCGGACCAATCCCTGCTAAGAATTAAACCATAGAATTCAGGGATATTAGCTACTAGAATGTCGATAACCTGACATACCTTCGGGTTAGACGACAATCTTATGGTCACTTGATTAAGTTCACCAATCACTTCGACTTGAGATCGATCAAGCTGAACTATGCGCACTGCGGATTTTTGTGGTTGAACATTCAATTTGGCGCATATTGATCTGGGTAAAATATTCGTTGAAGCACCATAATCAACCAAGCAATTGTGCACGTTTTTATTGAAAATTTCATAAGTGAGAAGAAAAGGGGGAGTATGAGATCTCGATCTTCCTCCAATCAAGGCGATGTCATTTGGGTCAATCTGATTGATCATGTTGGTTGGAGGTCTTCCCATGTTGTGGGAAGCTACAGCTGTAGGTAAAGATGTAGTAGGCACGGCATGTAATTCTTTCATCATTATTTTCTATTGATGTTTCAATTTGCTCAACTCGTAAAGAGTGATATTAGCCCTAGTCTTTTTCATGTCATCAATAATGTTATACTCCATTTCATCCGACACTATCAGTGTTCTTGATGGAGGTGCTTGATCTGATTGGACTGGGCTAGATTGGGTCGCTCTAGCGGTTGTTTTCTTTGTTGCGACCTTATCTTTTGTTGCAGGGCTTGCGCCCTTCTGTTTAGGGGTAGTTTGGGGAGGATCAAGTTGATTTTTGCTTCGTGTGCTAACCGGAAATGCTTCTTGATCTTCTTCTTGTGGGAGGATGAAATCCCACATTCCTTGTAGTTCCACAACTTCTTCATCATCGGTCTACCCTTCAGTGATGTTCTCTTCTTCTTCTTGTTCTTCGGATTCAACGTTTGAGACAGCATTGGGTGGTTTCACATCCATGGGAGGATTTCTTTTAAAAGCTCTATAGGGCTTCTTTGAAGAAGTTTCTGCTACTTGTTTTTTTATGTCAATCATCTCATTGGACATGGCCTTTAATACTTTTTGTAATCCTTCCAAATCGAAAGGATCTTTCATTTGTTTCTTCTTGGTGTCTTCTTTGAAAGAGATTTTCTTAGATTTGCATTCTTCTATCGCAGATTTCTTTTCTAGGGCTACTACGCGTTTTTCTACTGCTATCGCCTCTGTCAAGTTTTCAACTAAGGTCGTCTTGTTTGCCCTATCTACGAAGATAGCCAAGTTTGATGGTAAGGCCGTGATATACCATTCACATCTTACTTCCTCGCTGGGTTGGGAAGCAGCGGGAATTTTGTTGAGGATCTTATTGAACCGTAAATTGAAATCTTTAATGGGTTCTCTGGCCTCAGCTTTGAGATTGGATAGGTCATTGATCAACGTCGCCGTTGATCTGTCATCACCGAACTTGGTAAGGAATTGACTTTGAAAAATGTCCCAACTTGTGATAGACCCGGAAGGTAACGAAAAGTACCATGACCCGGCTGTTCCTTACATTGTATAGGGAAAAAGTCGGACGACAGCATCCTCGTTGGTAACTCCGTTGAGATTAACAGAAAGCATGAAATTATTAATATGCTCTTCAGCTAGCATGCCTGTTTCTGGATTGAATTTGGGTAGCCATTTCTTAGGATGGGCTGGTATTGGACTCAGGGGTGGAGGCATTAAAACCACCCCAGGATTGTTCCATGGAGACTGGGCCATCGTTGAGTTGCTAGTGAATGAAAGTGCAGAGGATGATCCCTGATGCTGAGAAGATGAAGATATTATGATCTTTGATGATTGAAGAGGAGGGACTGTGGAAGATGGATGAGTGATTTGGAATGAAGATGTGGGTGGCTGACTTCGTGGTGAGGGAGTTGAAATGGACGAAGTAGATGAAAGAGTCTCACTGTCAGACTCTGGTGGTGTTTTCCTTGCTCTTTTCCTGGTGGGGAGAGGAAGTTCAGTTGGCTGGATGCCAAACTTTTCACTTTTCAATCTGGTCAGGGGATGAGCAGGATTGTACTGCGAAGTCACGCTGCTTTGAGATTTATCAGACCTCTGATTAAAAATAGAGAATCCCTGGAGTTTACGAATCAGAGTTTGAATTTCAGGGGGTTCAATGATAAGTTGGTCTGAAATATTAGGGTATGTAGCAGCGGTGGATACTCGAGCGACTTCAAACTCCGAGTTTAATCGTACTGGAGAAGTCGGGGGAGTTGATGAGGGTGATTTACTCTCAGAATGGTATTTAGATTTTGATTTAGGTGCCATTCATAGTTCGGGCCCTCCTTCTAGTGCCAAATATGTTGAAGCCCCGAAAATCGGGTCGACAACAAGGGGGATACCCACCCGGTCTGGAACTTGGTTGGCAGCTCCTTGTCCGTTTGGTATAGCGGGTCCGACTGGGGATAATGGGACCAGTTTCCCAATCTAGGGGTGTGTGTGTGTGTAGAGTTGGATGATGCTGATCTAGAAGTATTTTAAGTTAATTTAATTCGAACTTCTAAACTGACTCTATGCTATGGTAATCTAATAAAAACAACACATCTAATCTACGCTAACCCGGGGTGTATTTCTTCTATTATGCGATCTAAAGAGATTTTGAACAATAACTGGTAATAAAGATCATTTAGCTATCATAAGAATAGAAATCAATTAAGATAAACCATTCTGCATAAAAAGTTAGGCAAAACAGTTGTGAACAGCATATCGCATAATAAGTTATTCATATGTCAAGCACAAATAAATGACTCCACCGTACAAAAGTGCCAAATGGTAACCCACACATTCATACATTAACATATAAACAACTAAAACTGCATATCACTCTAAGAATATAAGCAGAAATTGGTCAAGAGATAAAAGTACCATTTATGACTAATTTCAATCATAAACTTCAAGCAATAACGATTTATCTCTACTTGTTCTAATATCTACTAAGAGTACAGAAGTGAAACATCAGTAGCAGACATTAAATGCTAATGTTGATAAATCTTGATCCATCCATTCATCAAAAACCCCCTCCGAGGGTGCAAAAGTGCATGTTCTGAGGACAAGTTTTTTGACAGATTTCCGGACCCTTCTCCAAATGCCATGAGAAGGGTTAAATACTACTAACTAATTAATCTTAATTTAACAAATTTAGGAAACGGCTTCAAATGACTGCCCTTCTACTAAAACAGATTTATTTCTAAAAATTGAATCTAATTTCTAACCGTTTCTGTATCTGCTCCTTAGTGTTGTAAGCAATGTAATGTTCGCCTGAGAAGAGTCGGCTGGTTGTCTTCTCCTTTCGTTCGAGCGATAAAAGTAGAAATAACAAGATCTGGCACCGCTTTCTGACAAACTAGAAGATATTTTCGAAAATGTTCCTCTGGCTTGGTGTATTCGTTGTGTGTATACTTGGTATAACCCAGATTTCTTTCAAACTGATTGTGCTGTTGCTATTTCGGTCTCCGGCCGTGCGAATGACTCAATGAGTTAGGGATTTCGTTGCCTGAACAATTTTCTATATTGCAGATTGCTTCTGTTCTTTGTTCCAGGCTTTTCTGAAGCGTCTTCCTTCCTTAGCGTCTTTCTTTTTGCTTTACCGAGTCTGAGCTTCAGGATCTTTTGTAAACATGCCGCTTTTGTGCGCCTTTGACTCTGAGTCTTGGGTAGTCTATTTTCATCAGTGTCTGTTGAGTGATACTCTGGAATCCGTGGTCCGGCTGCATGCGGCATCCATTTGCGAAGGCATCTCCTCTCTGTTCTCCGAGTATTGGCGCTTTCCCCTTTTCCTTAGATGTTTCCTACATATTGATTTATATTAGTTGCTGCCTTACAGTTTACGCAAAGGAAAAGAGAAATGACGAAAAGATTGACATGAAAGCTTTAAGTTCTAATGAATGCATAGTCATGACACTCATAATGACTTGACTCTTCGAAAAACGCAACACAATCATTCTTGGATACTTTGGCATACAATCATTAATTTCCCTTAAGGTGCGTGCTCAATTTTGGGTTTACAAACTATGTCGAGGAAATTTTGCGATGAGTGGTTTCTGCGATTCTCATTGTAGTATCGAGGATTGTGATGTCAAGAAGTGTCATCGCAGGAATTGATAGTCTCATTCATCGCAGATCGCAAATCGCAGGATCGCAGATCGCAAGATCGCGTTTTATCATTCAATCATTGTGTGCTGCTTATGCGATGTTGCGATATGCGACGTCGCATATTGGCCGTCTGCGATTCCTTAAGTTTCTCATTTGAGGGCGCTTTCAATATATGCGATGCGATGAATTTCGCGTCGCTTCTTCGTAGCTTATTTACACGCATAGGAAATGCTTCACTCTCTCTTCACGATGCGATATAGCTTTAGGGAGTAAAAATACAAAAATTTTGATAAAAATATTTTTTGGATTTTTTGTTAAGGGTCCCCCTTTGCTTGGTGTTATTGCTAATACCAAATAAAGAAGGGGGTTGTTGGTGACCACAACACAGTCATAATAGTCAGTAGTTCTAGGAGTTCAAGAGTTTGAAGCTGCAAGAGCCTTCTTTGCACCCATAAGGCCAAATCTAAGTAAGGAGATTCTTGTCACCCAAAGAGAGAGAGGCTTGTTCCTCATCCCAACAAGCTTTGCAAGACTTGTGTAGCTGATTACCCAGCCAAAGGAGGATTTGACGTCAGAACAATGTTTGTATTCTTCTTTGTTATTCATTAATAATAGATGACTATCATTATGGTTCCACTCTCATTGTCTCATGTTTGATGTTGAGTTATATCTTTTCTGACTGATATATAATTGCATCTACTAGATTTTACACTTGTTTTCGTGTTGTTCTTTATGCGTGCAGGTATCCTATCACGGAGATCGTGTGGATCGTGACCGGCCAAGGCAGAGGAACGAAGGCGACATCTCTTCGACGAACACTAGTGTTGGAATCCAAGTAGGTTCTCACCATCTACTTTGTATTTGCAGTTAGGAACTTGCGTGGTAGCATTGTGTGATTGTTGCTAGACCCGGTCTGGGCTAGTAGGGATCGTCTCTATCCGCAGAGAGGATTTACCTCCACAACAATCACACCTATCGAAGAAATGCATAAACGATTTAATAAATCCAGCTCTAGATGATTAGATATTGTGATTATAGCAATTCAAAAATGATCCAGTGTCAACTAAGATTTCATGTGAAATCATAGGCATTGAACCCTGTAGTTGAAAGGAAATTGGCGTCACTCTGAGAGCATCATTCAATTGAGGTCAGAGATCAACGTTTTTTAGCTAAGCAAAAAATAATAGGAAGAGTAGTGTGTTGGAGGAGAATAAGAATGCAAGAATGGGGCCGATGAAATTGATGAAACCTGGGAAGTGTGTCAAGAGAAAATATTACAATGATTGAGAATTACTTCCAAGGGGGTTATAACTTGTAGTCGTGTTTCAACTTGTTAAGTCAAAAATTCCACACACAAATCATAGAGTCAAGGGTGATGAGTATCATTGTGAAATGTGTTGGTGAATTGTGACTGAGGCAAGTCACATTTCCCATTATGAATTCCACATAATTTGATTTGTTCATGTTGATTTGGTGGTCATCAATTTTAGTTGTGATTTCATTTTGGTAAATAAATTCAGGAGCAAGATATCCATGAGTGAAAACCATTGTTTTCCTCTCATGTATGTCGTCCCATGGTACAAACATGGACAGGCCCACACCTAGTATGTGTGCCCCAAAATCTTCATCTAAGAGGAAATTGTTGGCCTGAATATCTATGTGCTCTACATGATGTTTTACTTTTCATGTAGAAACACAATACCTTGGGAAAGTGTAGTCGCAATTCATATTCTCATCCTCCAATCCAAACTCCTACCTCCTTTCGGAAGATGATGTAACCATCCATCCAAAGGACCATTGGTTACAAGTTCATAAATAATATCACTAACCATGTCCATATTAAAATGCTTTAACAACCACAATATTGGGATGATTAAGCCATGTGACCCTTCTAACTTCATAATAGAACCTTTCTTACCCTCGAAACTATATTTTTGTAGCTTCTTAATAGCTACTAGGGAACCGTCTGGCAGGACACTCCTATATGTTCCTCCCTTCTTTGTATCTCTTAGGAGGTGATTTTATTCACTGAAATTTTTAGTGGTAATTCTCAATTCATCATTACGTTACACCCTCCATGAAGGAGGAACAAGAGCAACAAAAGAAGGGTTGGATATTTTCCTAGATCTCTTGTGCCTTTTTCTTTGCCTATATGCTAGAAACCAAATGACCACAACAAGTGTAGTAGAAAGGATCATTCCACTTACAACCACAACGATTACAATTTACTCGTTATGACAAGGTCCATGATCGCATTTACTTTATTCTCTTAGCATGCATACAAAGTCATGGGAGTTATTGCATCTATCCCCCACTAGAGCAACTTGCCCAATGGTCACTAAAGTGAAAAAGTCAGTGAAATTTGTGTTGAGGCATGAAGAATTTGAAAATTTGAGAGGAGATGGTACCCTAAGGAAAACATATTTCTTCCAAAGGGTTCAATGATCACTCCATTCCCGAATAAAGCCTTTCTAAGAGTTAAGACCATGCCCTCTAGCCCAACACCCATTTTCTACAAAATTCTTGTACATATTTTAGCTATTGCACATATGTTAATGCAATGAGATGATTATCGTGGCTCCATAGACTGCCTCTAAATTGTCCCATGAACACGCATTTGAGATGATAAGGAAACACTTTTTTCCTACTTGGTGGGTTGTTCCATCCTGTTGGGAAAAGTCCCTTTTTGAATAGTAAGTTTTGCCCTATAATATTCCAATGATATTTCTAGGTCCAATTATGTTTCACAGTTTTTAATTCAAGCAAATATTGCATTCTCCGAGTCATTATTTATTATCACATTGTCACTAAAGTTTTCATTTACGACCCGTGACTTAGAAGGATAGGAAAGCTAGTGATCACAGGTCGCATTTTTAGGTTGCAATCTGAGAGCGCATAAGTGTGACTTGCAAGTAGGAATGCGACTAGAAACTTCAATTAACTCAAGAGAAAGGTTTGTTTCTAATGGCATAATATTCACTAGTAAAAAAGACATCATATTTCTTGGTCCATCTTGGATGTAGGTGATGGTGTCCCATTCAAAAGTAGTTTTTCACCAGAAAATTGTTGAAGCTAGTGATCCTCATCACAAATTACTCTTATTTATTGTTAGAAAGAGGTAATATTATGGAGGTTGTGTCACCTAGGGAAGACTATTACAACAATTTGATGATTTTCTAGATGACATAGAGAATGAAAGAAATCAATTGCATTCCATGTATGGATAGAAGACTTCCTCAAGAAAGGCACTCCTCATTATGAGTGAAAGGGTGCACAAAAATAGGGCTTGGTTTAGTTTCTACTTCCACAAGTGTCGCCTTCCTAACATGAGTACTTTATGAGAATGAATATCTATAAACTTTCTCTCGCCAAAAAAGTAATATAAATAAAGAATTCATGGAGAATTACATTAGGGATGGATAAAAGTGGCTAGGGTTTTGGGGCAGTAAAACTTGGAATCTTAATGGCTCCCTCTCTATTTATTGAAACCACTTTGAAATTGAGTTTTGTATGCATTCCAAGGGAATGTTTAGAAGTCCATAATCTTAAATGATAAAATTTTAAATTCAAAATGGACTGCAAGCATGAGATTGAAAATGAGATGTTGCCAAATTGTATGAGGCACTTTCAGTTGATTTTGCAGCTTCAAGTGACATGGATATTTTAATTAATTTTTTTGAATATGTGATCAAACCCTCACTCAAACCCTAATGAAATCATAATAAAACAATCCAACATGAACCTAGAAATAGAAATACCACGCACATCATGAGAGGATTAGCTCCCTACCATAGGAGCCCTGAAAAGTAGAGGGGGCGCCCAAAATTTGGTGTTAGGCCAAAAGTTTGGGTGGGTGTTGTGATGAACCTCATCAATGGGTAACTATATGGACCTTAATTCACCTCCTAGCTTAGTCAGATCAACTCTTCTCACAATTTATTACATGTTTTGATTATATTTTGTTTAATGAGATGAGTCAAAGTGAGATATTATGCCTAGTGGACTAATGTGCATTGAATGCGGGTTTGTGAGAGAAAATCAGGGAATTTTGGCAAGATTAAAGGTTGAAACTTGAATGGGACAAGGAATAGAGATTTTAGGAGCTAAATCCTCCTCATTTACTCCTCCCTAATTTGATTATTCCTCCATCAATCACACTAGCTCGGAGTACAAGCAGCCAAGTCATGAAGATCAATAGGCAGCTGAGCAAGTGATAGTCAAAGAGTTAGTTCATCTCGAGTTTGGGAGCAGAGCCTTCCTGGATTTAAGTAATTCGTTGGAGACTTTAGTTGTATAAATAAAGAGGCCCAGAGCCTCATTAGGATTCAAATTTTTGCTGTAAAAACACTAGTTATTTTAGCTCCAGACTTGTGGAAGACATTGCTATGTAATTTTCTGTTTTGATAATGAGAATGAGCTTCTTCTTGATCCAACATTGAGTTAACTCAGAGGGCTGAATCTCTTGGTTTAGGGCCCAACCTTAGCAGAAAATTCTCCTCATCTTATCTCTGTATGCTTAGGTTAATTTCATAGATTCATGGTTAAATTGTCCTTAGAAGTATTTCATTGCAAGTAGTGTAGATTTGATTAGTTTGTTTATTAGTTTGCTTCCATTTGTGCTTTACCTTAGGAATAGGTTAGAGGGGATAAAAGGAGCATCAAAAATTTGTTAGTAGGTGTCTTTGCCTCACCTCTTCCTCCAGGGATCATGATTTGAGGAGAGGACCCACATGCAGCCCCAAAACGACAAAATTCTACTTTCTCATAGAATTTAGAGTTTACTGTACTTGAACCAGCATTTGATCAATTTGAAAGTGTAAGATTTAATTATAATTTCTTCCATATTCAGTCTTACAGTAGATCTCATCAATGATTTCATCTTATTCTGTAAATTTTCCTCATGCATGAAGTAGACAGCTAGATCATTAAACTCTATTTTTCTAGCTTATTGAAATTCTTTTTGTTTACATGATTTTTGGGAAAATATCAATGTTTGATGCAGTGCAGGTGTTTCAAAAGCAAAGAGAGATCTCATAGTCAGCAACCTCCTCCCAAATTCATCCATCCATGATCATTCCTCACTTTCACTAAGACCCTCACCAATTTCATCATTTTTCAAGGAAACTTCTCCAAGCATGTTGAGCAAATCCAACCATCTCCCAACCTTGGTTTTGAGTTTTGAGTGATCCTAGGCATTTTCTCACTCCATTCCATCCACCAACCACCTTCCCTAAGCCTTCCATCACCTTCAGCACCCATCTTTTGGCACTTGGCTATATCCTGTAGAAATACAGGGAATCCTGTAGGTTTTCCTATAGTGGTCTGTTTTGAGGCCGAATTGAGGGAAAACGTATAGAAAGCCACACAAGGTCACCTAAGGGTCTCCCAAACCTTTGAACCATCCACCAACATCCCTAAGCCACCTGCCACATTACCAAAAGAGATTAGCTTTCACACTTCTCCATAAAAATGAAAAAAGACAAAAAGAAAAAACAGATTTGTTGTAGCCATTTACATGCACAGTAGTAGAATGTTGATGCTTTGAATTTACATGCTTAAAATAGTTGAATTTCATACATGTTAGTATAACATTATTTATGAAACATAGTATCTTATCAGTTAGGTAGGAAATGGTGTTTTTTAGCTTTGGATTTCAGTCTTTTTCCTTACTGCAATAGACTGACTTTCTCTTAGAGTAGATTTCTCTATCCCTCATCAGTAATCAAGATTCTTTTGAATCCATAGAAGTCTGGCTTGACAAACCCTAGTGGTCTCTCACTCGCTGAAAAGTGACAAAATGCAGAACCATCACTTTTACTTGTGTATACAACGCTGTCACCTCCAAGTTTGTACGAACCCCGGGTTGATAAAGTAAAGTTGGTAGCCCCAAGAGTTGTAGCATTCTTGCTGCAATACTGGTGCTCATCACTTTTTGGTGCTATTGCCGGGGAGGTGTCTGAGTAAAATGTGATTACTACTTTCTTTCTTCCATTTCTTGTTTTTGATATTCTGCTAGTAGTTTCATTTCTACAAGAGTAATTTAGTTGCATTTTTTTCCATTCTGCATTCTTTGCTTTCCTTTCCATCCTATAGTAAGATTTCATTGAATTAGTTAGTTTTCATTCAGTCTGCAATTTCAATTCTGCAATCACTCTCAATGTTTGAAAAAAAACTCAAAACAAAACAAAAACATTTTTTTAATGCCTCGCAGGAATAGGGATAACTTAGGGAAATTTTTTCCAAATACCCCCACTGCTTCAAACAGCCAACCTTCCCTCTTCTTCGGTGGCTATGAAGTGGAGGAACCATTAGGTGAGCAACTTGAAATATTTGAAGAACCTACAAGGGAAGAAGAAGAAGAACCGATTCCTACTGATCCAATGGCTGAAAATAGAAATGACAGAGGAAATAGAGAAAGAGTTGAGGGTGCCTTCCCCATCAGGGAAACCAATGGGGATAATAAGATGAAGAATATAAGCCCCTACGCCCTTCCTCATTTCCATGCCCTGACCTTAGAAGATCTAGACACTTTCGTATTTGAATTTTTTGTCGTATGCCAAACCTATGACTACACCAATGATGAGAAAAAGTTGAAACTATTCCCATCCACTCTCAAGGATGAAACTTTGCGCTGGTTCATGGGTTTACTTGGGGATAGCACCACCACTTGGGCTCAGATGCAGTAAGCCTTCAACAACAAGTATCGAGACTACTATAGGTCTAAAGACACTAAAGATGAAATTTTTAGGATGACCTTAGGGCATGATGAATGCATAGAAGATCATGAAGAAAGATTCCAGCTTAGCTACAAAAGGGCCAAGTGCATACATAACCCTGAGTCACTGAAGCTAATCTTGCTTACAGGAGTAAGGGAAAATCTTTTGGATACCCTAAACTTTTTAGCAGGAGGGGATATCTACTAGTTTCCCTATGAGGATATCAAGACTGTCTTTAGAAACCATTCTAGGGCAGCTAGGAAAAAGGGTAGGGGTAGTCAGCCTATGGTCAATCCATTCTCTTCCAATTCATCTATCAAGGGTGAAATTGGAAACATGCTGGAGGATTTTAAGAGTGATATGTTGCAAACCCTTGCCCTACATATGGACACTATGCACATTAAGAGAAAACAAGAGGAAGCAAAGAGAGGCTTAGCAATTTCTACCTTAGATGCACCAAAAGGCACCCTAGGAATGAATGTCCATTGAATTTTATTGAAATCTGCTTAGTCTGTGAAGAAAACATCTCCACAGACAAGTGCCCTTTTCTACCAGAACTAAAATAAGTATATCAAGGAGCTAAAGGGGTAATTGAAAAGCTCTACTACATAAACCAAAGGAGACCTCATGGGCCTTGGCCATACCAGCAGGGCATGCAAGGGTCATCCCATGCATATTACAACCCCAACCTGACCACATCCATACTTTCTTGGGGGCCCCCTGCTCATCCTTCTTGGTCTACACCTCCCCCTTGGTCCTTTGCACCTCAGTATCATTCCCAGCCAACCAGCCAGTCATTTCAATCATATGCTCTACCACCACCTCAGTGGAATGCACCACCCTAGGGGTCGAGGCCCCCATATAACAATGCTCCAGCTTTATTACCTTCACCACCTACTCAACCACAAATTTTATACCTTACTCCACCTAAACAACCCCAGATGCCTGCCCAGCCAAATCTGAACTCAAACAACAGACAAACACAACAAGTATACAGTGGAGAGACATCCTATCCTACTTATGCTGTGGAGATTCAGGAAATCAACCTAAGATCTGGGAGGGTACTCCCAGACAACCAACCTCTACCTCCACCTATGGAGGTTGAGGAAGAAAGAGAGGAAAGCATGCCTAAAGTAAATCCACCACCCTTTCCTGAGAGATTAACCCAACCACTCCAGCCTACCCTAGAAGAGACTGAACTTCTGGGAGAATTGAAAAATCTATGTGTCAAAATTCCACTTCTCTAAGCTATAAAAGATGTACCTATTTTCAACAAGTTGATCAAGGAGAAGTTCTTCAAGCATCTAGGGAGGCGAAGAAGAGATGCCCCTACCATTAATGTCATTGTACAATTGTCCAATTTAATGTTGGGGCAAGTAATTTGTCCAAAGTATTTGGATCCTGGAAGCCCTGTAGTAGATGTGCACATTAATGGAACCATTTTCCCACACACTTTGATTGATCTTGGGTCTGCCATTAATGTGATGACCAAGGGCACCATGATCAAGCTCAACCTCAAGGATTCATTGAGAAAGACCACAACAGTCCTGCAACTTGCAGGCCGCTCCACAATGGCCCTTGAGGGGATTGTGGAGGATGTGACGGTCTCCATTGACCCTTGGGAATACCCTGTAGATTTCCTAGTTCTCCAGCCTAAGGCCAAGCTTATTGGTTACCATCTCATCCTTGTGAGACCCTGGCTAGCCACTGTCGATGCTTACATTAGCTGCAGGGTTCGGAATATGATTATCAAGAATGGCCATATGTCCAAGGAGTTAGTACTATATCCTCCTGCCCTCTCTAGAACATGAATTACCTTTATGGATGGAAGAGGAGGAAGAAGAATATGAAGTTTATTCTTCCCAACTCTATACCTTAGAAACAACCATGGGAGGGGGACAACCGGATGAAGATGATTTGATTGATCACATACTCCAAATTCCAACTCCTAGCACACTGTCCTTAGAAGAAGTAGTAAAGGAAACCTAGAAAAACCATTAGATTGATCTATGCTTAGCCAATTCCAACCCTATCCATGTCAAAACCATAGAACTCAGCCTTGAGAGAACTTTGAATATCAACCCATCTCTTTCTGTCCACCAAGAAGAAAAGTTGTGCAACATGCTCAAGGAACATCTGGATGCCTTTTCTTGGAGTTATAAATATATGAAGGGAGTGCACCCCTCTGTGTGTACTCACCACATTTATATCAAAGAAGGCTACAAACCAGTCTGGAAACCCCAAAGGAGGATGAATCCAACTCTCAAAGATATAGTCAAAGAAGAATTGCAAAAGTTGCTAGATGCAGGATTCATTTACCCTATCTCTGACAGTGAGTGGGTCTCTCCTTTGGTATTGGTCCCAAAGAAAAATGGTAAGTGGAGGATTTGTGTCGATTACAGAGAGTTAAATAAAGCCACAAAGAAGGACCATTTCCCTCTACCCTTCATCGACCAAGTGCTAGATGGCCTGCCAGGGAATTTTTTTTCTCTTTCCTAGATGGATTCAGCGGGTACAATCAAATCCAAATAAGCCTAGAAGACCAGGATAAAACCACCTTCACTTGTCCCTGGGGTACTTTTGCCTATAGGGTCCTTCCTTTTGGCCTATGCAATGCTCCTGCCACTTTCCATAGAGAAGTCCTGAGTATCTTTGCCGAGTTAGTCCATGATGTAGTAGAGATTTATATGGATGATTTTACACCTTATGGATGTGATTTCAAGGAGGCTCTGTCCAACTTAGGTAAGGTGCTGAACAAATGCATTGAAATGAACCTGTCCCTTAGTCCTGAGAAATGTGAGTTTTTAATGATTGCAGGGATTGTGCTAGGTCATTCAATATCCCATCAAGGACTACAGGTGGACCCAAACAAAATAGCTATCATCCAAAGGGTCTGTTATGAAACCAGCTCACAAAAAGATAGAAAAGAGAGATCCACGCCTTAGAATTCAGCCTCTTCGAGGGGGCAACCTCCTTTACATTACATAAATGAACAATTCTTGGATGATACAAATGAAAATACCTCCTTTCTATATATAGGAGTCTAAGTGGTCCCAATACAATCAAAGCCTACATAACAATAATATTGTAGGGCACAACAATAACAATAGTGGGCTTCTATGTGGCACAATAGTAACAATATGGGCACTACATGGGTACATCAATATAAATAAGGGGTATAACTACAATAGTAATGGGGTAATCACTAGTATTATAGGGACCCAACATGCCCCTCTCCTTCAAAAAAGTGTTGTCCTCAATGCTTGAGTAGTTCAGGATACTTCTGCATAAAATTCTCGTCCTCCCATGTGGAATCTTCAGCGGATAAGTTCTTCCACTTGATAAGGTACTCTGAAATTGATCGATTTCGTAGCTTTCGAGTTCTTGTTTCTATAACTGCTTCCGGTTCCAATATAATTTTTCCTTCTTCGTCAAGTTCTGGCAATATTGTTTGAATTGGGAGCTTGTCGCCTATAACCTTCTTTAAGCATGAAACATGGAAAACTGGGTGCAATCGAGAAGCTGCAGGAAGCTCCAATTTGTATGCCATAGTACCAATCTTTTGCAACACCTTGTACGGACCATAATACTTTGGTGATAATTTATTATCCTTCTTAGCTTGTTTGAGGGACATTTGCTTATATGGTTGTAGCCGTAGGAATACCCAATCACCTACATCAAAACTTCTTTCACTGCGATGTTGATCTGCCTGTTGTTTCATTCTATTCTGTGCCAACACAAGGTTATCCTTTAAGAGTTGGAGGACTTGTTGTTGATGTTCGATGTGATGTTCCACTGCCTGAACCTTAGAATTTTCTCTTAAATATGATGTGATGGATGGTGGTTGATACCCATAAAGTGCCATAAATGGGGTCATTTTTGTTGCTGTATGAAAGGAAGTGTTATACCACCATTCAGCCAGAGGCAACCATTTGACCCATTGTGTCTGTTTATCAGATACAAAGCAACGAAGATATCCTTCCAAACATTTGTTTACTATCTCAGTTTGCCCATCAGATTGAGGATGATAAGATGAGCTATGAGCTAACTGAGTACCAAGACAAGAAAATAATTATGTCCAAAAATTTCCAGTGAAAATGGGATCTCTGTCACTTACAATAATCTTTGGGTTTCCATGTAGCTTTTGAATTGTTTCCATAAATGCAGTAGAAACTGTACTGGCTTTAAATGGATGTGATAATGCACAAAAGTGTGCATACTTGGTAAGTCTGTCAACTACCACCATGATGACACTCTTTCCCTCAGACTTGGGTAAACCTGTGATAAAATCCATTGAAACCTCCTCCCAACGTTGGCTTGGAATGGATAAAGGTTGTAATAGACCCGGTGTCTTAATTGTTTCAACTTTATTTTGTTGGCAAACCAAACATTCTGCCACAAACTTTTGAATATCTGATTTAAGGCCATCCCAAAAAAATTCCTTCTTAACCCTGTGGTAAGTTTTTAAAAATCCTGAGTGCCCTCCTAAGGGAGAAGTGTGCAATTCCATAAGAATCTTTTGTTTTAGCTGGGAATTCTTACAGAGGTATAAGCGATCTTTGTACCATAACGAATCATTTTTCCAGCTAAATGTATCAGACGTACTGGAATCTTGTTGTAGCTTTCGAATAAGTGCCCACACTTCTTCGTCATTCTTCCATTCCTCCCTTGCTTCATTTATCCAATCTGGTTGGATAATAGAAATAGCGCACAACAATGCTTCCACATCCTCATCCTTTCTTGAGAGTGCATCTGCCACCACATTTTGCTTCCCTTTTTGTAGATGATTTCAAAGTCATAACCCAACATCTTTGTGACCCACTTTTGTTGCTCTTCAGAGGATAATCTTTGTTCTAAAAAGTATTTAAGGCTATCATGATCTGTTTTTACCTTGAAGTGTCTTCCCATTAGGTAGGGTCGCCATTTCTTAAGTGCATGGAGTATTGCCAACATTTCCTTCTCATAAATAGCTTTTCTTAAAAACTTTCCCTTGATTGGACGACTTTCAAAAGCAATGGGTCTTTCATCTTGCATTAGAACAGCACCAATTCCATTTCCTGAAGCATCACATTCCACAATAAAGGTTTTTGTGAAGTCCGGTGTAGCTAAGACCGGTGCTTGGCACATTGCCTCTTTAAGATGTTCAAAGGCCTTTGTTGCTTCCGGAGTCCATGAAAATGCATCTTTCTTCAATAATGTTGTTAGAGGTGCTGCTATTCTCCCATAATTCTTAACAAACTTGCGATAATACCCTGTCAACCCAAGAAATCCTGCAAATGCTTTATGGATGTGGGGATTTTCCATTCCTTAATGGCTTTAATTTTGCTAGGGTCTACCTTAACTCCTTCATGAGATACAATATGACCCAAATATTCCACCTCCTGGACTCCAAAGAAACATTTGGATCTTTTGGCATATAATTGTTTCTCCTCCAATAGTTGTAGCACCCTGTCAACATGTTCAACATGATCCTTCCAAGACTTGCTGTAGATAAGTATATCATCAAAAAATACTAACACAAATTTTCTAAGGAATGGTTTGAAAATTGAATTCATCAAACCTTGAAATGTTGAAGGTGCATTGGTAAGGCCAAAAGGCATGACCAAAAATTCATAATGACCCTCATGAGTTCTAAATGCCGTTTTCGGAATGTCTTCAATCTTCATTCTGATTTGATGATATCCTGAACGAAGATCCAACTTGGTGAAGTAAATTGATCCATGCAATTCATCCAGTAATTCATCAATGACAGGAATGGGGAACTTATCTTTAATAGTGAGCTTGTTGAGCTCCCTATAATCCGGACACATGCGCCATGATCCATCCTTCTTGTGCACCAATACTACTGGAGCAGAGAAAGAACTTTGACTCGGTTGAATTATACCAGCCTCTAGCATTTCTGCAACCATACGTTCAATTTCACTTTTTTGGACATAGGGATATCTGTACGGCCTGATGTTTGGAGGAACACTTCCTGGAATCAGATGAATAGCATGATCATGATCACGCATAGGTGGGAGACCTTTGGGAGTCTCAAATACCTTGGAATGATTGTCCAGGACTTTTTGGAGATCTGGAGAAATAGATGATTCCAATGTGGAAACATCTAGCGAACATAATTGTGCAATTACACCCCTTTGCTCCTTTTTTAGAAGCTTTGTCATACCATTAGAGCTGATTATCTTTCCTGGTTTCCCTGCAATACCCCTTAATTCAACTTCCTTTCCTTCCACAGAAAATTTCATGAAAAGTTCTTGAAAATTAAAAGCTATTGTACCCAAGGATTGTAGCCATTGGACTCCTAGTACAACATCAGCACCTCCCATTGGAATGGAAAGCATTGGGCTAGTCAATACATATTCTCCCATGGATAGCTTGATATTATGGCACTTTCCAGAACAATTTATTGTTCCTCCATTTGCAATCATCACTTGACACTCTGGTGCTGGATATAGGAAGCAATTCAATTCTTTTGCTACCCTACAATGAATAAAATTGTGGGTGCTTCCTGAATCAATCAACACTATTACCTTTTTCTTCTTGATTTGTCCTTCTATCTTGATGGTTTGAGGAGTGGTAATTCCTGCCAATGCATTACAAGATATGGTCGGATTTATTTGTTCTTCATCTAGGCTTTGTTCCTGGAATATATCCTCTTCTTTTGACCTTTCTTGCTCCTTTTCTTCTTCCTCTTCACAATCTATGTAGAATAATTTCTTCTCAGCACACTTATGACCTTTTGTGTATTTGCTATCACAATTGTAACAAAGCCCTTTTGCTCTTTTTTCTTCCAATTGTTGTGGTGTCAACCTTGTAGGTTGTGGAAGACTATGGGCAACAACACTTCCGTCTTTATAGTTGTGAATGGTATGCTTCCTAGTTGCCATAATTTTGCTTTCCATTTTTCTTGCTAACCTGAATGCCTTCTCTAATGAATCAGGTTCCCAAAGGCGCACATCATGTTGGATATTATCCTTTAAAGACCCTATGAACACATCAATCCTATGCTCCTCTGGAATATCTTTTACCCTTATGTTCAATTTTTGGAACTCCTCAATGTGCTCCATTATTGAACCCTTTTGTTTGAGACTTATCAATTGGCTAAAAAAAGTGTTGCTTTTTGTATCCTCATAATGTGCTATCAATTCTTCCGTAAAAATTGCCCAAGTGATAAATTGTTTACGAGAACAAAGCCATTGATACCATACAAACTGATTTGGTTCCAAATATAAAGTTGCCATACGTACCTTTTGTGTGTTTTGCACATTATTGAGATCGAAGAATTGCTCCATCTGTAATATCCATGTGGCGGGATCCTTGCCATCAAACTTCCTCATATCGATTTTTGGAACATGGTGAGTCTTCGATCCAACATTAGAGTCTATGGAATCATGATTAACATTTCTTTTATTCTCATCATGAGTTTCCTTTACTACCTTTTCACCATTAGTGACCCTTTCTTGTAGCAACTTCTTCAATTCATCCATCTTATCATCCATGCCATCAATTTTAGCGTCCATGCCATCAATTTTAGCGTCAATCTTAGCTTCCATGCCATCCATATTAGCTTCCATTCCCTTTATCTTAGATTCCACGCCATTTACCTTAGATTCCACGCCACTTATCTTAGCTTCTGTTAGCTTTTGTGAGCGTGACATTTGTTGCACTTGTTCTTGTAATTTTGATATATCATGTAGCATTTCTTCCTCTTCTTCATGAGTCATGCTAGAGCTTTCAGGTTCCTTACTAGGTGTTTGCATTTTCTTTCCTCGGGGCATCAGTTACCGATAATAAAGTTTTACTATGCCCTTTGAATTCCGTTAAACCAAGCTTACACAAAAATAAAAAATAAAAAAACTACACACCTTTTTTCACTTTATAGAAGCCTGATATTGAATCTGATGTATCTCTGTAATTTCAGATCATCCAATTCTGAAATTTCTACCTGTAGTAGCCTTTTGCGTCCTCTTTCCAATGCCACAAGTCTGAGCCAAATTGGATTCTCTAAGGAAGAGTTATGTGAAATCTCTCACAGTGACTTGCTTTTAGACTGGTTCAGTAGAGAGAACTTGTACGACGTGCCAAGAGTCACTGTTTCAACTTTTGAATCTGAAACACACATACAAGAAACTACAGTCCGTCCTCTTTCTGTACCTTTTTACGAAATTTCAATCTGATCCTCAGAGAGAGAGTTATGACGATTTTCCCCAGGTCACCTGGTTTGAATGTAATTCAGGAGTCTGCAAAAAGGCCAACTTCCTCAGATCATATCTCCGAAAATATCATGCGAAACGCTCTGAAATTCGGACCCAAGGTTCAACGCCAATTCTTCTCAAATGGGTTTTTTTTGCGACTTCTGAAACATCACAGAAAAAACGTTATAGCGAAAATTCCACGATGACCTGTTTGGAGCAGCGAAACCCTAGAATCCAAAGCTCTGATACCAAATGTTATGAAACCAGCTCACAAAAAGATAGAAAAGAGAGATCCACGCCTTAGAATTCAGCCTCTTCGAGGGGGCAACCTCCTTTACATTACATAAATGAATAATTCTTGGATGATACAAATGAAAATACCTCCTTTCTATATATAGGAGTCTAAGTGGTCCCAATACAATCAAAGCCTACATAACAATAATATTGTAGGGCACAACAATAACAATAGTGGGCTTCTATGTGGCACAATAGTAACAATATGGGCACTACATGGGTACATCAATATAAATAAGGGGTATAACTACAATAGTAATGGGGTAATCACTAGTATTATAGGGACCCAACAGGGTCCCACCTCCGCAAAAGCAGAGAGATGCCAGAAGTTTCCTAGGGTTAGATGGATATTATCAAAGGTTTATAAAAGACTTCATCAAGTTAGCTTCTCCTTTATTTGGGTTTTTGGCCAAGGACTCTAAGTTTGTATGGTCAAAGAGATATCAAGAGGACCTAGACACCCTAAAGGACAAGTTAACCACTGCACCAATTCTCCAAGGCCCAAATTGGGCCCTTCTTTTTCATATACATGTTGATGCCTCACACAAAGCCATAGGAGCATCTCTAGGCCAAATAGATGAAAAATTGCCTTATGCTATTTACTTTATCAGTAGGAATCTGTTAAAGGCCAAAATGAACTACAAAATGACCGAAAAGGAGCTCCTCGCTGTTGTGGATTCATTGAACAAATTTAGGCATTACATTACATTTTATTAAACATGTGTACATACTAACCATGCTGCAATCAAATATTTAATGAATAAACCTGATGTGAATTCCCAGATTATTAGATGGTTACTTTTATTACAACAGTTTGATCTAACTATTGTTGATAAGCCTGGTAAGGAAAATGTTGTTGCAGATTTTTTGTCCAGATTAACTTTGCCTGCAGGTGAGGAAGGAATGGTTGATGATCAGTTACCATATGAACACTTATTCTCCATTTTAGTTCTCTCTCCATGGTTTGCTGACATAGAAAACTATTTGGTATCTGCACAATTCCCACCGAACTTGTCTTCTAAAGAGAAAAGAAAGATTGTGAGGAAGAGCACCCCATTCACTTGGATTGGGGGAAACCTCTTCAAACTAGGCCTGGATCAAATTCTGAGAAGATGTGTCAAGGAGGAGGAAGTCTTTGAAATCCTTCTGACCTGTCATGATGGGCCTTGTGGAGGTCACTTTGCAGCAAAGAGGACAACATTCAAGGTGTTACAAGCTAGTTATTATTGGCCCACTCTTCATCAGGATGTGAAAAGATATACTAGTCAGTGTGATTGGTGCCAAAGGATGGGAAAGCCTACTCCAAGGGATGAAATGCCTCTGCAGCCTCAAGTGACTTTCAAGCCATTTGACAAGTGGGGCATGGATTTCATTGGGCCTATTGATCCTCCTTCCAAGAAAAAGCAGTATATCATTATGTGCACTGACTATCTGACTAAGTGGGCTAAAACCAAGGCAATAAAGGTAGCAACAGAGGAGAAGGTAGCTAAGTTCTTAAGGGAGAATGTATTCTACAAGTTTGGGTACCCTAGAGAACTGGTCACCGATCAAGGCAACCAGTTTACCTCCAACGTGATTGAAGACTTGTTAAGCCAGCACAAGATTAAGAATAGAACCTCCACTCCCTATCACCCACAAGATAATGGGCAAGTGGAGGTGACCAATAGAGTGCTGGAGGGCATTCTAACCAAAGTAGTTAGCAACAATAGAAAATATTGGGCAGATAGACTAGTTGAGGCCACTTGGGCCTATAATACCACTTGGAAGACCACCACTGGATTCACACCCTATGAGTTGGTCTATGGGAAGAAGGCCCTGTTGTCCATTGAATTTGAGTATAATACATTGAGGATGGCAGCCCAACTAGATCTAGATCTTAGCAATGCACAAAAAGAGAGATTTCTCCAGTTGAATGGTTTAGATGAGTTCAAAATGCAGGCCCTCCTACACACAAAGGTAACTCAAATTCAAAGGAATATATGGCATGATAAGAACATCAGGGATAAGCAATTTCAAGAATGTGATTAGGCTTTGTTATACGATTCTTGATATAAAGACTTTAAGGGAAAATTAAGGACTAGATGGTTAGGGCCTTATGTTATAGGGAGATGTCATGATAATGGTTTAGTGCAGATCAGAACCATAGATGCAGAGGCCATTCCTTTACTTGTTAATGGGCACAGATTGAAATTTTACAAAAGGCCATTGACAAAGAAAGAGTTCATAGATGGTATCAACAAAACAGTGATGGTGGTGGAGCAAGTCCCAGCTCTTGGCTCATCAAGTCACTTAGAAAAGAAAAAAGAAAATAAGGAGACTCCGGTGAAAACCTCCATGAGGTGCCTGAGTCCCACTATTGGGTTGAAAACCTCTTGAGGCGGCCCAATGGTGTCAAAACAAAAAAAATAGGAGAAATAAAAAGATCTTTGGGTGAAAACCTCTCTTGAGGCGCCCAAGGCAAGCAACTAGAATGAAAACCTCTTGGAGGCAGACTAGTTTTTTTCAAAAAAAAAAAAAAAAAAACAAAGAGAAAAGAAAAATATGAAAATGTTGTTTGCAGGTCAGCAGGAGGACGATCAGAGTAGTAATGGAGAATCAAAATGGACCTATTCAACTCATATTTTTATTTCTCCATTCATTATCCTTCAACATTCTACCATTCCTTTCATATTTTCACTCATTTGACTTAGTTTGCAAGGGTTCTGTGTTTTCTACAGGATTCCCTGTAAACCTACAGGATCCCCTGAAAACCTACAGGATGATCGTGTAGGAATTACAGTGGCTTGGGAATCCTAAAGGAAGCAACCCTAGGGCAAGGAAATGACCTGCCCATGTCAAACAAAAAAAAATCCTACATCACCATCTCATTACCATACCACTCTCCACCTTGATCACCCCTGCATTCATCATTAAAAAAATCAATTTTCATTTTTTGTTTTACAGTTTTCAAGAAAAAAATTGAGAAAAAAGATGAGACAGAGAGCAAGGGGAACAACACCTGAAGGTTATTTTTCATTATTCACACACCCCTAGACCTCCTCTCTGTCCATGTTCATCATCCTCAGGTCCCAGCAGTAGAATATGATTAAAATTTTTGAGGGAGAAGCAACTACATGACATCCTGTAGGAAATCCTGTAGCAACCTATCCCACAAAATAGAAATCATAGGTTGCAGCAAGTTTCAAGCATGGAGATCCAAGGGTAGAAGGAGAGTAGAATATGATTAAAATTTTTGAGGGAGAAGTAGCTACATGACATCCTGTAGGAAATCCTGTAGCAACCTATCCCACAAAACAGAAATCATAGGTTGCAGCAAGTTTCAAGCATGGAGATCCAAGGGCAGAAGAAGCTCCTCCAAAGCAGCAACAACATCATCACCCTCAACACCAGGTACATGCACATCAAGAAAATCATCAAAGGACAATATATAAAAAAGAGGGAGAAATCACATGCAGCCAACATACAACAAACACCTCATTTCTTCAACAAACTGCAACAAGGTATTGTTCCCATAGGTAAGTATCTCGCTTCACTCTCTCATTTGCATAATGTAATCAAAATATGTAAATATTGTGAACGAGTTGGTTTATAAGCGAAAGGTGGCCAGTTAACTTGGCCACCTCCGTTCAGTCAACAAGGACAAAGTAGTTAGTCCTCACACACATGGCAGCACTCAAGTCAAAGAAATGAAGGATGAGGTTGAAAGAAGTTAAGACTATGGATTTGCGAAGTGGGATTTTATTACGAGGTTAGGGGAATGATGATGTGGTAGTGGGGACCAATGGTCCAAAAATAGAAATTCATACCTCGGCTGCCAGCACACCACCTCACTCAACTCGACCATAAGAGGAAATAAATGTTGATCCCCATGCATACATGCATTCATCTTCTTGAGGCTCACTCTAGCAAAGTCGCTCTCAGCCCTTAAGCAACCTACAAGAGAGGGAAACTTCATTTTTTCCTGCGCAGGACCTCCTACAGGATCCCACAGGAATCCTACAGGATACAGTCAGGCAGTCTACAGGATTGGCAGTGAGCTATTTCAGAGGAGGAAACACACGAGTTGGATACATCAAGCATTGTAAGGAGGTAGGCTCTACATTTCCTCCCATTTTTCCAAGTGAAAGGAACAAAAAAATCTTCTAGTTTGATTGAAATTGATAGTTGTATAAGGGAATTGTATCCACAGGAACTTCAGTCTCATTTACTACTTCATTAAAAGTTTGTATTATACATCTCTGCTCCTCCATTCACCAAACAAAATGATAGGGGGATTTAATAAAACGGAGCCCATCAACATTGTGAGGATTCACCAACACCCACTTGTGCAAGAAATATTCACAAGGGATAATTGGATGGGGTACTTTGAGAAATTGAATGGGTATGATGATGAAGTAGCCAGAGATGTTGCTCTCTTCCTCATTCCACTGACCAAGATCCATGCCACTATTGTGGTGAGAGGCCTCTCCATAGAGCTCACCCTTGAACTCATAAGCAGAATTACCACACTTCCCTTAGGAGTGCCTTGGAGAAAGGAAGACAAGGGAAATAACCAAACTGCAAAGAAGAAATTCTTTCTAGAGGGAGAGGAGGCCATGGAAGACAAGAATGGAGTGAGAAGAGCAAGCCTACCATACCCTTGGAATGAAATAAGCTACCACCTTATAAAATACATATCATGTGAAGGTAGGTATAGTGTGGTATATGGATACCACTTTAGGCTTCTTGAAGAATTGAGGTTTGGAGCAGATACACCTCCTCACCACAGACTCAGCATACCCTACTTCCTTCTTCAATCCCTAATAGATATGAGCATAAAAGTGAAGGAAGGAAACTACTAGCAGTTGGCCCATCATGGGTTAATTAGACTCATCATAGAATATGCCCTCCACAACCTTAGAATTCCTATCACATGGGAAACTTTCAGAGACATATAGACAGAGGAGGATATAAAAGCCCTCACATATGACAAAAGCCCTACTTCCAGTGAAAGGGATGAAGAGGAAACTGAAACAAATGAGGATCTAGAGAGGGATGAAGAGGAAATAGATGAGGAAGAAGAGGAAGAGAAAGAGAAGGAAAGTGGTGAAGAAACAGAGGAAGATGCCAAGGAGGAAACTGATGAACAAGGTGAAGAAGAGGAGAAAGACAAAGATGAAAAGGGGAATGGAAAAGAGGAGGTAGAAGACAAGGAGGAGTCACCTAGGGTGTCTCCAAAGCCCACTGAGAGAGAGGCAGCAGCTGCCCTCACTGCCCTTAGCACCCCTATCAAACAAAAAGGCAAAAGATAGAGAAAAACCCCATTATACTTTAGAACAAGAAAGAGTACAAGGATAAGGTAGGGAAAACCTCAAACTCCCACCAAGGTTCCCATTATTATTGAAGACTCACCTAAATAGCAGGAAAAGATGGCTCCTCTTATTAAAACTCAAGGAGAAGGATCCTCAGCACAAACCTCCCCTAAGTCTCCTATCACTTATGAGAGAAGGCCTGTGACTAGATCTACCTTATCCAAGGGAAAAGACATCTTACAGGATACACAACAAGACCTACAGGAAGCAGAGGAAATCCTACAGGAAACTCTCCTAAACCTATAGGAAACTCAAAAATTGGATAAGGAAGGGAGTATGCCGCAAGAACCAAAGAAGGAGGACCCAGAGCTAAGGGAACCTAGTCCTCAACCTAACCTTGACTCCTACTACAAATTTATTGAAGGGGGCAGGGTCATTCCACAAAAAATTGCCATCCCATTATTCTTTGAGCTTGAGAAAGAAAGAGCCAGAACACATAGATGGATGCAGATTGCCAAGTCCAAGGGAGTGGAGGACATAGGTCACATGGAGGAAAAGATCAAAGAGATGGGCAGAGAACTAAGAAGCCTGAGGGACAGAGAGGCCATAATAAAAACTCAGTTGGAGGCAGAAAATGCATGGTTGAAAGGAAAATTGCAAGAAAAAGAGAATCAATTGGCAACCATGGCCAGTCTATCTTTAGAGGAAATCCAGTGCAGGATGCCAGCTAAGTTTTATGCATTATACCTAAGGGAATAGTGGTTGCAGTTCCAAATTAAGACCCTAGCATAGAGAGGCACTATGTGTTGGGCGCAGGATCCCACAAGGAAAGTTTTGGGGCTTAAAGCTCAGTTTTTGGTTAAAAGTTGTAAATCTGATGAAAAGACTCTGCATTTTGTGGGTGCGGAGTGCGAAGTTGTAAATGATTCATAGCGTTGTCCGCCCTTAATTTTGTAATGTAATGTCAGCTTTAGAGATCTACCCATGGTCCACAGACCATGGGATTGTATAAATAGAGTGAGGCTCTAAGTTGTAAAACATTCATGGAAGTAATGATGATGGGATAGAAGGATAGCGAAAGATCTAAGTGTAAAGTTGAGTCTTTGGGTCATAGAGTAGGAGAAGGCTCTGCAGCTGAGTGCATAGAGGCCTAGTAGTCCACAGCTGAGTGCGCGGACCCCTGCAGCTGAGTGCGCAGGGTGAGTCGAGTCTGTAACCATTGAAGCATCAATAAAGAGAAGTTTCACATCAATTCTATGTATCTATTTCCTATTTTTATGCATTGAGTATATGGGGTATGAATTGCATTTTTATTGTTATATGGTGTGCGAACATATATGATTGTGTTAATTAAGTGAACGTAAGATAAAGTATCTGTTTACATGAAGTTAACTAACATTTGTAAGAAGATAAGTAAGATACACAGTATAACTTGGGGAAATAGCACAAATCGTTGCCTTAGCAGCGCGAAAGCACCTCAGTCCCTGGTTAGGGCTACGTGAAGGTGATTATAAGAGATCACAAAGGTCTTGCAAGTCAGGATAGTGCACAAAGTGACCTGCACAAAGGTAGGCACGGTTGGACTAAATCGAAACCTCAGACATCTCAAGAGTGCAGAAACTTGGTTCCAGCATCCCCCCATATTGCTTCGGGTCAGACTTCAGTTCGCGCTCCGCGGGTTGTCGCCGAAAGGGCCAATAGTGTAGGGATTTGTTTGGCTAATTAACTCTGAACCTTCGTCAGGCTCTAACAAGCCAACAAATGGTTCCGTTGCTCAAACAAGAATCTGCATAGAGATGTTTAATGTCGTATCGTTAGAATCCAACTAAGAAGGAAATTTAAGGTTGGTTAGACAGGAGAATTCATGAGTTCGTGGTGCAGGAGAACAGGAATCCGTGACTTACAAAAGAAGAGTGGTTTGACTCCTACCTATACCCAGAATTCCATGAAATATTCTTCGCATCTTTCCCTACTGAGTTGTACGAGTGGATTGCGAAGCTAGCAGATAGCTAAGGAAGGTGGAAGATTGACAGTCCTATTGTGTGGACCCCAGAGTTGGTGTGTAGATTGGAACTATTAGAGGATAAGATCGCGCGCAATGTTGCTTATTGGCTCGATTAGATTATAGGAGGATTCATTATTGAGTTCGCGGTAGACACTTCAGTCAGTTATAGCGAGGCAGAGTGACGCTTTCCCAGAGGACCGCGAGGTAAGTACGTAAAGTCTCTGAATACTTGGATTAAAATGTTATTGTGTGAAAAGAGTGTTATGCAATTACTTTGATGTTCGGAGCTACGCGAAGTGGAAAAACCTACAGGACCAAAGGAAGTAAGGGACCAGAGAATAGCCCTTTGATTTCATCTCCGCGAGGGCACGAGGAAGAGCTTGTGAAGGTCTCTCCGCGAAGTGTGATCCATTTGATAAGGCAAAGAATTCCACGCATACCACCCCCACCCACACCGCCTCCAGCTTCACCACCATCACCTCCATCTTCACCTGTACCACCTCCGCCACCACCGCATTTCAATATGGCGAGCACAATAAAGTTTCATGTGTTCAAGGGATTGGAAAATGAAGATCCAGACCAATTTTGGTTCATGGTAAGAGCCGTATGGGAAGCGCAGGGGGTTATAGATGACAATATAAAGAAAGAGACACTGGTTAGTGTCTTGTAGGATCGCGCACTGACCTGGTATATTAAGCACTCAAATGACAATCCAAATGCGGGAATCGCAGATATCCAAATTGTGCTAAATAAGGAATTTAGTAGGCCGAAGTCAGAAGCATAGTCGATTATTGGGTTCAAAGGGATCACAATGCTACCAGGCGAGACTCCTTGGGAGCTGGATCAAAGGTTGAAGTGTACGATTCGCGAAGCTAATATGAATCTGACAGATGGACAACACCGCGAATGGTTTGTAGCATCGCTAATGCCACATTTGAGGAGCGCGCTATTGCAACAAAAGTTAACGACTCAGGCAGAGGCCTTAGAGATTGCGATGAGGCTTCATGAGACCCCAATGCAAGATCCTAACTTGGGAGTTCAGAAGATCCACGCGCAGTTGAAAAACTTATGCCTTGAGATGCAGAGTTTGAAACAGGACAAGACAGCTTGACCAAAACTACGCGAAGAGGTGTAGTGCATGTTGGGTCTTGAAATTGTCATTCATTTACATTACACTTTCACTATTATGTCCATTATATCACCTTCATTTCACCTTCATTTCACTACCATGTCACTACATTCATCTCACTTTCATTATCATTGGGTCACATTTATGTTTTTCCAAACTTTATTAATTCTTAACATTTTTAAGTAAATTTGTGGTTAAAAATTAGAAAATAATGTGCATATGCTTATACCTAACAAGTGGGATGAAATTGTTGACATGTGTAGGTAAAAAGGAAGCTTCTAGAAGACCTTTATGTGGCATCCCAAGGCCAAATTCGAATTTGAGTGGAGAGGATCATGGGATCATGAGGATATGTGTCACATTTCTTGTTTGTATTGAAACTCTAAGAAGACATGTGTTTTATCATTTCCTATTTTGATTAGAACTCTAGAGGTATAGGGAGAGATTCATGGACTCTCATTAATGAGATTACTTTTCATATTTTTGTATAAATAGGAGATCTCTCTCCTTCATTTGGTAGTTTTTTTTGGTAGCTTTGGAAGCTTTTGGAAAGCTTTGGAGAGCTTTGTAAAATTTTGTAATTTTGAAGAATTTGAATAAAGCTTTGATGTTCTCAACATGGAAGGAGATGTGAAGTAGATGTCATGGAGCATATTAGAATGTAAGATAGAGTAGATTTTATTTTGTAGTTTTTCTTTGATTTCATTCAAGTATGTCATTTTATTGTTTTCGAGTTTTCAAGTTTATATTTTCCATTCATGCAAGTGTGTTCAACCGGTTGATTGTAGATTTATCTAACTATGTAATCTATGCTTATCAAAATAGTCCAAGAAAGTATTTTCCAATTGGTGCTTGGAGCATTAGAGCACACAGTAGATTAGTTTTCTTTTACATGTTTTGTATTTAATTTTGTTGCAATTTCATTTTTAGTTTTAGAACAATGAAGTATTGAATCTCTCCAAATGCTATCACAAGGAGGTAGTTCTCCCAAAATTGTATAGCAATGATAAAACACTTCATTTAGTTGTTCTAGTAGATTAGTTGCAATTTCATTTTCAGTTTTAGAACTATGAAGTACTGAATCCCTCAAAATGCTATCACAGGGAGGTAGTTCTCCCAAAATTGTATAGAAGTGATAAAACACTTCATTTAGCTGTTATAGTAGATTAGTTGCAATTTCACTTTCAGTCTTACTCTTTCATTTAAGTTCATTGCAATTTCATTTTCAGTTTTAGAAAAATGGAGTATTGGATCCTTCCAAATGATATCACAAGGAGGTAGTTATCCCACAATTGTATAGTAGAACAATAAAACACTTCATTTAGCTGTTATCATTTTTTATTTCATTTCATAGATATTTTGCCGGCTTAGATTAATCTAACTGTTCAAAGTTTTGATTTGTTTTTATCTAATGTTCATTTCATTTTCTCCTTTCTTTAGAAATTAGATTTTAACATTGAAAGTCATTAGATTTAGTTGACCATTAACATTTAGAGATTTTCACCTAGAAGCATAACTTTTCTTTCTTAGATTAATTTCCTTAAGCATAAGAAACAAAACCCCCAAAAACAACATAAACTATAAAACAATGAAGTAAGAGAAAGTTTAACTAAGCACATATAATGCACCACACTTCATCAGTTTCTGATACCCAGATTTATAATTTATGTAGAGCAATTTAGGACACTAAATTGACTGGACATTTTGGCGTTGTTGCTGGGGAAGTGTAATTAGGAGACCTTATTTCTTACATCTAAAAAAAATAAATTAATAATTTATTGAGTATGCTCTCCTCCTGCACTTTGTGTGATCTGGAGGATCAGAAACATAATTGTTATGATAAAAAAAAAATTATTTCATTTGATTCAATGAAAAAAAAAAACAATAAAAATCCAACTGCTTTGATAGGTTCAGTTGTCCAAGATTTATTGATTATGGTGTAAAGTGACCCTCAAAACATGGTGTCCTATTTTAATAAGATTTTGCAAATTAGTTGCGGAACGAAGCCCTGTTTCGCAGCTAACTGTGTGTTCCGCAGCTATTTCTAAGGTTTAGTAGGTTACAGGCACCCAATGAAGAAACCGACCACATGGGCATCTCTGGAATCATCCTGACATGGACCCTATCCTAGTCACCTAGCCCAGATTGATAAAAAAACTAGCTTAAGATTTCAGTTAAAGTCCTATTTTCAGTACATTTACCTTGAAGTCTTTGTTGCCTGAAATTGAGAACCATTAATCATTTTTATAAAAAATTCACAATTTCAGAGGGAAAAAAAAGGAAACAACCAATGGCTATCTCCAATCCTAGTTTCCACTGTGGCCTCAATAGAAAACCTGCATTCCTGTTTGAGCTTTGGCCTTGAAACAAACCTGCAAGAACATTTAAAAAATAAAATCAAATAGATTGAATTGCATGGACTGTTGTGTTAAAATAAAAACTCTGCGTTTTTGGAATTTGGTTGGACTCCTGCTGATCTGGCTTTCAAGAAAGGGTATGAAGGATTAGCTGGATATCTTGCAGAAAAGGCATTGACAACTCACCTGTCAAAACTTACACTGTATAATAACAATGAACCAAGGAAAACGATTAATTTCAATGAGTTTGAAATTTTTGAGAATCTAAGTGAAGATGAACTCTGTATGAGAGATTATCTTGCTGTTGTTCACATTGCTACTGAGGCAGCAACAAAGATTCAAGCTACATTTCGAGAACACTCATTCAAATTAAGAATAAAATCATTTGAATCAGCTGGCAATTGTCTAACCAAGGAAGAAACTTTTAAAAGGATTGCTGCCCTTAGGATTCAGAAGGCATTTCGGGAACACTGTGAAAAGAAGTAGATTGCTGTAGTCAAGCGTATACAACACAAATTCCATGGTTGGAAGGCTTGCAAAGAATTTTTAAATCTATGGCAACAAGTGATTAAGATCCAGGGAGCGGAAACTGTAAAAAACGTCAAACTTTAACTACACGATTCAGCCAAATGAAAACGAATTAGGAAAAACTAAAACATGAGTTTTTTCGGGGACGGGGTCAATTAGATAACCCAGAAATGGTTTGAAGCATTTCACAATGGTTTGGGAGAATGGTTCTTTGAAGCCCCTTTTTTCATGCCGTGTGAAGAAAAAAACAGATTTTTATTAATGAATAGATTGTTGTTTTAACACGGATTGCTTGAAGAGGGGAAATCCGATTTGGGAATTAATTGTACGGTGGCATTCAATCTTGCTTACACTATGCCTCCCGTCTTCAATAACTCGTACTTCACTGTTACACCTGTTTAACGACTGATTGCATGACTTATCCCAATTGAATACGACTCTTCCAAACTGATCTTTCATTTTCAACCGAACTTCTCCACTACACCTGTTTAATGGCTATTCCTATGTTCTTTTTGTTCTCGTAGGATGCTCGGCGCTTTACTCACTAAAATATGAGCGGCACAAGAGTTGGTACTCGTGGATCTTGTCTTCATTAACAAGTTGTGTGTACATGTTTGGTTTTATCATGATGTGCCCTCAGTTGTTTATAAACTATAAGTTGAAGTCTGTTGCTCATTTGCCCTAGTGACAGATGACATACAAATTTCTCAATACGATTATCGATGATTTGTTTGCATTTGTGATCAAGATGCCCATATTGCACTGCCTCTCAGTTTTCCGTGATGATGTCATCTTCCTTATCTATCTATATCAGTGATGGATATACCCAGTTGATAAGAAACGTGTGAAGGCAGTTTATGTTGCTGCAGGAAGGGTAGCTATTAGGGCTGGAGCTTCAAATTCAAAATGTTGGTAACGATGGAGATAACAAAAAGAGCAAGTAAATTTTATTACACTGCGGGACAAGTGTATTGATTCTCATGATTGAGGGGATCAGTTTTGGGAGTTTCACCATTAATCTTCAGTGAATCAGGATCCTCTTGCATTTGTGATCTTTTAAGAAAAATGTATACTATCTCTTACCATCATGGATTTGAAATGTAGGCCTTTCCGGTTGTTTACTTCTAATGCTTCCATTGATAACTGCTATACAATTGGAAACCAATTATTCTTTCAAATGTTTACATCACAAGTTGCTAAAGGAATGAAAATGATTTATTGTGCAGTTGAAAAAGGAAACACGCCATCTGCCTCGTGGCAAAACCTATGGCAAAGTTTCTGAGTGGAAACTAATATTGAAGACTTTTTTTTCTTGGATTCTTTGTAAAAAAATAAAAATTAAATCAACGAAATAAGTAGATTATTTGCTCACTTTTCTGAAAGGTATTGATTAAGTTTTGGATTGATGATGAAAAATGAATGGCTAAGTTTCTGTCCAATATTTTTAGCAACAAAAACTGTGCACATTCCGCAGCTAAAGTCGTTCCGCAGCTGAAAAACCTCACTATTCAAATCAATCTAACTTTCTCATACGAAATCAGATTTCAATGATTCAAGTGTCGTTGGAAAGATATCAACGATATCTACACGATGAGAAATCCATCATCAAAATTTGAAACAGTCAAGAATGAAGAAATTGCTCAAAATATATAACAATTAACTTGAGGCACTAATTCTGAAGCATGTATAAATTCTTTTGGTTTTCCTTCATGAACTTGTTTCATTAATATGAATTCTTAGTTTTGTGTGTAAATATCATAACTAGAGAGATTGGCCATCTCTCTCTTTTGATAGTCTTACATTCCATTGCAGAAGAAGTATTAGTTTTTTTTGCAAGTTCTAGGAGGAAGGACAAATGACTACAAGTGAATAGTGTTTCTCTTAAGAGACCAATTTGTTTCATAAGAGGATGATCAACAACAAAGAAGAAACATCCTAATGCAAAATCAGATCCAAACACTTGCAAAACTTTCAGATACTATTGTCTCCATTACATCCATACTTCATACTAAACCATTCACCTCATTTCCTTTCATATTTTCCATTTACATTCACATATACTTTCCATTACTTTATGTCCACTCATAACCCACAAATAAAAGCAAGAGGCTCAGTGACATGCTTATTGCCCATTGCCATTATTATTTTCCATTGCCATCTTACATTTTCATTTTCCCTTTCCTATCATTTTCATTTTGTAAATAAACCCTGCTTCAACGCAAATTATTGAGTCCATAGTCCTTTGAGTCTAAATTCCTTACAAAAACACCTTGAGACTTGCATGCCTTAATGGCAAGTCTTCATGCCGACAAATAATGGGAATACATTAATGTCCCTTGTTCATCGGATCTTCTAGGTGACTCGACATCGGCAAATTTATTCGTACCTAACAAGATGTGTTTGGCCATCTTGACTCTCATTGTCATCAATGGTGAGAGTTCTCGTGTTGACTAGTGGCATCCATTAATGGGCACTAAGTCAACAATTTCCTGCTATGTTCGACATTAGAACATCTCTTCACATAGTAGGAATTATGCCAATGAGTTTTGAAGACATGAATACTATTATTTTCAGCATTTTGGAGTAGATTCAGCAAGTTTAGTAGAAGGAATAAAAAGTCATCTTGACTCTTATATCCATGACTCTTTTGTCCAACCACTTGAAGAATATTATGATCAGAGTTTTGTAGCCACCACACATACAACTCATCCATTTCAAAGGGTAAGTTAAGGTACGTCATTTTGTAACTTTTGACCATAGAATTCCATAAAAAGCTAGAATGATAATTGTTGGAAAAACATTTCTCTTTCTCATTTCATAAAATTGCCAATACCATCAGTTGGGGGAGGGGGGAATATATTCATATTCATATCTTGCCATGTTCATATCATATTCAGAAGTCCACATACTTCTAAAATATATTAAATATTACATTATTATTATGAGCATACAATGGATTTTCAAAAGTGCTTAAAGGATAATTGGATACAAACACAATCATGGTTGTCACACAAGAACCAACCATCATGCAATCCAATAAAGATATACTTTGCAACAATAATCAAATTATCATTACACAAAGTTCAAAGATCAAAATAGAATGCAACAACAAAATATGGTTGTAACACAAGAACCAACCATGTTGCAATTCAAGTAAAACACTTTGCAGAAGTATGAAGTTATCAAATGATATCATGCAAAGTTAAGCCAAAGCTCAAGGATCAAAAGAATTAATGTAATATATATTGCATGAGGACATGCAATCGCTTCAGTTGGGGGGTATGTTGGGTCTTGAAATTTTCATTCATTTCCATTACACTTTCACTATTATTTCCATTATATCACCTCCATTTCACCTTCATTTCACTACCACGTCACTACATTTATCTCATTTTCATTATCATTGGGTCACATTTTTGATTTTCCAAACTTTATTAATTCTTAGCATTTTTAAGTGAATTTGTGGTTAAAAATTAGAAAATAATGTGCATATGCTTATACCTAACAAGTGGGATGAGATTGTTGACATGTGTAGGTCAAAATTAAGCTTTTAAAAGATCTTTATGTGGCATCCTAAGGCCAAATTCGAATTTGAGTGGAGAGGATCATGGGATCATGAGGATATGTGTCACATTTCCTATTTGTATTGAAACTCTAAGAAGACATGTGTCTTATCATTTCCTATTTTGATTAGAACTCTAGAGGTATAGGGAGAGATTCATGGACTCTCATTAATGAGATGACTTCTCATCTTTTTGTATAAATAGGAGATCTCTCTCCTTCATTTGGTAGTTTTTTTTGGTAGCTTTGGAAGCTTTTGGAAAGCTTTGGAGAGCTTTGTAAACTTTTGTAATTTTGAAGAATTTGAATAAAGCTTTGATGTTCTCAACATGGAAGGAGATGTGAAGTAGATGTCATGGAGCATATTAGAATGTAAGATAGAGTAGATTTTATTTTGTAGTTTTGCTTTGATTTCATTCAAGTATGTCATTTTATTGTTTTCAAGTTTAGATTTTCCATTCATGCACGTTTAATTCATGCAAGTGTGTTCAACCGGTTGATTGCAGATTTATCTAACTGTGTAATCTATGCTTATCAAAATAGTCCAAGAAAGTATTTTCCAATTGGTGCTTGAAGCATTAGAGCACACAATAGATTAGTTTTCCTTTACATGTTTTGTATTTAATTTTGTTGCAATTTCAGTTTTTTAGAACAATGAAGTATTGAATCCCTCCAAATGCTATCACAAAGAGCTAGTTCTCCCAAAATTGTATAGCAGTGATAAATAGATGTTATAGTAGATTAGTTGCAATTTCACTTTCAGTCTTAGTCTTTCATTTAAATTTCATTTTCAGTTTTAGAACAATGAAGTATTGAATCCCTCAAAATGCTATCACAAGGAGGTAGTTCTCCCAAAATTGCATAGCAGTGATAAAACACTTCATTTAGCTATTATAGTAGATTAGTTACAATTTCACTTTCAATCTTAGTCTTTCATTTAAGTTCATTGCAATTTCATTTTCAGTTTTAGAACAATGGAGTATTGGATCCTTCCAAATGCTATCACAAGGAGGTAGTTCTCCCAAAATTGTATAGTGGAACGATAAAACACTTCATTTAGCTGTTATCATTTTTGCTTTCATTTCATAGATATTTTGTTGGCTTAGATTAATCTAACCGTTCAAAGTTTTGATTTGTTTTTATCTAATGTTCATTTCCTTTTCACCTTTCTTTAGAAAATAGATTTTAACATTGAAAGTCATTAGCTTTAGTTGACCATTAACATTTAGAGATTTTCACCTAGAAGCATAAATTTTCTTTCTTAGATTAATTTCCTTAAGCATAAGAAACAAAACCCCCAAAAACAACATAAACTATAAAACAACGAAGTAAGAGAAAGGTTAACTAAGCACATATAGTGCACCACACTTCATCAGTTTATGATACCTGGATTGATAATTTATGTAGAGCAATTTAGGACACTAAATTGACTAGACAGTGCGTAAAATAAAAGGGCCAGGGTCATGATAAGGACCACTGCCCAGTGTTCGCAAATTACCTCATGGGAGGAGGACCGATGTCGTTAAGGCCAAAAGTGCTAGCAAGACCTAGCATGACGCCTGCTTTGTGGTGCGCAATTTGTCAAATAGGTGGAAATCATGCTATGGACAACTACCATTTGTTATAGAAGTACATGCAAAATTTGCAACAGTTGTTCTGTAATTTTTGTAGGTCGGTGGGACACGATGAGTGGACTTGTAGAAGCTATGAGCTGATGATGGATAAAACTCCCACCTATAGACTTCAGGCCGAAACATGGCCCCTAGACTAGAACATAGGAGTGGTGCGAACAGGATTTTAGGGGCACAGACGAGGCCGAGGTGGAAGAGGACCTGGAAGAGGTCGCAGACAGCTGATATGCTACAATTGTATAGGGCCAAGACATTATTCCTATGATTGTATGAACCCAACTCATCCATCGTGTCTGTATTATACCTTGTTTGATCATGAGATGGAAGATTGTCCTACGCTGATAGCTAGGATAAGCGGCAAGGGAGCGCTACCACCTCCCCCGACTCAAAACCTGCAAATGATGACGTCTGAGCCGCGTGAGAAATATCCAAATGTAAACATTGTGCTCCGAAGTGGAATTGCGATGGGAGATGACAAAGGAAAACAACCCAAAGATAGTACTTGGGTTCGAAAAGCTCCGATGAAAGAAGCGGAGTTTGATTTGGAGCGCGCCCGGGAAACCTTTATGGAAGCTAAGAAGAGATTCACTGATGCGTCCACTTCAGGAAGAAAATATAGACCGGAATCGAAGATGGACCCATCTATGCTCATGATGTTCCTGGATACATGTATGAAGTTACTGCACGACAGTAAGGCTGTAAAGGGAGTTCAAGAACTCATTAACAAATGCACTGGGACCGTGCCAGGAGAATCATGCATAGTCCGGAAGATTGGAAAGCATAAGATGAGGAAGGGGGGAGAAATGAGGCTAACCGTGCAAATTGGAGAATATGAAATGGACCAAGTAATTCTAGATTTAGGATCAGACGTGATTGTTCTTCCGGAGCAGACATGGGAGCGAATGGGGAGACCTAAGCTGCAGCGGTCTCCTATTTAGCTGTGAATGGCGAACCAGCAGAAGATAATACCCATGGGGCAATTGAAGGGAATCACCATGGATATTGAGGGAGCGAGAGCGCTAGCAAACTTTGAAGTGATAGAGATTGTTGATGACAGCAATCCCTACTGCGCGCTCTTAGGAATTGATTGAGCCACTGATATGAATGGGTTGATTAATCTAAAGAAGCATAAGGTTATTTTTGAGAAGAAGTCTCTACACGTAGTTATACCCCTGGACCCGACTGAAGGATTGCGTTATACGAAGCTGGCTCACGACTACGAAAGTGATGATGATCTGGACTGCATCTACAAGATCACCGCGCGAGAGCAAGACTAGGTAAATCCCACCACGAATGGACGAATTTCATGGGAGTGCAAGAGCTCCTGCACTTCAGATTCTGATGAGGAGATAGAGCGATAGCAGAACCGGTTACACGAGGTAACCATTCTTAACTGCAATATGATGACAATATCATTGCACTGCATATCGACAAAAATGAGAGATTTGCCTACTTATGATGGTTAAGTGAGGTAGATGCCTTCTTGGACAAATTTGAAAGGGAGGTGTCGGAAAAGCAGCGCTTCTAGGCCTTGAACTAGGTACTATGCGCTATGCCCACGAGGTGGTGGGGTACACACAAAGGTAGCTTTGATGACTGGTGTGAATGTAGGAGGATGATGCACACACGGTTTGGGAAGTCGAGAATGCGATTGACAGAAAAATACAATGGGTAGGATAATCCGCGCACGCATATGGCTAGGTGGACGCAAGCCTATGGGCAAAAGCCACAACCTGAGTGGGTGGACCTGTTCTATCACACCCTAGATATTATACCAATGAACTGGTATATAGAAACAAAACTCCGCCATGAGACGAGTGAATGGGATGTTCTACGCGAAGGGTTCGCGATGACCTTCAATTTTGAGGATGGGTGGGATAGTATTGATGAAGTGCTACAAGAAGTAAAAGCGGTCATTTTTAGGATGCCACAGGAACTGGTAGAGTCGATTCAGCGTGAATGGGCTGCTCAGTTAAGTTGCGTGCTGGAGTGTTATAATGTAACTGTAGAGGAAGAGGATGAAGATCCGCAGAAAATTAATATTCCAGAGACAGAAGTTCAGCGCGAGGTTCAAGGACCGCAAAATGAGAATCCTGACATAATCACGCTTGTGAAGACTAAGCAGGTGAATATTCGTACAGAGACGGAACCTAAATTCGTGATGATTGGGAACTACTGGGACAACATGACGATGGACAAGGTCACTGAATTACTCCACAAATATCAGGACTTATTCCCGACCAAGTTTACGGATTTAAAGGGAATAATCAAAGATTTAGGGGTAATGAAGATCACTTTGAAACCCGACGTGAAGCCAATTAAGCAGAGGCCGTATCGCTTAAATCCGAAATACAAGGAAAATGTCTGCATAGAATTATACAAGATGCTCACGGCAAGCATCATTGAGCTTGTGGAGGAATCCGATTGGGTAAGCCCGATGGTGGTACAAGAGAAGAAGCAGAAGGACAAAATAAGAATATGTGTGGATCTTAGAAATTTGAATGACATGTGTGTACATGATCCATTCCCAACTCCGTTCACAGATGAGGTGTTGGACAATGTAGGAGCTCAGGAGGCATATTCTTTCACTGATGGGTTCTCAGAGTACCACCAAATCAGAATCACATCGGAGGATAGGAGCAAGACAACCTTCACGACGAAGTGGGGTTGCTTTCAATACATTGTCATGCCATTTGGATTGAAGAACGTGCCGGCTATCTTCTCGCGCGTGGTTGTTGCAACATTCAGGTAATATATTCATAAGTTCCTGGCAGTCTATTTTGATGACTGAACTATATTTGGGCTGGTTAAGTGCCATGTAGCAAACCTGCACTTGATGCTAGATACATGCCGAAGATACCAAATCGGGCTCAACCTCAAGAAGTGTATGTTCCTCATTCATCTTGGGAACCTGTTGGGGCACGTGGTTTGTAAACAAGGGATGATGGTAGACCCCACGAAAATTGCGATGATTCTGAATTTGGAAGCACCGCGCAGTGTGAAACAGCTGCACGCTACCTTGGGACATACGGGGTACTACAAAATTTTTATCAAGAGTTACGCCCAAAACACCGCACTGAAGGAAAACTATTGAAGAAGGATGTCACGTTCTGTTGGGATGATGACTGTAAGAAAATCCTAGATATATTGAAGGAGAAGATGGTTACTGCGCCGATTCTTATCTTCCCAATCTAGAAGAAAGAATTTCATGTTCATGTTGATGCATCGTGTATAGCGCTGGAGGCAGTACTCACACGAGATGGCAGATAAGGCTTGGATCACCCTATCATGTTCACGAGTCGTAGATTATCTAAAGCAGAAAACGACTATTCCACCATTGAATGCGAGGGACTGGCTATGGTGTATGCGCTCCAGAAATATCGGCACTACTTACTAAGGGGACACTTCAAGATGTATACAGATTATTCCGCGCTGAAATACTTGGTCAATAAGCCTATGTTGGGGGGGCGCATATGTAGGTGGCTTTTATTGTTCCAAGAATATGATTTTGAAGTTGTTATGAAGCCTGGATGATTGAACGTAGGACCTGATCACCTGTCGCACATTGAGACAGGGGAGGAACCTACTAGCTTGGAGGAAGGACTACCTGATGCACAGCTTTTCGCTGTGCGTGTAGCAGATGGACATTTTGAAGATATAATTCACTTTCTAACAACTTGAACTGCACCAGAAGGTTACTATGTCTAGCAGAAGAAGGAACTAGTGGTGCGCACGACAGATTTTTCTGTCATTGCAGGGCATTTGTACAAGATGGGGAATGATGAGATACTACGAAGGTATGTACTAGAGTTTGAACGAAGTAGCATCCTTATGGACGCTCACGGGGGCCCCGCAGGAGGTCATTATGTAGGGAGAGAAACTGCATAGAAGATTCTCCACGCAGGGTTGTGGTGGCCAACCCTTCATCAGGATTCAAAAGCACATTGCAAGGCATGTGATATATGTCAAAGAACAGATAAGCCATCGCGGAGGGATGATATGCCTTTGAATCTGCAAATGATGTTGCAGACCTTCGAAAAGTGGGCAATTGACTTTGTAGGACCCATCAAACCGCAAGGAAAGATAGGTGCATGATATATTATTACTACGACATAATACTTGACACATTGGGCAGAAGCGCAACGAGTAAAAGATTGCACGACCGCGACGGTCGCGAAGTTTCTGTTTGATCACGCACTGACACGATTCGGTTGTCTGAAGATCTTAATGAGCGATCATGGTACACATTTCCTGAATGAAACGATCAGCGCACTGACGGAAGAGTTTCAGGTGTATCATCAGAAAAGCACACTATATCACCCACAGGCTAATGGGACCGTATAGGCTTTTAACAAAGTATTGGAGATCACACTGACGAAAGTATGCAATGCGCAACGAATTGATTGGGACCTGTGTGTACCTGCAGTATTATGGGCTTATGGGACAACATGCAAGAAACTGACGGGCAGACGCCTTTTAGTCCGGTCTGGAGTGGAAGCCATAATGCCGACGGAGTATATCGTGCCTAGTCTACGCATAACAGTGCTCATAGGTATGATGGACCGCGAAGCCCTGAAGGAGAGGCTTGCACAATTGGAGGAGCTTGAAGAAGAACTATTTTTGGATGGATTCCATCAACAAGTACAAAAGCAGTGTGAAAAGGCTTGGCATGATCGACATATCAAGTTATGCACCTTTAAGGCTAATGATTTGGTATTGTTATACGATAGTAAGTTTGATAAATTACCAGGGAAGCTCCAAATGCATTGGATGGGACTGTATGTTATTAAGGAGATCACAGATGGTGGCACAATGCAGTTGGTGAAGTTAAATGGCGAACTCTTCCCAGGAAAAATAAATGGTAGTCGGTTGAAGCCATACACAGGTGTCCTGGCCATCTGACTAGCTGCAGGAAGCCTAGTCTTAGCACTCCAGGCAGATGAAAGGAGGCACGGGACTATAAACTACTCTGCCCAAAATCTGCGCGATGTCAGGACTGCGCGCAATAGCAAGGTATCACAGGGTCTGCGACAGCATAAGGGTAGCTGCACTGCCGCATGGGTTGGCTGGAAAGTGATTGTTATAGTCACTATTCATGATGTGATGCTTGGTTTGAGACCAAATGGAGCAGACGACAGGCATTTAAGGCAAACTTTATGGGCTAGATTTGGGAAAATCTGCTGCCAAGGGAGCATTAATGGACCGGATTTAGGGGGAACGGTCAAATTTGAATTCAAAAGGTGTTATAAATTGCAAAGGGCTGCCTAGAAAACAACACTTGGCCATTTTAGAATTGAGCTATTGCATGCCCAGAGATTTACGAACCCAGATCTGTTTGATCTTTCAAAGTTGAAGGCGTTGGTTGAGCATTTGCCTGAGCCATTGAGAGATTTGTGGAACATCAAAATGGCAACGTCTGAAGAAGCCATGGATATCATAGAGATGACCGCTGAAGAGGCCGTGCAGGCCATGACGATAGGAGAAGCCCCATGAATTGACGGGATAGTCACAGAAATCCCTAAATTGTCGAGCACGCCAAGACCCAAGAAAGACAAGCAGCTTATTGTACCAGTGCGCATGTCCTCTAGAAACCCTCTGAGAACTAAAATTACCATTGAAGAAAAGGGGAAGGCGATCAATTTAGAAGACGATGAGGGGGAGGAAGACCTTGAGGAAATCTTGGTAGAAGAGGAGGAGGAAGAAGAAATGGAGGAAGAAACCCAGGGTGCAGACCCTCTGACCAGGTTGTCCGCATATGTTCCTCCACGGAAGGGGAAAACATAGGTGCCCAAGGACCTAGATGAGAGTAAGAGCTCTCTACAAACTCAGCTGCTCCTCGATGACATCATTTTTGATAGAGTTCACTTGGGACGGGTGCCGGTTCTAAAATTTGAAGACTGGGATCTCGCGGACCACGAGAAATTCCCACATTTGGCAACTGCGCAGCTAATACAGCTGAAGAAAAACATAGCGGTGGGAGTCATAGAGTTGGAGCCGCACAAGTGGTTGTGAGCAAGGATAATTTTAGGGGCGAATGTTCGCCCTTTGGCGAAATTAAGGGGTTTTAAATTTTTAGTGGGCGAATATTTTGTATCATAGTACATTTTTACAAATCACCTCAAATAGCCCACCTTATTTTAAGGGAGAGGGTAAAAAAGGTAAATTTAGCCCTTGAAATTAGGACTTACAACCTTCCATTCGCCCATTTTCAAGAATAGGTTTTATTTAAGTGAATCCATTCGCCCATTTTCAAGAATAGGTTTTATTTAAGTGAATCCTATGGGCCAAATACCATATTTATAAAAGAGGTATGGTAAATTAATAAAAATATAAATAAATGAGAGGTATGGTAAATAAATAAAACATTTTTTATATTTACTCCATAAGTCACCTTATATACATGTAAGGGTGTAAACAAATAAAAATATAAGTAAAGTGGAGGTATGGTAAATAAATAAAATGTCTTTTTATACTTACTCAAAAGGTATGGTAAATAAATAAAAATATAAATAAACTAGACGTATTGTAAATAAATAAAACCTCTTTTTATATTTAGTCCATAACCCTCGTTCTATTTATGAAGGCTCAAGAAAGAGGTTTTATTTAAGTGAATCCTATGGGCCAAATACCATATTTGTAAAAGAGGTATGGTAAATTAATAAAAATATAAATAAACGAGAGGTATGGTAAACAAATAAAACATTTTTTTATATTTACTCCATAAGTCACCTTATATTTCCGAACACTCAAAAAATGGGTTATATTTAGGTGAAACCTATGGCCAAAATACTATGGGACAAATACCATGGACTAGATTGATATTAATACCATGCAAAAAACCATTATTAACCCTAATATTAGAATTAATAAAAATAAAAATGGCACATGGTATTGACCCATGGTATTCACCAAAATGGCACATGGTATTGACCCATGGTATTCACCTGGAATGTAGCCTATTTAAATGGGGGAATTAAACCAACATGTAGCCTATGCTAAGATTCACTAGGACTTTACAAAGTTTTATTATTTAGTGAAAGACTCGCCAAGATCTTACAAGATTTTATAATTGAGTAAAATATTCGCCATGCTTGGTGAGAGATTCGCCAAAAAATTATATATACATATTATATTATTGATAAAATCGCCTTCCATTTTTCCTATATACCATGGAGATTCGCCCATTTATTATATTTATAAATTTAGGGGGGGTTCTTAAAATTTTCCCTGGTTGTGAGGAGTAGAGAAAGCAGGGTTGTTAAACCTGCTTTGGGTGTCGCATTACCATCGTGCCCCAGTAACTATTTTTGTCATCAGGCAGCTACTCTGCTTGGTGCATGATGGGTGTTTGTGGCTGGAGGAGCCCATCCCCATCACGGACCATCTAATTCACAAAATTACCTGGATCCCTTGCAAAGGGGAGGATCCAGTGAAAATATCTGAGGGTAAAAGTGATGATTTGGCCATCACGGAGGCCATGAAGAAAAAATTCAAGTTGGAGAAGAAAAAGAGAGGATACACGATCTCCAGTATCAACAATGCTACGGTTAAAGTCGTGACGTAGATACTGGCTGGGAAGGTTATGCGGAAGTGTCGTGTAGATGAGGTACCCACGTCAGTGGTTACACTTGCCATGCAGTGCGTAGAGGGGCTCCAGTTTAACTGGGCGGATTACTTGTGTAGGGAGTTCCTAGAAAACTGCCACAAGGCACAAGAACAGGGGAAGACTTTCCACTATGCATGGCTTCTGATATCCATAGTGCTGGTGGCTTGGGAATTGCCCGAGGACAGCCAGTTTCCCATGATTACGCAGGATCTTCAGGAGGCAACGAAGTATGCTTCGCTATGGGCAACTAAAGATGCGCAGAGGATTAGAGACAAAAACATATTCTGGGTGTTCATGGAGATGAACTTTAGAATGGGGATTAATCGCAAGTAGTGGTTATCACCCACTGTCTATAACAGTCTGTAGAGCTTCGCAGAGTTCAAGGTAGATTTTCATCATGTATATATCAGGGTACACAAGGATCCCGGGAAGAAATGGAACGAGCTCCCTTACCTGGCCACAAACGATGATATATTCGCCGTGCTTGAGTCGTGGCAGCCGAAGTGGTATGCTCCAGCCAGCTCCGCGGTGGAAGTAAAGAAGTCTGCTACACAGAAGAAGGAGGAGGAAAAAATGTGGATGGAAAATTTGGCAGAGAAGAGAAGGAATGAAGTAGTAGCAGCAAAGGCCCAGGTGGAGCAGGACACTGTGAAGGTAGCAGATGAACAACAAAAGGTAGCAGAGAAGGAGCACGAGGGCCAGAAGTCGTCTTCGCCTGAACAAGAGACAAAAATAGAGGAAGGTGGCTCAAACCCACAGACATTGTCCACACAGCTAAAGTTGCAACGCTCGAGAGAGCAGGTGGGGCCACGGAAGAAGTCGAAAGCCTCCAAGACTTCTTTCGACCCGATCACCCTCACTGAGGGGGATCTCCATGACATAGGGGAGACGGTGCGCAACGTCACCGTAGAGGCCCTCTAGCAGTTCACGGAGGAAATCCAAATGGTATTGGGGGCCCTCCAGGCACAAATACAGGAGTTGTAGGTGCACACTCCTCAGGCTGGTACTCTGTTGACCAACCTCGCAGTAGGCACGGTCGCGGTTGAGGAAATGTTGCGCGCCTGCATGACCAACACTATAGTGCTGCCAGAGGGAGCACAGGTTATAGAAAATGAGGCCAATGTGCCTATGGTCAGTGCGCTGAAGGGAGTTGGGATAAACATGGCTACGCTCCCTCGGGAGACGCTCTATGTTCTACAGGATGGAGTGACTGCAAAACTACGGGCCAGGGAGGGTCGTGCATTCCAGGTGATGAGAGAGCAACGAATTAATATTGAACAATTGAGGCTGTAGCATTGCGAGGTTGTGAGATAAAACAGTCAACTAGTGCAGGTGGTCAAGGAAGCCTACCATATGGTCCCTGAGATGGCCATCCCAGCAGAGGAACCAATGGGGGGCGCATCCGGAGACTAGCAGCAGGGGTGCGCAAGGCGAAAAAAGAGATGGCTAAGGTTCAGTTGGAACTGAACCTTCAGATAGCTGAGCTGCAATTTAAGGCCCAGCCTTCAACTCCACCATAGGTGAGAGAACAACTCACCAGTGCCATTCCAATAGGAATAACGGAGATCAACAATGCAATGAAGGACTGCACCACACTGTTTGAAGAGTCATTCAAGGTCCTCACCACTCTACAAGAGGACCCGAACATACAACGCTTAGAAATAGAGGCGCATGAGCTGCAGCAAAGTTATGATGATATAAAAGGGACCGTGCAAACAGTGGCCCTTACACAAAGGCTTGCGTGGATGCAACAGGAAAAAGCGCTCAAGGAGTAGGTGGATGCTACTTGACACAAGGAAGTTGTCTTGAAGGCGCGCATACAACCATGGATTGATGAGGCATTCGTCATTACAACCTCATTCGAAGCCAAGCTTGCGCAGATGTAGGGAATGCAGGAACAGATTCAGGGCAACAGTTCAACTACTGTGGTCTTTGAATAGCGTGCCTAGGAGGTCCAGCAGGCAACCACTCAGTAAGTTGCCGATCTTGGAGCAGTCCAGGTAGAGTTGGGAAGTCTTTGGGTGAAGATCTCCGCACCGACAGAGTGACTCGAGGGCGAGTCATGATGTTTGTGTTGGGGGCCTGTTGGGCACGAGATCCCCCAAGGAAAGTTTTGGGGCTTAAAGCCCAGTTTTTGGTTAAAAGTTGTAAATCTGATGTAAAGACTCCGCATTTTGTGGGCGCGGAGCGCGAAGTTGTAAATGAGTCATAGGGTTGTCCACCCTTAATTTTGTAATGTAATGTCGGCTTTAGATATCTACCCATGGTCCACGGACCATGGGATTGTATAAATAGAGCGAGGCTCTAAGTTGTAAAACATTCATGGAAGTAATGATGATGGGATAGAAGGATAACGAAAGATCTAAGTGTAAAGTTGACTCTTTGGGTCATAGAGTAAGAGAAGGCTCTGTAGCTGAGTGCGCAGGGTGAGTCGAGTCTGTAACCATTGAAGCATCAACAAAGAGAAGTTTTGCATCAACTCTATGTATCTATTTCCTGTTTTTATGGATTGAGTATATGGGGTATGAATTGCATTTTTAATGTTATATGGTGCGTGAACATATATGATTGTGTTGATTAAGTGAACATAAGATAAAGTTAACTAAAATTTGTAAGAAGATAAGTAAGATACGTTGTATAACTTGGGGAAATAGCACAAATCGCTGCCCTAACAGCGCGAAAGCACCTCCGTCCCTGGTTAGGGCTACGCAAAGGAAGTTATAATAGATCGTGAAGGTCTCACAGGTCAGGACAATGTGCGAAGTGACCTGCACGAAGGTAGGCACAGTTGGACTAAATTGATACCTTAGACATCTGAAGGATGCGGAAACTTGGTTCCAGCATCCCCCCATACTACTTCGGGTTAGACTTCAGTCTGCATTCCACGGGCTGTCGCCGAAAGGGCCAGTAGTGTAGGGATTTTTTTGGCTAATTAACTCCGAACCTGGGTCAAGCCCCAACAAGCCAACACTATGCCATTCCAGGATTATAGACAGTTCATTTATCTCTATGATCAAAGCACATTGGAGGATAGGGCTAAGATGTTTGAGTTCTACTTACATAACATGGCCTTGACATATATGATTGTATGATACCTTAATGCAAAACCAAGGGATTTATAGCTAATGGTCTTGGCATCATGGATGAACCATGAGGAAGCAAGGGCTGCAGAAATGAAGAAGAAATTAGCAAGGGAACAAACATAGCCTCTCATGATAAGAGTTGAGTAGTCAAATCCAATGGCTATCATTAGCACACATAATTTAAGAGAAAATGATCCTCAACTTGCACCCAGGTATCTTGCTACCCAAGAGTAAGCAATTACACATTTTGAGGATATGTTCAGGCTGTTAGGGGATGAAAAGATGCAAGCTTGCCAAAGGAGATGGAATACTCTACCATACAATTTGAAAATCATAGAGTACCATTCTACTCAAAGAATGAGAGAAGCACTGAACATGACACCCTTGTACAAGCAAACCATCCAAAGGCTCAAAGTGAATTGGGTTGGTTTGAGACTTAGCACACCACTGCTCTTGGGGATGTTAGAAGGAAGGAAGGAAGATGAAGAAAGAAAGCAGTGGGAGGAGATAGAAAGGAAGGCAGGATTCTATGCACAAGAAGAGGAAACCATTGCAGAAGCATGGGATGTCAGGGAGGCTGCTAGGGCTATGAAAGATACGGATATTGATTAAGTTTCTCAAAGGATGAGAAACACTTTCAGTAGGGGGGTGATGATGAGCCTCATCATTGGGTAACTATATGGACCTTAATTCACCTCCTAGCTTAGTCAAATCAACTCTTCTCACAATTTATTACATGTTTTGATTATATTTTGTTTAATGAGATGAGTCAAAGTGAGATATTATGCCTAGTGGACTAATGTGCATTGAATGCAGGTTTGTGAGAGGAAATCAGGGAATTTTGGCAAGATTAAAGGCTAAAACTCGAATGGGACAAGGAAGAGATATTGTAGGAGGTAAATCCTCCTCATTTACTCCTCCCTCATTCGAATATTCCTCCATCAATCACACTAGCTCGGAGTACAAGCAACCAAGTCATGAAGAAGAAAAGGCAGCCAATCAAGTGATAGTCAAAAAGTTAGTTCATATCGAGTTTGGGAGCCGAGCCTCCCTAGATTTAAGGAAGTCGTTGGAGACTTCAGTTGTATAAATAAAGAGGCCTAGAGCCTCATTAGGATTCAAATTTTTGCTATAAAAACACTAGTTATTTTTTAGCTCCAAACTTGTGGAAGACATTGCTATGTAATTTTATGTTTTTATAATGAGAATGAGCTTCTTCTTGATCCAGCACTGAGTTAACTTAGAGGGCTGAAGCTCTTGGGTTAGAGCCCAACCATAGCAGCAAAGGCTCCTCTTCTTGTATCTGTATGCTTAGATTAATTTCATAGATTCATGGTTAAATTGTCGTTAGAATTATTTCATTACAAGTAGTGTAGATTTGATTAGTTTGTTTATTAGTTTGCTTCCATTTTTGCTTTACCTTAGAAGTAGGTTAGAGGGGATAAAAGGAGCATCAAAAAGCTATTAGTAGGTGTCTTGGCCTCACCTCTTCCTTCATGGATCATGATTTGAGGAAAGGACCCCCATGCAGCCCCAAAAAGACATAATTCTACTTTCTCATAGAATTTAGAGTTTACTGTACTTGAACTAGCATTTGATCAGTTTGAAAGTGTAGGATTTAATTATCATTTCTTCCATCTTCATTCTTACAATAGATCTCATCAATGATTTCATCTTATTCTACAAATTTTCCTCATGCATGAAGTAGACAACTAGCTCATTAAACTATGTTTTTCTAGCTTATTGAAATTCTTCTTATTTACATGATGTTTGGGCAAATATCAATGTTTGATGTAGTGTAGGTGTTTCAGAAGAAAAGATAGATCTCATAGTCAACAACCTCCTCCCAACTTCATCCATCCGTGATCATTCCTTGCTTTCATTAAGACCCTCACCAATTTCATCATTTTTCAAGGAAAATTTTCCAAGAATGTTGAGCAAATCCAACCATATCCCAACCTTGGTTTTGATTTCTGAGTGATCCTAGGCATTTTCTCACTCCATTCCATCCACCAACCACCTTCCCTAAGCCTTCCATCATCTTCAGCACCCATTGTTTTTCTCTCGGCTATATCCTGTAGAAATACAGGGAATCCTGTAGGTTTTCCTATAGTGGTATGTTTTGAGGCTGAATTGAGGGAAAAACTCTAGAAAGCCACACAAGGTCACCTAAGGGTGTCCCAAACCTTCCAACCATCCACCAACATCCCTAAGACACCTGCCACATCACCAAAAGAGATTAGCTTTCACACTTCTCCATAAAAAGGGAAAAAGACAAAAAGAAAAAATAGATTTGTTGTAGCCATTTACATGCACAGTAGTAGAATGTTGATGCTTTGAATTTACATGCTTAAAATAGTTGAATTTCATACATGTTAATCTAGAATTCTTTTTTAAACATAGTCTCTTAGCAGTTAGGTAGGAAATGGTGTGTTTTAGCATTGGATTTCAGTCTTTTTCCTTACTACAGTAGATCGGCTTTCTCTTAGAGTATATTTCTCTTTCCCTCACCAGTAATCAAGCTTCTTCTGAATCCATAGAAGTCTGGCTTGAAAAACCCTAGTGGTCTCTCGCCAGTTGAATAGTGACAAAAGCCAAAACCATCACTTTTACTTGTGTATACAACATTGTCACCTCCAAGTTTGTACGAACCCCGAGTTGATAAAGTAAAGTTGGTAGCCCCAGGAGTTGCAGCATTCTTGCTGCAATACTGGTGCTCATCATGTTGTAGTTGCTACAACAATTAGCAAAGTGACCCATAGTAGGAGGATGCTTATCTTCATCATTATTCACATCTATTTCTTCCTCACTGTCATCTAGTTCATATTTTTTCTTGCTAGAATATGAATATGTCCCTAATATCAATGCTTGAAGAATATTCTCAAGTATTTCGACACTTAAACCTTCTGTAAGAGGGGTAGAATTAGGTGGAAATTTTTCTTGAAGGGTCTAAAATTTCCTTTGTTTGATGGCCCTTCCATTGAGTTCTTATTCAGGTCAATAATTTCATTTGATAATTTATTTAGAACCTCTGAAGACTCTCAAAATCTAGAGCTTCGTGTTCTTTCTTAGTTGGAGGAGGTTTGGAGGATGACACAGATTTTTCCTGGGAGGAAGAAGCCTAACCACCTTGGGTGTCAAGATTAGATTTGAGACTAAGAATATACTTTTCAAGAGTAATGGCCTCCTTAAAGTCTTCTTGGAGAGTTTCCTTTTGGGAACTTTTCACCCACATGGCAATCTCAACCGGTAAGGCCTTAACATAGTACACAACCACAAGATTTTTGGTATGATGGACTCAATAGAAATTTTGTTCTTCAAAGTTAGGAATCTCACATTGAATTATTTAATTGTTTCCTTCTACTCCAATTTCATGTTAGACAATTCCATGACCTAGAATTTAAGAGTTTTACCATCCCAATTTTTTTCTTAAAATGTAATTTCAAACTGTCTCCATGATGTAATGCTTTGAGGTTGTTGGGAAAAGTACCAAATTGAGGCCTTTCCCTCAAAGGAATATGGAAAAAAATATGCAGACAATATCTTCATGTTGTACACTCTTTTTTCTAAGAGCTAACATAAATAGTTTAAATCGATCATCTACAGGCTACCTAGAATCGAGGTCAAATTTTGGGAGAAACGTTTGAGGAGTTTTAGGTAAAGGGTGTTGTTAGCCTAGTAAAGAAACTACATATTCATCAAGCCATGGGGCATCAAGGTTATTCCCATGATTATTTCCTTAGTTTTTATCCATATGGGGTGAAATTTGTGAATTAATTGATTCTATTGTTGAGGAACTTTCTTTGCCAGAGGAATCCTTACCAAAATAAGAGGAAGATGAGCTAGGTGTAGATGGTGGTAGACTGAAACCTCCTACAACAATATGTTGTGATTGTGTAGATTCACTAGCAAGTAATTCTAATTCTGGTTGATTATGATCAATTCAACCAATCAATATGTCATGCAATCTATTATTGACATTTTGAGGATTTCCTAGCTAGGGATCAAACACAATGGGATCTACAATTCGTAAATCGATTGGCGTCACAAGAGGTTGGGAGACTTTCCGTTCAACATCCCTATCTCTCGTCATTTTTCCTTGAGCTTTGGATAATACTTCACAAGAATTTTAGTGTAAGTATTCAATATGAGAGGTGTCTCGTGAAGGTGCAGGAGTAACAGGTTCACTAGTGTGCTAAGGATGAGAGGGAAATGTGGAAGTTTGATCTATGTGAGAGGTGGTAGTAGTTGCACCTACAGAGTGATTATGAGTAACTATCAAAGAATGAGTGGTAGGAGGTTTCTTATGACTCCCTTTATCCATTTAAATGCAGATAGGCCCTCCTTCTAGTGCCATTTATTGATGGGAAGAAATGACCTCTCATTAATAAGAGGAGACACCCTAGACAAAGGTTATTTAATAACCCAAGTCATTTGGTGAGGCTATTCTTGACGGGTTTTAAGGCTTTGTTAGCCAAATATTCCCTTCTCTTTCGAGAAAGGAATTGTTAAAGTTATCCTACATGAATACTTACAACTGGTTAGGGGTTAACAATTATGTACAAATATATAACTAATAGGACCACTCGAAGAAGACTCTAACTAGTGTAAAGTTATAATAATTTAGAGAATGATTTAAATTAAAAACAAACAAACAAGATTGACTTTTAATGCAAAAATATATTAAAGAACAATGAAAAAGAAAAAAGTTATAATCGTTGTTTTTTATTTAGTTTGATTTAATAAATTTACATTAAAAATCATAAGCAGAATAAAATACAAAAATATTATCTATTATTATATCTTGGCCAAGATTATTAAACTAATGAAAGACTTGTCCTACTTTCTTGTTAATAAAAATAATCATTTATTCAATATCATCTAGAGAAATATGTTCATAAGAAATGAAAGACAAATGAGTATATCAATAAAGTAAAAAAATATAATTACCAATCTTATTTGCATCAATAGACATATATGTAACAATTTTTAATTAATGAAAGAAATTTCATCAATTAAAAAGCACATTATATATAAACCAAGTTAAATCCTATAGATGAAAATCATAAGAAAATAACTAAATTTTGGAATCCAAACAAACATAATCAATTAAAGATGAACAAATGAATAATTATTATTAACACCAAATCTTTGAACCAATGTCAAGTGAGTGATGTTGTTTAAACTTAGGGACCTCCTGAATCAAAGTCAAGGAAAGAATTGAAATTCCAGAAGGGTAACAATGAAATATTTAAGTAATGAAACTAAGTCTTATATGAAAGAAATTTAATATAAAACTTACAGTAGATGATATAAAGTTTCAATGTCACCAGAAGTACTACTTCGTTTATTCCATCCCCCCTCACTCAAATGTTTGATCATATATTTATATAAAATAAACCTATACAAAATTATTACAAATAAAAAATAAGATGAGGTTCCCCTAAATTTCACTATCAATGTTCATCCCATAGATTTGAATTTCGTTGTGTTAGGATATTCCGACACATAGGAAATAGTTAAGTATAACTTGGTCTAGTATAGGGTTAGGTAAAGTGTGTTTCTTTACTATGTACATTTTGTAACTTACAATCCGACGGTCACGATATGTAGTGATCCGATGGTTCATTCTCTCCTCAGTATTACCAACACTTGATCCATGGCTTAACACCCAATTGGTCCATGATTTCTATTTAAATCGCATGGAGGGTCATTTGTAGGGTAATCCGTCTATGAGAGAAGCATATGTAAATTTTCATTCTTTTATTAATAAATTGCCTGAAGTGGCCGCGTTGGCTCAGGCCGTGGACTGTTTCGCTCTTTGAGGGTTTTAACCACGTCAAAAATACTGGTGTATTGATCTGTGATCTGGTTGTGAGCGATGTCATTTGGTGTTCTGTCTGAGGAACTTACCCTGTAAATTCCTACATGGTATCAGAGCTATTTGAGGGTCGCGTCCGTTGGTGATCCAAATCTGAAACCGGTAGAACTGCATCCAACTGTCGTTTCCCAGATCTACTGTTTCTGACTACTTTCGGGCCGAGAGGACTGCTCTATTGTGTTGGGAGCATCTGTTCCAGTGAGGAACCCCTTTCGTTTCACGCGAAAAGGTTTCTGGTAGCCCTAGCTGCGTCATTTTTAAGATTTGGAGGTATACAGTGTTTATTTGCAGTTTACAGTTATTTTCTCTCTGTTTATTTCGGTTTCGGTTTATTTAGCCTTTTTTATTACCAGATCTATACCTTTCATTTCTGCGTATGCTCTTTTCCCTGCGACTTTGTGCGATCTGGGCAAATCAGAAACAGAAAGGAAGGATTTTTCTCATGCGTATGCTCTTTTCCCTGCGCCTTAGTGTGATCTCAGAAAATCAGAAACATTGAGGAAAATATTTAGTTTCCGGCTAAAGCTAACTTCGAGCCACAAGGTTCATTTTTTTTTGTATGTCCGTGTTGGGTTTTGTGTTTTTTGTTTTGTAGGGAAAAAGAGCTTTCTCAAAGCAAGCACGCAACCCAAAGCATCAACCCCCCCCTCTCTCTCTCTCTCAAATTTTTTGTATAGCTCAATTGGTTCAAAGCTGTTTTAAGAGAGTAGAGGTCTTGGGTTCAAGTCTTCATTTTGTGGGGGCGGATTTTTCATTTCCGCACATTCCCGCACTTCGTCGGCGACTTCATCAATTTTTTTTTTCAAAAAGCCATAACTTCTTCATCCGGAAGCCGTTTTCAGAACCGTTTTTTTTGAAACAGCCTAATTTTTCGAGATATTTCCATTGGAACACTTAGTTTCAGCATCTATAGCTTCAGTTTCTGTTAAAATGGAAAGTCCATGCCAATTTATTCTTGACAGCACCAACTACTTCCAATGGTGGTCCTACATTGTGGATTTACTTAGAAGTAAAGGTCTTTACAGAATAGCCTCAGGCCAAGAGACCAAACCGAAAGATGAAGATAAGGCAGCTAAATGGGAAAATAGGTAAGACCAAGCACGTGGGTTGATAGGGATGTCTATTTCTCCAGATCTTAGATTCCATATTGCAGAACTTGATACCTCTGATGAAGCAATGAAACAAATTACTAAAGTCATTGGAATTAAAAATGAACTTAAAGCCCATCAACTTGAAAATGAATTGCTTACATTGGACCCCAATAATTTTTCTTGCATTGAAGATTTTTTGTCCAAGTTCAAGACCCTTAGACTTCTCTTGGAAGGTGTTAAGGTTAAGAAAAAAGATAGTAGCCTTATCTACTCCATTCTTACTAAGTTGGGACCAGCCTATTCTGTGTTTGTTTCCACCTTCCATTCTACAAGAGAAGCCTTCATTTCTCAAGGACAAACCTACAAGTCTCCTTCCTTTGATTCCTTTTGTGATTCTTTAATAAGAGAACAAGAAAAACTCTTACACCTTGGTCTTCTTCATCTTGGAAACTCCTCTAAGAAAGCGTTAGCCGCCCAGCAGCAACCAAATTCAAAGAATCCTAAGAAGTCGTATCCTAAAAGGAATGGTCCTAAACCAAACAAGGGTCCTAAGCAATTTCCGCCTCAAAATGAAAAATTATTTCAACAAAATGATAAGACAAATAAAAACAAATGGAAGAAGACTGATAGACATTGCAACTTTTGTAATCGAGATGGCCACTTAGAATCCAAATGCTTTAAGAAGATGGAAGCCTTGGAAGCAGCAATGAAGAAGCATAACATCCATTTGGAGCAATCTTCAACTTCAACTTCATCTTCAGGAATGGCACTTTCTGCATGTGGTTGTCAAGCATCTCGGTCTGGCTATGCACTAAATGTATCTTCTTCTTCTCATTCTCATGAATGGCTCATTGATTCTGGAGCTTCTTATCACATGGTCAAAAACAAAGCCATGTTTTCTTCTTTAAATGATTGTAACACCAAAAATATATATGTTGGTGATGATAGATCTCTTAGTGTTGTAGGGACTGGAACTGTTCATCTAGACAATGGTTAGTTTAATGATGTATTATGTGTTCCAACCTTATCCTGCAACCTTCTATCTGTATATCAGATAACCCATTCAGGTGAAGGTAAAATCGTTGAATTTTCACCTCACGATGTTGTAATTAAGGACCTAAGAGATCCTAGATAGATTTTAGCTACTGGCATTGCTGATGATTCTACAAGGTTGTATAAGTTTCACAACTTTGGGTCATCAAATCTTCCCTTCGTATTTGTTGCTCATAACGATGAAGTGAGCAAACTTTGGCATGAGCAATTTGGTCACTTAAACTATCGCTCCCTTCAACATCTATGTAAAGAAAATATGGTGACAGGTCTTCCAATGGTATCTTGCAAAGATGGTGTTTGTTCCGGATGTGTACTCGGAAAACATCATCGGGACAGTTTTGAAAAACGTGCCTCTTGGCACGCCTCAGCCCCTTTACATCTTGTGCATAGTGATTTATGTGGTCCACTTCCAGTTGTTTCATTCTCTGGCTACAAGTATTTCTTAACTTTCATTGATGATTTCTCCAGATGCACTTGGGTATACTTCTTAAAACTCAAGAGTGAAGTATTTAACACATTTTTGGCCTTCAAGGCCTTTGTTGAAAAACAATCTGGACATCAAATTCTTAAGCTAAGATCTGATAATGGCGGAGAATATGTTAAAAACACATTCATCAACTTTTGCACTGAGAATGGAATTCAAATGCAACATATTGTTCCATATACTCCACAACAAAATGGTGTAGCTGAAAGGAAGAATCACACCTTAAAGGAAATGGCTAATTGTATGCTACAATCTAAAGGACTTGGTCTTAGTTTTTGGGCAGAAGCAATTAACTGTGCAAATTACATAATAAATCACACTCCTACTAAGGTTTTAAAGATTATCACTCTAGAAGAAGCATGGAGCTCAATTAATCTAGATGTAAGTCACTTTCATGTTTTTGGAAGTGAAGCATGGGCCCATATTCCCGATGAAAAGCATAAAGCTTTAGAACCTAAGAGTGAAAAATGTACTTTTGTTGGATATTCTGAAGATGTCAAAGGCTATAGACTTATTCCACTTAAGTCCAAAAATGTTATCATTAGAAGAGATGTAAAATTTGCTGAAAATATATCGGCCTGCGAGCCTAGTCCGGCGGATGTGCCACCTCTCCCTATCTCTTCTACTTTTGAAAACATTTCTTCTTCAGATGATGAAAGTGAGGATGACAATCCTCCCCCACCATCTCAGGATCCTCCTTCAGCTCCTCAGCTTCCAAAATGGGTCCGTGCTACTCGAGATGCAGCAGGTGATCTTGCCGGTGATCCTACAGATCAGCGACGTACACGTTCTCAGTTTGACAGAGCCTCTTCTTTACTGGCTCAAGCTCCAGTGAATTATGATCCTGACACCTTTGCAGAAGCTTCAGGCCATCCAGATTGGGAAGCAACTATGAATGAAGAATATCATTCATTATTGGCAAATGATACATGGGATCTTGTTCCTCTACCAAAGGGACGAAAACTTGTTAGATGCAAATGGGTTTACAGAACCAAGTATGGACCAGATGGGAAAGTTGATAAACATAAAGCTCGTCTTGTTGCTAAGGGTTTTTCACAAGTTGAAGGCATTGACTACACTGAAACCTTCTCCCTTGTTGCCAAAATGAACTCTATCTGCCTTGTTCTTTCCCTTGCTACCTCTTTCAAATGGGAAGTCCATCAGATGGATGTTAAATCTGCCTTCTTGCATGGGGACTTGCATGAAGAAATCTATATGGAACAACCTATTAGCTTTATACAAACAGACTCTAGCCTTGTATGTCGGCTTAAGAAATCCCTTTATGGTCTCAAGCAAGCTCCTTGGGCTTGGTATGCCAAAATGGATAGCTTTCTTTTAGAATCTGGCTTTTCTAGGTGTCATTCTGACAATACTGTCTACACCAAGAAAGTGGGCAAGTCTCTTATCATTCTTGTTCTTTATGTTGATGATCTTATCCTTACTGGTAGTGATCCCAACCTTATAAACCATGTGAAGTCCAGCCTTAAAAAGAAATTTGAAATGACAGACTTAGGACACTTACACTATTTTCTCGGTCTTCAAGTCTTGCAATCCAAGGAGGGTATTTCCCTTTCCCAGTCCAAGTATGCCTGTGATATTCTACGCCATTTTCACATGGAAGACTGTAAGCCAGCCCCTTCTCCCTTTCAGTCTAGAGTCAAACTTTCAGTCACTTGTACTTCTCCTGAAGTTGATGCTACCTTATACCATCAACTTGTAGGAAAACTTTTGTATCTAACCCATACTCGTCCTAACCTTTCCTTTGTTGTTGGCCTTGTTGCTCGGTTTATGCAAAAACCACATGAAAGTCATTGGAAAGTAGCTAAAAGAATACTTTGTTATGTTCGAGGTACAGTTCAGTTTGGGATTCATTACAGTTCCAAAGAAGCTCCTCTATTGGTTGGTTTCACTGATTCTGATTGGGCTGGTGACCCTGATGATCAGAAGTCTACTGCCAGTTATGTGTTCACTCTTGGTTCAGGACCTATTACATGGGCTTGCAAGAAGCAAGGTGCCATTTCTCTTTCTTCAGCAGAAGCAGAGTATCGTGGTGCCATAGAAGCTAGTAAGGAAGCCTTGTGGCTTCGTCAGATCCTGTCAGAGTTTGGCTTTCAGCAGCAGCATCCGACTACACTTTGGTGTGATAATCAAAGTGCCATTCAACTATGCAAAGATCCAGTCCAACATCAGCGCAGCAAACTCATTGAACTGCACATGCACTTCATCAGAAAGCTCATTCATGACCATGTTCTTGAAGTGCAATATTGTTCAACAGATGATCAAGTTGCAGACATCTTCACAAAGGCTCTCACAGAGGCGAAGTTCACTAAACTTCGATTTATGGTTGGAGTTCAGGAAGTTGTCACTAAGGGGGGATAGGCTCTAGTGCCTCCTTCCTTCTCCTATTGTGTCATATTTGTAAATCCTTCAATCCTATCCCAAGTTGTTCTTAAGGGGGGATGTTAGGATATTCCGACACATAGGAAATTGTTAAGTATATCTTGGTCTAGTATAGGGTTAGGTAAAGTGTGTTTCTTTACTATGTACATTTTGTAACTTACAATCCGACGATCACGATATGTAGTGATCCGACGGTTCATTCTCTCCTCGGTATTACCGACACTTGATCCGGGGCTTAACACCCGATTGGTCCATGATTTCTATTTAAAGCGCAAGGAGGGTCATTTGTAGGGTAATCCATCTGTGAGAGAAGCATATGTAAATTTTCATTCTTTTATTAATAAATTGCTTGAAGTGGCCGCGTTGGCTCAGGCCGTGGACAGTTTCCCTCTTTGAGGGTTTTAACCACGTCAAAAATACTGGTGTATTGATCTGTGATCTGGTTGTGAGCGGTGTCCTTTGGTGTTCTGTCTGTGGAACTTACCCTGTAAATTCCTACACATTGGTCATACAGATATTACTTCAAAAATAAATAATTGTCACAAATAATATTCCATGCCAATAAGAGACAAAAATCAAATAAACTAAATTAGGAAACTCATATTCGGCTGCAAATCTACATAGTTTACATGTAGGATAATGCATAGATCCAATCAACAAATAATTATCTGTTTTGAATAATGGCTACAAAATTTGTGATTATTTAGCTACCATTAATGAAAATAACAAACTAGCAAACAATGATTCATACCTTTCAAGATATATAAGCTAAACATTACTCATTTGGATGTGGTAAAAGTGTGTATATCATAAGTAATTATCACATTAACACTAGAAGATTTAATCACAACTTGTTTCTTGACCGATTGTAATTTCTCCCTAAGATCAATAATCTATTTGGCATGTTGCTTTGTCAGAGATTTATTTTGTAGCCTTAGTCACCTATTTTCTTTCTATAATTCATGGGTTTATTTTATAGGTAAGGAACTGTGGTTGTATACTTCTCTTGCCAAAACCAAATCTGTAGATATTTTTGAGAATCCTTTTGGTTCTTACGATCATTATTTGTTCCAAAGGTAACCTTGTCATCGAATTCACTAAAGAAAAACTTATCCTTGTAATCTTCAACAAGATCAACTTCTAGCATCTACTGTTCAGGTAATGATCCCTTAGGAATATTTATATGGAAAACTGGGGATGAATTCTTTTTATACCTATTTCTCTTGGCTTAGGAATTTTTTTTGGAAAGTTGTTTATTCCTAACCTGGTTTGATGTGATTACATTCTTCTCACATTATGTTATCTCGTTTGTAGGATCACACTAGTTAAAATATACGAAATCATTCAACTCAGACTCAAAGTTTCTTTTGATAGCGGGATCATGGTTTTTTCCAGTATAACCGACCTTAATTCTTTTGACCATACTACAAGTAATTTAGGTGAAATATGAATCTTTGAGTTCTACCTTTATGCCATTCAACATATCTAATCGAGCCTAGAATCTAGGGTTTTCAGGCATTGGTTCTTGAAAAGGTAGGGAAGCGAGGGTTTCTGTAGAATTTTTGTGAAAACCCTCAATAGTTTCTTTAACCATTGGTGGGATATTTTCCCCATGATTTTCGAGAGGTTTGATGAAATTATTTCTATAAAAAAAAACTCCCTACGAATCCTCCAACCGGGTCAATCAAAACTCTACCAAAATATGAATTAATCCATAATGAAATAAACTCCTCTCAGGATTCTTAAAACCCCTCTGGTAGAATTTATACATTTTTGTAATACTTTTATGCAAATAATATGGAAGATTCAACTTGTAACCCAAAATCACCATGAAAAACTAGAAATGGTGGTAGAAAACAAAATTGTAGTGGCCTTCACATGTCATATATCATCTGACAATTAAACCTAGGTCACACCATTTAGGTTTCAATGAGTTCACTGGCATACATTTCACATTTTAAACTGATTTCTTGGAGATGAGGATTTTTTCCCAAGGAATGTTTTTAACTAGAAAGTTCTTTGACCATCTCTCTGTAGAATTTTGTAGAATTTTTCTACAAATCAGCTAGCTCTGATACCATGTAGAACTTTTTCTACAAATTAGCTAGCTCTGATACCATGTAGAAATTTCACCTGTAGAACAAACCAATATATGCAATGTCCTAAAGCATAATACTTGTTCTACTTCTACAAAACATTAAGGGGAAGCATAATCGAATTCATGAGCAACATCAAGTAGAAACATGCATAACTGATCAAGAGACATCAATCACACATAACACAAGATATATCCAGGGGAAAGCACCAGCATAAAACCCCAACCATGTATTATCAATCAAGTGGAAATCCTCTTCACAATACAAAAATAATCAGCTCAATAACTATCCTGCTCTCTCTATACTCTGATGATCTTCAATCAGAAGATGAAAATCATGGACTACCTAGGCCTCAATATATAGGCCACAAGTCCTCCAATCTCCTATAATAGATCCTCCTCCATGCAAGGAATACTTACTAGAAATATCCAAGCATCTGATAGTACACTATCCCTCATCTGATCTCAACTGGGTCTTTGTCTGAACTTCCATGCATCAGTTATTTATGAGTGAATCCTCAGTTATCTAAAATAATAGTTGTCACATGCATGCAAGCATAAACAAACTATATTTTATTATCTTAACAACTTGTTAAAATAATCTAACTGGACTTGACTATTTAGAACTAAGTCAACTGATTCTCTCAATATAGAACTGAACCTTATCTTCTTTAATCAAGGGATAAATTCCTAAATCAAGAGAGAAAATAATTGCATGATCTCACAAAGGCTTCTAGTTTAATTTTCCATAACTAATTAACTCATGGAGATTAATTAATTAATATTTTAAACTGTTGTTAAGACCAAAATTAATTTTACTTCCTATAGATAGACTAGGGACTGCTATAAATAGGAAGGGACCCAAAATTGCTATTTTTAGAAATTTCTATTTTTAGCAATTTCACCTCTCACCCAATGTGGCCAATGACCTCACTGGCCAAACTGCTATTTTTTGATAGGCTATTTTTAGACATGCTATTTTTAGTCGGTCTATTTTTAGCACATTCTAAATTTAACACTTCTTGTTGCACATTTTTCAACACTCCCTCTCAACAAGAAATGCTTCCTCTCGAACTCGATCCTGTAACTCTGGAATGTTCTGCATGAAACACATCTACCTGGTCCACTTGCTCCAACAACACTTGGAACAAAAAAACACTCCCAACTGACCACTCTATTGGGCTAGGAACATTCTCTAATGCTGAAGCTCTACCTGCTACTGACAAGTGCTCTCTCTCTGAAATCTACACTACTACAACATCTCCATGCATCTCGCACCATTACACACCTCTCTGTGCCACCTAACATTGTGCAAAACACTTGTGCCTCTCACATTGCTGCAGCCTACTAGCCATGCGCTATCCTGGGATTCCCTGCACTGTTGCTCTCTTTGCCACTCCATCTGCATATGTCTCTACCCAATCAGTCAGTTCCTGCTACTCCACATTGGGGCTCCCGTAGCAAGGTCTCATCCAAGAGGTTGGGTACCTCAAGGATCCTGCCCCTCCTTGGGATGATCACTCTATATCGCCCCACCTCCTACCTGGAGGTATGGCTGCATGTGATCCCTCTACCCACCTGGCTCGAAGTTTCCCCCTACTGGAGGTCTCTGCATGAGTAAGGTCTCTACTCGATCTCCACTCAGCTTCCCCTGTTGTGGCTGCTCCACAACCTCCTGAAGCTACTTCACCAATTGTGGCTCCTCCATAATTGTCTGAGACTTCTTCTGGCGCTGCATGTTGAGAGGTAATTTACTCTCCCTCTCAACCACCAAGTATCTAACCTTTTCCTTGCTCCTCAAGGCTTTGCATGCATCTTTTACCTCAAGTGCATACAGGTTCTTGGCTAGCACACCAATCTATTTCCACTTTCCCGCTGTCACGATTTTTTTTGGAAAAAGAGCTGATTTTAAATCAACGATATCTCCCTCATCCGAACTCTGATTCAGCCGATTTTTTTTTTTGAATTTGGGTCTTTTTCCTCGAGGAATCCAAATTTGCTATTTTTTTTTATGAAAATTTTGTACAGAAATTTTCAAATCTGCTCTTCAAACTCTCGGTCCAAACCTCAAAACTTTGAAATCTCCTCTCAGTATACTATTCTTCCTTGATCACCTGTGCTTTGATACCATGTAGAATTTTGTAGAATTTTTCTACAAATCAACTAGTTCTGATACCATGTAGAAATTTTTCTACAAATTAGCTAGCTCTGATACCATGTAGAAATTTCACCTATAGAACAAACCGATATATGCAATGTCCTAAAGCATAATACTTGTTCTACTTCTACAAAACATTAAGCGGAAGCATAATCGAATTCATGAGCAACATCAAGTAGAAACATGCAAAACTGATCAAGAGACATCAATCACACATAACACAAGATATATCTAGGGGAAAGCACCAACATAAAACCCCAACCATGTATTATCAATCAAGTGGAAATCCTCTTCACAATACAAAAAGAATCAGCTCAATAGCTATCCTGCTCTCTCTATACTCTGATGATCTTCAATCAGAAGATGAAAATCATGGACTACCTAGGCCTCAATATATAGGCCACAAGTCCTCCAATCTCCTATAATAGATCCTTCTCCATGCAAGGAATACTTACTAGAAATATCCAAGCATTTGATAGTACACTGTCCCTCATTTGATCTCAACTGGGTCTTTGTCTGAACTGCCATGCATTAGTTACTTATGAGTGAGTCCTCAGTTATCTAAAATAATAGTTGTCACATGCATGCAAGCATTAACAAACTATATTTTATTATTTTAACAACTTGTTAAAATAATCTAACTGGACTTGACTATTTAGAACTAAGTCAACTGATTCTCTCAATATAGAACTGAACCTTATCTCCTTTAATCAAGGGATAAATTCCTAAATCAAGAGAGAAAATAATTGCATGATCTCACAAAGACTTCTAGTTTAATTTTCCATAACTAATTAACTCATGGAGATTAATTAATTAATATTTTAAACTGTTGTTAAGACCAAAATTAATTTTACTTCCTATAGATAGACTAAGGACTGCTATAAATAGGAAGGGACCCATAAATGCTATTTTTAGAACTTTCTATTTTTAGCAGTTTCACCTCTCACCCAATGTGGCCAATGACCTCACTGGCCAAACTGCTATTTTAGACATGATATTTTTAGTCAGTCTATTTTTAGCACATTCTAAATTTAACATTTCTTGTTGCACATTTTTCAACACTTTCTACTTCTACGAGAAGTCGCGTAGCTTTAGCAATGAAAAATTCGTTAACAGGAATTTATAAATATCTTACTCGTGCAACCTTTCAATTGTAGGTTTGTGTGAATGATTTAGCCACTTCAGCATTGTGTCCTCGAAAAGACTGAATTAATTTCCACCAACCTACTTGTTTGAACAGATCCAAATATTCCTTGTAGTCTTCCACTATTTCACTGCCAGTGGGCTTGATTCTTACAGCCAGGGCCATTTAAAATGTGTCAATATTACTCACAAGAGGATGGTGTAGTGTTCGACTGAGTCTTTCATAGCAGAACGAAAAAACATTGGGTTAGGGTTTTGACAGAATGAGAGTTGAAAGAACAACATACCAGAGACCTCCACAAACAATCAGATTATGGTTTTGAATGGGGTAATACAATAGTGGCGTAGTATTCAACTAATTTTTTGGTTTGACATGATAGAGAGGGTGGATTTCCAATACTACATGGCCAAATTAATGTTGTTTCATAACTATAATAAAAATGAATCAAACCTCATGTTTGTTCATAGTAACCCTCATCCACTTGTCGGGCGTGCACCATCACCACATAACCGTAGAGACCAATCACACATTGAATACCAATATTATCACATATTGAATGCTCTGTTTATGACATGATTATGCATTATTAGGTTTGAGAGTAGAAGAATCGATGCAATAAAATGTTAAATTTAATAAACCCAAATTCAAATATTATGAGGCTATAATCACATAGGTTCAATCCATAGTTTAAAAGGGTTGGGAAAAATATAACTGTGAAATTGGCATTCGAAAAGACCATATTCCATAAGAATTGTATGAGCCAGTTAAAAAAGGATCAATTCTTAATGGTGTTATAACAAAGAACTAATGGTTTCCATGTAACATAAAGTTAATGAAAACAAAAATTTTCTCAACCTTTCAAGAAGACATAAGGACAAACCATAACCCATATTTCATTCATAATAACATTAGGATTCCATCAAGATAATCATCATGAAAAGAAACTATGGATCCAATGTAAGGAGAACCTATTCCAAAGTTCAGACCAAGGCTCAAACATATAGTCATGAATAAATGAAGACTTATGAAATTCATCAAAAGATCAAACAACTAGTAAGAAGGAAAATTTGATGTTCAAGATCAATAAGGCACTCAAAAAATCTAAAAGATCGATATAAGAAAAACGGGGGCCATTTTATTTTAGAAAAATGGAAGGGGAGTTGTTAGGTAGCCAACACTAACCCCATGCATCTAAAGTTCCTTTTTCCACATCCTCTTTTACTACTCTCTCCTTTAGAAGAATCATGTGATTGATTCTTCCCTTTCTAAGAAAGGCACATGCGCTCTTCAATGGGTTGTGTTGTTTTATTCTTCTTTCCAAATTTTTTTTTGAATTTTGCAACTGTTTTTGCTAGAGTTGAATGTGATGAACTTCATTTGACCATTATCTTGCAAGGACTCAAGATAGTGAGAGTATGTACGGTAGAGAGGCTTGATAAAAACTATGAGAGGAAGATATATCTTTAATCTACTAACATCTATTTCATGCGTGATGGCTTTGATTTCTAATATTGAAGCCATGGGATCTTCATCCTTGAACCCAAGGTTGAAGAGTTTTACTAGTAGTTGTATGAGTTCAAGTTCTAAGTGAGAAACATAGAAATCCTTCAGCATCTACAAAGAACCACAATCATCATTGATTGAAATGAGGTGACAAGTCACATGTTCACTTAGAGTACTAGTAATGAGGGCATATTATTTCTTGTCATTGTTCTTCCAGATGGAATTTTCTTGGGTAGATTTAAGCTTGATAGGCCCTCTCAACTTCTATTGCACCTCTAATGTAGAATCATCTTCAACTTCTTCAATTGGATATCTATCACAAATTCCGTCCCACATATCATTGAATATTAATGTGATCTTGGTCATCTTAAACTGTTTAGGATAGTTCTCCTTGTTAATAAACATGATGTGAACTATGCAATTAAGAGAATGCATTTTATGCATCTACTAATAAAAAAAAATGTTATCAGAATAAGAAATTGCAACTACTCAATGAAGCAACCTTTCATAAAAGGGATCTGAACAAAGGTTCCCATAATTCCAAAGGAGCAACTTCTACTTCTTGTATATTGACTCAATGGAGAAAATATAAGAGTGCTTGAGAAAATAAAGATTGTTAATCATGTGGAGGAACTAATTGAAGGTCGTGGAGGTACTCTTGCACTTGACTTCTATTGGCATGTGCATCACTAACTAATATCTGAGATAGGTGCTTTCAAAGGGGATGCATATATTTGTAAAAGAAGACTAGTTGGTTGGTTTGATATATTGATGCTATTAGAAACTGCATAGACTTAGATTTCTTGTGGTTCTCTATCCATTATATTGTGAGGATTACACCTAAGGGTTCATGTTGGTTGAAATGAATTAGATTGCAATTGTATATAACAAAAAAAAACAATTTGGATGCTAAAAGAACCATATCGACCATGTGAGTGAAGAATAAGAGGGCACATGATTGATGTTGCACGGATGATATCTTAGAGAGATAGTTGCATGCTTATAGATACTGAGTTAGGATTGAGTCTCAGAGAGATAGGACACTACATGCCATGGGATAGAATTTGGAATTCAAGCATTTTGTTAGATGATGTGGAAACTAATATGCATGAGCAAAGAGAGCATGGAAAATTTTAGGGGCTAAGGTTCGCTCAGTGGGCTAATTTTCCATGATTTTTCCACAAAAAGGATTCGCCACTTTCCAATTTTTATAATAGACAATTCACCCAAATTTTAGAATATAAAATTATTTTACCTTAAAAATCACCAAAATTATATAGAGACTATATATAAAATCATTATAAATTTGAATAATTTTACAAATATATCAATCAACATTTTATAGTTTGCATTTTAGGGATTGGTGAGATTCGACAATGTTTTTAAACTTCAAGAAAATTTTCCATCCTTAAAATTTTCCTTGAAAGAGAGAGAGAGAGAGGTTCAAGGATCAAGGAAAATTTTAGGGGGGAAATTTCACATATTGGCTATTTTTTGGACATTTTCTAAAAAAAATCGCCAGTTTGGTAAAAAATTCACCTATTTTTTACATATATATGACTAAATGGATGAAATTTCTCAAATACTTACCAATTTTAATAGTAAATTACATATTTTTTAATTGAATATTCACCTACGTTATATATGTTGACTTTTTAAATGAAAATAATTACCTATAATACTATACATAGGAATAATATTTAAATCCTTAAAAAATACCCTATCGAGGATGCATCCCACAGGGAATTCCAATGGTTGATGAGGACTGAGCAAGGTTAATGCCAGATTTGATAGAGGGGATAGACTAATGGAGAAAGAAGAATGGAAAAAAGGGAGGCTCAAATGTGAGAGAGAATCATTCAGTTCAAAGTAATCTCGAGGGTTCGATACAATGTCATATTGAGGATAAAATCCACACTTAAATGAATTCTCATTAAGGTGCAATAGGTATATAAAACAATTGATGCAACCATTGGTTTCATATCCTAAGATTGTATGACTCTTGCTACCCACCTATGACTCTTCCCTTTCCATTATCTATACTATTTACAATTGGCACAAAATCCCAAAGGATTGTGCGTCCAATAGTCATAGTGGTAATTTGAAGGGCATCATCTTCCACTATACCCCAATAATGGAGCTAAGAAGTATGATCTCTATCCCATCCTCTCTTGAGCCTTGTGAGTTTTAATTATGTTTGATGTTGTGATTGGAAGCCTTTCTTTCTTGTTTTCTTTGTTCATGTTAGACAACATACATAATAAGTACCTAAACATAACCTTATTGTCAATAGGAGGAAAATTGACCCCTAAAATGAGGGTAAGGTAGGGTAAATTGCCTTTAATTTTAAAATTGTTTAATATAAAATGATTTTCTATTTGCTTGTTTTTCCTCCAACTATCTTTAAAAACAATGTATCCCCTAACTTCACAAGCATAAAAGAACATGATGATAATAAGTGTAAAAGAGAAACTTTTGTACTCATATCCAAAACTCATATTCTTTACAATTTCTCTCAAGGTGATAATAAGCTTTCCAACCTCCACTATCCTTCTTTCAACAATACAATTCCAATTTATCTTGTGATGGAAGTCAATTCTAGGACACTTATATGAAATGACTTGTTCCATATTCTTATCATAAATAAAATTAAGATATGTAAGTTTAGTATTCACAAATACACTTGAGATAGTAAAAAATATAAGAACATTGATTTTATTTTGAAGGTTTTTAGTTTGTTTTATCTTGGATGGTTGGGAGGAATGATAGTCATATTCCCCACCTAAGTTCAATTCCTATAAATGACATGATGAGTTTTGTTGTAATGACTTCAAGCCTTGTTATTGAGTTTGAATAGTCCCTTAAGACCCAAACATATATATTCCTAATATAAAAGATAAAAAGATTTTCCTCATATAAAATATATTCCATAATCCTTTTATAAAATCTAATCACTACAATACATTTGAAAGAAACCCCAATATCTTTAGGTATCTTTCAATGATTATTTGTATTTTACAATTTTTTTAAAATAAAACTCTAGGAAAAATTAATAACTTTTCAGATTTTTTTTTAAACCTAAATATTGAGATTTCTTTATTAGAATCAATATTTTATTTTAATATCTTTTTCAAATTCATCTAAGAATCAATATTATTTTATTTTAATGTGTTTTAAGAGATGACTGATGTCCTTTCCAGAGATATTGCAATATTTAGTATACCAAAGTGATTTTATTTTTTTATTTTTAGAAATTGGAGTAATTTAGTGGTGGATCACAAATCTTCCCACTTATTTCCATTGAAAGACAATTTTTATATCATAGTAACTCCCCTCAACTTGGTGGAATTAACTTTAAGTTAACCCAAGTCCCGGCGAACTATGGATTATGAATGTGGAAGATATATGATCATGTGGTTGAAAATGTGAAGACTTTCCGTAAAGGGCACATGCCCCGTTCTTATCCATTAACAATGAGAATCAAATTTATCCGTAACTCCACTCACTCAGGTCTCACATAAACTTTTACTAAAGCAATTGTCGTATGATACTTGAATTCAATGAACCAAAGCAAAAATCCATGCAATAATTGAATCGAAGCGGCATCACCCATCAGGGTTTAGAGGATCGATTTCTCAGTGGACTACACTGTGAAATCACCGAGCTCTCTAGCTGGTCCAACAGAGCTCAATTTTTTTTTTTCTCGGAAAATTAACAATTTTTTAATAAGGGGCAGAGCAGTTTTTAAATTTTGTGTTATTTAAACTGGTTTTTGTGGTGAAATTTTGATTTGTGTTATTTAAATTGGTTTTTTGACTATATATATGGATTCAACACCGTGAAAAACCCCTCTGACACTTTGATTGTGCAAGGATTACCCATCAAACTTGTGATTTTAATAAATTCCTGACAGATTTTAGAAATTAGACCAAAAAAAAATTCCCAAAAATTTCACTAAAAATAACTCACAAATATATAATACTACCATCATTTTATTTAGCCCACTCCAATCAAATTTATTCTATTTTCAATACATAATCTTTTTCTAATAGCTGAGTACCACTGCCAACATAATTACATCACCTGCAAGCATAATTACATCATCATGATTAAATTTTTAATTTTCTTTTATATTTATATTAAAAACTCATTATTTTTTATTTAACTAGCTTTGTTTACTTAGCGTCGAGTATTAGTTTTATTAAAATTCACAAATTCAATCCTCTCAACCCTCTTGGAATTTCCTTGACTTTATTTACATTCGTATTAATTCTTATTAAATTACATTTAAATTATACTAATATCATATTCATTAAAAATTAAATGTTAATTTTTTAATTACATGCAAATATATCCAATAAAGTTGATAGCCGGGCAATAGTTTGCTTTACAGTTGTTTTTGTTGGTGAAGTAATCGTTTTTTCAACTATAATATACTTAAAATATATACATAAAATATGTACATAATATTCCATGCCTAATCTCTATAATCTCTATCGGAATGTGTTAATCTAACGTATGCCTCGGCTTCCTTCCATTCTATCTCCATGTCCCATCCCGAGATATTCTCAATCGCAATGCTAATAATTTTTTCTTTTAATTATCCCAATGAAATTGTTCCCGCTCATTTCATTGATGGGTGACCCAAAATTTTCAATTCTCAAACGTAGTCAGCTGAGTAGAATAATTATTTACAATATGTTGAGTAGAATAAATATGTTGAATATGTTCATATGCAACATTTTTGATAGGTTTTAAAGGATTTTTTCCAAATTTTAAATAACATAAAATTAAAAAATAAAAAATTTAATTATTAAATTAATATGAAATATGTTAGATATGTTTTAAAGGTTTTTTTCTAATTTTTAAATAACATAAAATTAAAAAATAAATAATATAATTATTAAATTAATTTAATGAAATATGATTTTATTATTATAATATATATATTATAAAATTAATTTATTATTAAAAATAAATTTTAAATTAATAAAAAAAAATCTATATTGCTTTTTAATATGCTTTCTATTATTATATACTTTTATTAATACTATATCATAAATTCAAAATATCAAAGCCTAATTGTTAATAAATGTTATCATATCTATAAATATTTTTAAACACTAAGGTGCTAAAGTTATGGGTATCAATCTCCATGATGTAAAAGATGGTTCAATGTGCTCTCTCATAAAATAAGTCAAGTCTTATTTAATAAAATTAGGCAAAGAATATATTTTTTAATACAAACATATAGAATATATTTTGTGAAATTTCATTTAAATATTGACATTATACTTGAAAAAATATGAAGCTTTGTCATTAAAAGTATATTATGACGTTGCCAAGATAAAGAATGTAACACTATGATAAATAACTCACATAAACATAAAACTCAACACATAGCACCATTTTTTAAAAAGATGGTTCAATGTGCTCTCTTATAATATAAGCAAAGTATTTTCTAATAAAATTAGGCAAAGAATATAAATTTATAATACAACCTATAGAATATATTTTGTGAAAATTTGTTTAATTGTTGACATTATACTTAAAACAATATGAAGTTCTGCCATTAAAAGTATATTATGACATTATCAAGATAAAGAATATAACACTATGTCAAATAACTCACATAAACATAAAGCTCAACACATAACGCGATTTTTTAAAAAAGAAAGGGAATTGCCAATGAGAAAGGTATGCATATGCTATGTGCTGCTTCACATTTTCATAGTGGACCATATCTCATGTTTGGCTACAATATCTACAAAAGCAATGATGGATGGGTGTATTTTTTCAATTGTTTTCATAGGTGAGAATTATTGGTGTTCGAATATAAAGACTAATAACTACTATAATTTAAAGATATATATATTAAAAATGAAATCGTGAATATCAATATATTAAAAAAAAAACAACAGTTAAATATAATATTTTTATTTTTATATGTTTATTTTAAAAGTTAATTTATAATAAAAGATATTATGTAGATATTTTTTTTAAAAGCTATTATGTGTTAAAGATAATATATTTGATATTGGAATATCAAATGTGAATTTTGAGTTTTTCTAATATTGATATGTTATTTTTTACACAAAATATAACACATGTTTTTATTAATGCAATTTTTGAGTATCTAAATGATAGAATATTGCTACAAAAACTTGTGAAGTTGTAGAGAACATATTATTCTTGCACAACTATTTTTTCAAAATTTATAATCTTAATTTTATATATTTTTTAAATTATGAAAGTCATTATATCTTTGAAATTGTAGTCTTCCATCGGTGCAACCTAAAAGGATCTTATCATTATCGAACAATTCTTTCTTTTAGATTATAGGTCTCAATATCCTTTAGTGCATCATATAACTTTTTTCCAAATGGTTAAGGCCCCCAAAAGTTGTAGCTGAAATAAGCAAGGTTTGTATTTTAAGGTTTTGATAAATATCAAGAGAAAAATGTATTAAAAATAGTAAAAATATTAATTTAAAAAATTATACATTTAAAATCCACATAGTCGACTCTATCTATGTATGTAGTTTCATGGACAACATATTTGTCTAGCTTATAGATACATAACATCAAAAATAGAAATGAGTATGTGTGTGTGTGTTCTTAAAGATTTATGTTTTCATGATGCATCCCAAATACTGGGTTTGTGATAACAAACCTATATTTAAAGCAACCAAGTCACTGTGCACATAGGATTATCACTAGGAAAATTCTAAATTCAAAAAAATGCATGTGTGTTTTTAGTACCAACAATGTGTGCACATCCCTAGTGCTAGGAATGCAGACGTGTTCTTATAGCTAGTGACTTCAACACATGGGAAATGGTTGAGGTGGGTCTAGGTGGGTTGGGGAGGGTGAGAGAGGGAGGGATAGAGGAGCCAATGAAGATAAATAAAGAAATAAAGAGATAGATGAAGAGAGAGTGGCTAGGGGGGGGAGAATGAGTTGATGAGAAATGGTTGAAGTGAGTTTGAAGGGGCAAAGGGGTGAAAGCAAGAGGGATAGAGGGGTCAAGAGAGATAAAGAGAGAGAGGGGGGCCATGGGGAGAATGAATTGGTGAGTGAGGAGAGAGAGTGAGAGAGATAAGGAAAGAGGGTCATAAAGGGAAAGGAAGGGAGATATTTGTGGTTGACACAGGGAGAGAGACAAATTTTGAGGAGAATGTTGTGAAGGAGTGATTGAGAGAGAGAGAGAGGGAAAAACAAGAGAGCAGGAGAAGAGAATGTGTGTGAGTGAGTTAGAGTGGGGCAAGGGAGAAAGAGAGAAAAATGGAGAGAGAGGAGGGGTGAGACAGATGAAGAGTGAGAGTTATAAAGATGTTGTAGGGGGAAGAGAATTAGAGATGGGGAGGGAGTGGGGATGAGAGAGAGAGAAGGATAAATGGAGGGAGATAGAGACAGACCTGTAGAGTAGAAAGAGACGGGGGGGGGGGGGGGGGGGATGTTATTGTGAAGTAAAGAATGAGTGAAGGAGGGGGAGGGAGGGAGAGGGGAAGAGAGGAGGGGGGGGGGAGAGAGAGAGAGAGAAGCATAGATGAATGGAGAAGATAGTGGGAGAGAGAGGGAATAAGAGATTGAGAGAGGGGGGGGATAAGAGATTGAGAGAGAGAGAGAGGGAACTAAGAGAGAGGAGAGAGGGGGAGAGGAGAGAGAGATAAATAGAAGGGGGCGAGGCAGGGATGGAAAGAGAGAGAGGCAAAGAAGGAGGTGAGAAGGAAAGAAGGGGAGATAGAGAAAGAGTCAAAGAATGAGTGGAAAAGGGAGGGAGAGAGAGAAAAGTGGATATGGAGAGGGAGTGAGTGAGAGAAGGGATGGGGGAGGTGAGACACAAAGAAACATAAGAAGAAAGGGAGGGACAAATATAGAGCTAAAGTGGGGAGATAGAGGGAGGAAAAGAGAGAGATAGAGAGAGAGGTAAAGAGAGAGAGAAAGTGACAGGGAAGAAGGGGATATAGATAGTGAAGGAGTGATTAGAGAGGGAGAAGTAGAGAGGGAAGGAGATAGAGACAGAGAGTGAGAGGGATAGAGAGAGAGGGACATAGGTGGTGTGAGGGGAAAATAGGAGGAGAGAGAGGGAAGAAGAGAGACAAAGATAGAGAGAATGAGAGGTAGAGAGAGAGAGAGAGAGTGGTGGGGGAGAGAGGGAGAGAGAGAATGAGAGGGGGGAGGGAGATAGAGACAAAGGGGGAAGAAGATACATAGAGACAGATAAAATATCTAACTAGAAATAGAGAGATAGAGAGTGGTGTGGGGAAGATGATAGAGAGCGGTGGACATAAAGAGTGAGAGAGAAGGAGGGAGGGAGGGAGGGATGGAGTGGAGAGGGAAGAGAGAAGAATATTGAGAAAGAGGAGGGGGAAGAGAGAGAAATAGAGGGAGTGAGGGAGGGAGTAGAGAGTGGGAAAGAGATATAGGGAAGAAGTGTGTGTGTGTGAGAGAGATAGTGAGATAGAGAGATAAAGAAGAAGATAGGGAGGGACAAAGAGATAGAGCTAGAGGAGGAAGAGAGAGGGGGAGGATATGAATAGATGTAGAGAGGGAGAGTGATACATATGGAGGGAGAGGGAGAGACAGGGACGGAGATAGAGATAAATATGGAGGGGAGAGAGAGAGAGGGATATAAGTGTCATGAGGGGGAAAGAAGGGGGGAGAGAGGGGGAATAAAAGAGAGAAAATGAGAATCAAAGAGAGTGTGTGAGAGAGTGATATGGGAGAGAGATATTTAGGGGATGAGGGAGGGAGAGAGAAGAAGAGAGGGAGGGAGATAGAGACAAAGGTGGAAGAAGACATAGAAAGACATAAAAATATATGTAGAGAGAGAGAGAGAGAGAGAGAGAGAGAGAGAGAGAGAGAAGGATAAAGGGAGGGATATAGAGATAAAGGGGAAGAAGAGCTAGAGAGAGACAAATATGTAAATGGAAATAGAAAGATAGAGAGTGGAGGGGAGATAAAGAGAGAGGGGGAAGGGGACAGGGAGGTAGGAGAGAGAGAAGGAGGGGAGGGAGATTGAGAGAGGAGAGAGAGGGAGAGATAGTGGAAGAAGAGAGAGATAAAGAGGGAAGAAGAAAGAGAGAGAAGGAAGAGAGGGAGTGAGGAAGAGATGATAATGGGGTAGAGAGGATAACGGGGGAGAGAGGGAGAGAGAGAGAGAGAGAGAGAAATAGATAGGGAGATAGAGACATAGATTGAAAGAAAATAGAGAGGAAAGATGAGAGAGACAATGAGAGAGAGGGGAGAGAAGAGATAGAGAGGCACAAACAAATAGGTAAATGGAAATTGAGAGATAGATAGTGGGGGGTGGAGAGAAAGAGAGCAAGGGAGGGAAGGGGACATGGAAGGAGGAGAGAGGAGGGGTGGGATATTGAAAGGGGAGAGGGGGAAATAGAGAGAGAAAAGGAGGACGAAGAGATAGATAGACAAATAGAGGGAGAGATATATTAAGGGAATATGGGAGAAAGAGAAAGGAGAGGGGGGTGGGGAGAAAGAGAGATGGGGGAGGGAAGGGAGATAGAGAGACATAGACAAATGTGTAAACGAATATAGGGAGATAGAGAGTGTGGGTGAGAGAAAGAGTTAGAGAGAGAAGGAGAGAGGGAGGGAGGAGAGAGAAAATGAGGGAGGGGAGATTGATAGAGGATAGAGTGAAGGAGGGGAGGGAGATTGAGAGAGGAGAGAGGAAGGGAGAGAGTGTGGTAGAAGAGAGATAAACTGGGAAGAAGAGAGAAGTGTAGATAGAGAGTGAGAGAGAAGGAGAGAGGGAGGTATGGAGATAGTGGAGGGGAAAGAAGAGAGAGAGAGGTGGAGATAGAGAGTGAGAGGGAAGGAGAGAGGGAGGGATGTATATAATGGAGGGAAATAAGTGAGAGATAGAAAGAGAGAGGGAGAGATATAGTGGGGGGGTGGGGTTGAGAGAGAGAGAGATGGTGGGGGGATAGAAAGGGATTAAGAGATAGATAGAGAGAGGGAGATGTGAAGAGAGGGACAAAGAGTGATGCAGGAGAGGGTGATAGATATAGTGAGAGAGAGGGAGAGACAAAGACATTGAAGGGGGGAATAGAGAGAGGGAGAGAGAGAAATTGTAAAGGTTGGGGGATAGAGACAGACACATGCACACTTTATATAATGCATGCATGGTCTTGGCATTACCAAGATAATGTGAGAAGGTGAGATATGAAGGTAGGTAGGGAAGGTAATGTAGTGTACCTACGTCTCGCGAATGCATTCTCATTGTTAATAAATCATACAAATTCACTAAGCACATGCACATTTCTAATAATGCATGCAACTTTTTTTGCTAGAATTTACCCCATGTACTTGCCACTTACTGGACACCCAAACACAAATTTAGAGAACATGCTCAAAAGAGCAACGACTATGTTAACACTTGATATGAGCTTTTTTGTAATTAGAAAGAATATTTTTATCCACCTATGTTATTAGCAATCAATTTTTTGTGTTGTTATGTAACTAGATGATGCAAGGGCGTTTGTAAAAACTCAATTGACCGTGAAGGTCAAAAACTTTTACCAGAGGATTTGGTTCCTCAATGTGTGGGATTTTTAGGATAGAGTTCATTTTATTACCATGTAATCCATTAAATATAGCTATTTGTTATGAATTTTTTTAATTATGCCAAGTTACGCTTGTTTGATCCGATGCTCGTAGATATGGAACAATGCCACATATGTATTTAATGAATATTCACGTACATGTTATATGTATGACTTCTGAAATGAAAATAATCGCTAAAATACTAACCATAGGAATAATATTTAAATCCTTAAAAAATTCCCTATTGAGGATGCATCCCAAAGGGAATTCCAATGGTTGATGAGGACTGAGCAAGGGTAATGCTAGATTTGATGTATGGGAAAGACTGAGGCAAAAAGAAGAATGGAAAAATGCTAGGGCTCAAATGTTAGAGAGAATCATTTAGTTTAAAATAACCTCAAGGGTTCGATGCCATCTTAGACTGAGGATAAACTCCACACTTAAATGAATTCTCATTATAAAGGTGCCATATGTATATAAAACAATTGATGCAACCTTTGGTTTCATATCCTAAGATAGTATGACTCTTCCTACCCACCTATGATTCTTCCCTTTCCATTATTTATACTATTTACAATTGGAAAAAAATCCCAAAGGATTGTGTGTCCAACAGTCATAGTGGTAATTTGAAGGGCATCATCTTCCACTATACCCCAATAATGGAGCTAAGAAGTACGATCTCTATCCCATCCTTGCTTGAGCCTTGTGAGTTTTAATTATGTTTGGTGTTGTGATTGGAATCCTTTCTTTCGTGTTCTCATTGTTCATGTTAGACAACTTATATATTAAGTACCTAAACATAACCTTACTTTCAATATGGGGAACATTTGACCCCTAAAATGAGGGCAAGGTAGGGTAAATTTCCTTTAATTTTAAAATTGTTTATTATAAAATGATTTTCTATTTGCTTGTTTTTCCTCCAACTATCTCTAAAAACAATGTATCCCCTAACTTCACAAACATAAAATAACATGGTGATAATAAGTGTAAAAGAGAAACTTTTTTACCCATATCCAAGACTCATCTTCTTTACAATTGCTCTCAAGGCCATAATAAGCTTTCCAACCTCCATTATCCTTCTTTCAACACTACAATTCCAATTTATCTTGTGATGGAAATATGAAATGTCTTGTTCCATATTGTTATCATAAATAAAATTAAGATATGTAAGCTTAGTATTCACAAATATACTTGAGATAGTAAAAAAATATAAGAACATTGATTTCCTTTTGAAGGTTTTTAGTTTGCTTTATCCTGGATAGTTGGGATGAATGATAGTCATTTTCACCACCTAAGTTCAATTCCTATAAATGACATAATGAATTTTGTTGTAATGACTTCAAGTCTTGTTATTGAGTTTGAATAGTCCCTTAAGAGCCAGACATGTATATTCCTCATATAAAATATATTCCATAATCATCTTCTAAAATCTAATCACTACAATACATTTAAAAGAAATTAATTTTAAATTTAAGAAAATTTCGGAGGTTTTTTTTTTTTTTAAATATTAAGATTTCTTTATGTGAATCAGTATTTTATTTTAATGTCTTTTCCAAATTCATATAGGAATCAATATTGTTTTATTTTAATGTGTTTCAGGAAATTACTGATGTCATTTCCAGAGATATTGCAATATTTAGTATACCAAAGTAAAATATTTATTTATATTTTTAAATTTAGAAATTGGAATAATTTAATGGTGGCCTATTTCCACTGAAAGACAATTTTTATATCATATTAACCCCCTCAACTTGGTGGCGTTAACTTTGAGTTAACTCAAGTCCCGTTGAAGATATATGATGATGTACTGGAAAATGTAAAGACTTTATGTAAAGCGCCCATGTCTCCTTCTTATCCGTTCACAATGAGCATCAAATTTATCCGTAACTCCACTCACTCAGGTCTCGCATAAGCTTTTACTAAAGCAACTGTTGCATGATACTTAAATTCAAGCAAAGCAAAAATCCGTGCAATAATTGAATTAGAGGATCGAATTCTCAGTGGACTGCTCAAATCACCGAGCTCTCAAATATTTTATTCTTCTTTGGAGACCAATAGTATTTTCCGAAAAAGGGCGGAGAAGTTTCTAAACCTTGTTCCTAAAATAGTCTGCTCCTCTAAAGAAGATAACTTAATGTAACTTAATGGTTTGAAGGATCAATCAGAGTCATACAGTTCGGTTCTTAGTGGTGATTTAGACTCCATAAGACTTGGCTGAGCCCAATGTAATTATTCAAGGCCACCAAGATTGGTGGTTCGCCATACAACCTGCAAGACTGAAACTACAACCATTATTTAAAAGATGGTAGTAATGCTTTAGAAGGATATTATTTGAGTGTTACATTATGGGAAGATTAAATTATTTAAATGTTTCTTTAATATCAATTTTTTTTTTAAATGAAATATGTAGGGCAAAATATATATATAATTTTTTAAAAAATTATAATTATTAAATTAATTTAAATAATTTAATGAAATATAAGTATATTAGTTTCTTTAATATCAATTTTTTTTTTAATGAAATATGTAGGGCAATATATATATATATATATATATAATTTTTTAAAAAATTATAATTATTAAATTAATTTAAATAATTTAATGAAATATAAGTATATTATACTAATATAAATAAATATGTATTTTAAAATTAATTTATTATTATAAATATATTTTAAATTAATAAAAATATATAAGTCATATATTTCTTCTTATACATGTTTTTCATTAATATACATCTTTATTAATACCTTATCATAAATTCAAAATATCAAAGTCTTATGATTAAGAATAAATGTTATTATATCTAAACATTTCTTAAACATGTCTAACAAAAAATGTTATTATATCTAAAAATTTCTTAAACGTGACGATGCCTAGTTCCGGGCCTCAATCTCATCAAAATACATGAATGGATACAAAACATTGTTCAATGTGTTCTCAGATATATATTTAAGTATTTTTTAATAAAATTAGGTAAAGATTATAAATTTTCACTACAAATATATAGAATATGCTCTATTTTTGTTTAAATTATTAACATTATACTTAAAACAATATGAATTTGTGTCATTAAAAGTAGATTATGTTGTGAAGGGTTATTTCACGGGTGAAAAGAAAAGAAAGTAACTATGTTAGATAGCTCACACAAAAATGAGGCTCAACAGATAGAAAAGGGAATTGCCAATTAGTTAGGTAGGCACGCATATGCCATGTGCTGCTACAATATCTATAAAGCCAATGATGATGGATGAATTTAAAAAAATTATTATTTGAAATTAAATTAAATTTTATACAAATTAAATTAAATTTATATATGATTATTTTATATTTATTTTAATTTCGAATTTATTGTAGATTTTTCTATTAAATTTTTCAAAGTGAAAAAGAGGTTTGCACACATAAACACCTAATTTATTGTAAATTTTAATTTTTTTGGTATGTAAAATATGAGGAAATGTTTGTACCTCCGCTGAAGTGAAAATCTAGGTTTGAACAAAAAAATTGTCAGTTTCTACAGAGTTGATATATAATGTGATTTAAGTGCCCTTTGTCTTATTTCTTAGAGGCATGAAGTGATAATGATAATGGTATCTAGACGGTTGTGACAATTTCTTTTCTCTTCTGAAGAAGAAGCGAAGAAAACAATTATTTGAAACTTCTCTGATTTTTCTTTACTTCTTCTATTCACTAATTTTTCTCAAATTTTAATGATCAAAACAATCATTGTATTGATATTGGTAGACACATAATATATATAACATTATTAAATTTTATAAATATTTACACTTACATATCTCTCCCTATACCAGCTTAGATCTATTCTTAACTCCAGATCTATTAAGGGTTGAGAGGCTAGATCTATTCTTAACTCCAGATCTATTAAGGGTTGAGAGGGATCAAATCTGTTGACCTGAAAACCTCTTTTTTTTACTGTAAAACTTGAGCAAATGTTTACACCCTAGAGATTTGATGCCACTTGGTGTTGGATAGATTCGAAGAATGAATATAGATTGGTTTAATAATTAATTAATTTTATTTTTATTTTTTATTTTATTTTATTTTTTATTTTTATGTATCAAAATGTTTTAATTAATAATTATAATCATTTTTATTTTTATTTTTACAATATCTCTTCCATATTTTTATTTTTATATGCTTATTAATGAAAATTAAAAATGAATACAAAAATATTATTTTAATTTATATGGTAAAATAGATCAAATTATAACTACTACTTATATCTTATATATTTTAATGTGATTGAGGGTTTAGATATGTTAGAGAAAGATTTCGGCGAAAATCACATGGAATCTCATTTGTCGACGCGTTTCGAACCAACCAGTGTGGTTCATCGTCAGGACAAGTTGAAGAACAGTTACAGATTTAGCATGTTAAATAGACCGAGCAATTCCCAAAAGTACAATATTTTTTCCTTCTCAATTCCCTATCATTAGCCACACCTCCAATCTTCTTGACTTATTAAGCTAGCCCAACTAGAGCGATCTTGGAATGCTTCTTTCCCTACTCTTTGATCACAAAAACAAGATTTTGAAGAATGACAATTAGACTATCTTTTCATAAGGTCGTTAATCATCATCATCATCAATTAAAAAAATATTATAATGAGAGATGATTTTTTTGCATGTACTATTGATGAGCCATGATATTGGCCCATGCTATTGTAACAACACCTATTTACAAGTTAATAATATCTATTGTAAAATGGTTGTGAATGTCCATTGTTAACACTATTGTTTATTGTAAGTATTAAAGTTTTTATATGCTTATTAATTAAATTTAAATATGGCTACAAAATCATTATTTTAATTTATAAGGTAAAATTGATCTTACTTTATAGATACTTATATATTTCATTGTGATATGTATATTATGATTTTCTTTTATCCTATTGTTTATTGTAAGCATTCAAGTTTTTATATGCTTATTAATTAAATTTAAATATGGCTACAAAATCATTATTTTAATTTATAAGGTAAAATTGATCTTACTTTATAGCTACTTATATATTTGATTGTGATATTTATATTATGATTTTCTTTTATCTAAAAATTTACTAGTAATTTTATTAATAAAAACAAAAATACAATATAACAAATTGAATTTTATTATTTTTATTACTTTTAACTTTTAACTGACTCTACAACATCTCCCAGGCTCTATATTACTTTTAACCTTTTATTATTATTTAATTGAGCTGACATGTAAATGTTTACAAATCCTACTTCGTGTAAATTGAACATAAATATAAATTCAATATATTTACTGAAGATGTAAAAATGTTTACATATATTACATTTACACATATACCTCTACTGGATTGTAGAGTGCCTCTCTAATGGGTTGTAGAGCACCTCTCAACACAACTAGAGTGTAAAGTGCCTCTCAATACAATAAGTATTAGTATTGAAAATTAAAAATAATAACTATATAATTTAACTATATATTAAAAATAAATATTTAAATATAATATCTATATTTTTATACGTAAACTATTTTATGTAAAAAGTGTCATATACATGTTTATCAGTCCATTGTAATCGATTTTTTAGTTGTAGCATTAATCTCTCTGGGGACTAACCGTCTCAACCTAAAGTTTAGGTGCTCATTTCATAAAGATGGTTTCCAAAATTATTAAATAAATGCACAAAACTATTAAATAAATGTATAAAAATTTTGATCGTCTTAATTAGCCTCTTTCCGAGGCAAAAGGTGGAAAAAGGCCATGCTAGTAGTATAATTTCTATATTTTTCATATAATTTTTGGTAATCGAAACTAATGTTGACTGGCATTTAATATTTGGTTCATGTTTGCGTTTTTTCACTTATGAATGGTCTGTTTCTATATATATATATAAGTATCGAACGTATCGATGTCTTATAAAGGCAACGACACACCACTTGTCAGGTAATCGGCACGCCACATCACATACCACCAAGCTATCGATGTCTCGTCAAGGCACCAACACACCACTTGTCAGGTAAGCGGCACGCCACAACACATACCACCAAGCTATGTGGCCATGTGCACGTGAACCTGTAGATGATTATTTAAGCATGTCAGACTGTAGATGACTATAGATGATGATTTAAACATGACAGACTGTAGATGATTGTAGATGATTCTTTCAGCATGGCAGAGGCAGGATCGTCGGGTGGTTGTTCCATGTTTATTCAGAGTTGGAAGCTTCAAGCTGATTGTGAGAGTACTTAAACTCGTCCCCGTTGAATTCATCATCTGTGCTTGCCCCTATCAAATTCATCATACGTGCTTGGTTAAACCGTGAATTTCTATCTTACATGAACTGGATGAACTGGTTAACCTAAGCTGTCGGATTCTCTTCCTCAACTTGGTGTTCGACCTCAATGGGATAAGACGTGGCTTGATTTAATTTTGATTTAATTGAGCTCACATGTAAAAATTTACAAATCCTAATTCTTGTAAATTGAACATAAATATAAATTCAATATATATTCACTCGAGATGTAAAAATGTTTACATACTTATATTATATTTACACATCTACCCTCTATTAGGTTGTAGAGCGCCTCTCTAGTGGGTTGTAGAGCATCTATCACCAACTCTCTACTAGGTTGTAGAGCATCTCTCAACACAACTAGAATGTAAAGTGCCTCTCAATATAATAATTATTAATATTAAAAGTTAAAAATAATAACTAATATAGTTTAACGATATATTAAAAATAAATACTTAAATATAATGTCTATATTTTTATATGTAAGCTATTTTATATAAAAGGTATCATATACATGCTTATTTCTATATATTTATATAAAGGTTATTATTTTGTGTAAAGAATATAACATTTGACATTAGATAATAAGTTTTCTTACTATTCAATTCTTATGTCTTTTCACTATGTATTAATTGGTAAGTTGTCACAAGAGATGTCTTTCCTTCTTCAAGATTCTACACTCATTATAGAGATTTATTTCCTTCCTTTTTAGGTTTATTTATTTACTCTACTAAGTGTCATACATGGAAAATCATGAAATTCAAGCGAAGAATTCCAGCAATCTATAAAATCAATTTTTCAAGCAACAAAAATAGTTTTTCTTTCTTGAAACCACAACAATATTTTTTTTAGGTTTATTTATTTACTTTACTAAGTGTCATACATGGAAAATCATGAAATTCAAGCTAAGAATTTGTAACACCCTCCTCCCACATTTACCAAGCTAACCGGTACACTAGGGTAAACATGTGACAAGAGGCTACTATGATGTGATTCAAATTCCCATGTATAGTTAAGGAAGTGGAATTGACAAAAAAATCCAATATGACCTTACAAACATGCTACAAAACCTTCAAGAGCCAACCAATCCTTCTAGGTGACCAGCCCCTAAGATAATTTGTCATTTTGTTGATCTTGACCCTCAGCCACTCCCATGACAAGCCATGCATGCGACTGAGACCTTCTATTCACTCCCATAGAAGGGCATGCGAGTGACCGTGGACTTTTCCAGTCAATTCTAAGCCAACGACCCCAGATTCTATGACACTTTTTTAGGGCTAAGGCTCAGGCTATTGCCCATAACTTCATGAAACTTTCAGAAGTGACAAATAACAATGGAATAATGCTACTAATGAAATGATTTAACCAAGTACTTCTGAACCCCTACTAGCCATGACAAACATTTCGTCAAACATGTCACAAATACGAAATGTACAGGTCATAATAATAGATCTAAGCATAGGGGTCTCATACTTATTTGAGATTCGTAAAGAAGCTTTGATATCTCATCATAATAGATGCATTATCATTTATTCGGTCGTATATTCATTTTTCATTCATTTAATAATAAAAACATGATGAAATCCATACATCAAGTTTTTCATAAAGCATACTCATAACCAACATATAACCACCATATAACCAACATAAATAAAAATGATATGAAAACCATAAATACCACATATTAGCAAGTACATTTACACATGAAATACCAAGGAGAAGGAGCTCTTATTAATAAATGCATAAGCCAACCAGGTGTGGGACTTCCACGAACCACTCGACCATAGATTGGCTTAACCAAATCTTTCTTTCATCCAATCAACCTCGTGTCATATTCCAAGCATGAATATGGGGCTCATAACAAAACCAACTAGGGTTTCCAGAGGCCAAACCACCTCAACCCTCATCAATACAACCAGGCTTTACCACAATCCCACTAGATCACTAGGCCCTAAACAAGCATGAATGCCTATGAAATTCTCCACCTAAACCGTGAGGAATTTGTCTATCGCAACCTCTTAGTTTTACCGTGTATTCCATTATTACCAGTGAAGGGATTCTTAAGCCTATGAAGTCACCACCCTCCAGGATTTACCGTGTCTCCATCCATTATTGGCTAAGGGATACCTAGGACCAATCAAGGGTATTCACATCCGGGATTTACTGTGTATCCCACCATTCATTGCTCGAGGATTCCTATGCCCAATCGAGGTGTTCACATCTAGGATTTATCATGTATCCCATTCTGGGATTCCTAGGACTTGTGATTAATCTTGAGACCACCCCACTCAGCTTCAAATCCATCTGACAATTCAGCTCAACCAAATACAATAGAAACCACCACACCATGGCTATCTGAAAGTGGTAAGGCAAAGTTGAACAACACTATCACACCTGGAAAAACCCATGCCAATGAAAACAAGAGAACTAAGAACACACATGCATGCCAAAGCTAGCAAGGAAATCACACATGAAAATCAATACCTACAAGTAGTCCCACTGTAGTCGCTTGATCCTGATCTTCTTTGCTTGATATTTTCTTCCCTTACCTTCATTTCTCTTCCTTTTCCTTCTTTCCTCTAATGTTAGAGTGCTCCAATAATTCTCTAAGTGTCTAAGAGTATGAGAGAGAGAGAGAGAATAGAGAGACAACTCCAAAACTAAACTGACAAAAGGTACCAACTGATCCTCAATAGCCTTTTTGTTAATGAGGCCTCTATTTTCTTCACTTTCCATTATTTTTTTCATTTTCCTCCTCACATGCAACTTCTGACATTTCACATTCCTTTTCTCCTAATTTCCTTTATTTCATAAATAAAAATGCCAATTAATACCACTTTGCCTTTTCAAAGCCTTTTCCATTTCCTTTGCCAATTTCCTTAGCTATATTAAACCAAATGAACACCCACACTAGGATGTCTTGCCCAACATTAAGCTTCGAATAAGTGTCTCATGACATTGGTTATTATATTTCCTTTATTAACTTTTATTACATGGAATTTTGACCAAGGTTGTTATAGAACCCTCCCCCTTGGGGGAAAATCATCCTTGGTGTTCAATGACACTTACAACCAACAAACTGCTGAAATAAAAACATACTTCCCATGGAGCTTTATAAGTTAGCTCGATGCATTATTTATAATGACGAAGATGCTGAGAAGAAAACCAACATAACAACATAACAACACGACAACCATAATGACATGCCACCCATACCGCTTATTGGAGCTTTATAACAAAACTCATGGTGGTATTTACATCCATATACATATATATACGTGTGCCAAAACATCACACCAAAACATATGCCAAAAACATTCGCTCAACTAGTGAATAGAGAAGGATACATCACTTGCATATGATCCGCCATCTCCCATGTAGCTTCATCAGGCCCAAAGTACGTCCACTGCATTTTAACCAACTCGATTGCTTGGTTCCGAAGCATGAGCATCTTTCTCTAAAAGATACACTGAGGTTTCAGCTAGAATTCTCCTCCTTGAAAGGTCCACAAAACTGAGGTGCCAGCTTCACACATGACCCAATCCTCAAGGAGCTCTTCTCGGTCTTTATGCATAGATACCCTTGTCCCCAACCAGAAAATCCTTAAACAACCTGTTTCGATCTGCATAACTTTTCTGCTTGTCTTATAATGCCTTTAGATTCCTCTTGATTACCTACATTTCTTGTTCCATCTCTACCAACATGTCTGGTCCAATCAATACCTTGTTCACCGAATCACTCCAACTAATGGGAGTATTACAACTCCGCTCGTATAGTGCCTCGAACAGACTCATCCTTAGTGACCCCTAATATGCATTATTATAATCAAACTCAACTAATGGAATGTACTCCTCACATCTCCTTAGTTGATGCATCACATACATCCTCAACATGTCCTCCAATATCTCTCTCTCTCTCTCTCTCTCTCTCTCTCTCTCGTCCAACTCTGTCACTATCTCCCTCCCTCTCTCCTTCTCTCCCCTCCTTCTCTCCATCCCTCCTTTTTCGTTCAATATCACCACTAAGCATAAACATTCTCTCTCCATCTCTTCCTTGTCACTCCCTCTCTCTCTCTCTCCACGTTTTTCTCTCTATGTCTTTTTTCTTCCCTCGCTTTCTCTCCTTCCAACTCCATCTTTCTATCCCTCCCTCTCTCCTCCTTCTATCTCTCCACCTCCATCACTCTATGTCTATATTCTTTCCTCCCATATATATCTAAAATTAATATATATCATTATAATAAAAAAAAATATTATATTAAATTTAATATTGTACTAATTAAAATTTATTAAGTTGAATAATATTAATATTAATATTATATTTAATCATAATATTAATATGAATATTAAACTTTCAATAATAATATTAGATTTAATGAAGTTTTTTACATGGCATGAAAGCAAAATTTATAATAAAACTAAATCAAAGGAATATATTCCAACATTACAACTTTGACATGGAAATATTTATGTGTATAGAGATTTAATATATCCATAGGATATGGTTTTCCTTTTAAAGATTTATTTTACAAATAATTAATTAAAGGAAATATTAAATGATTTTAGAGCAAGATTTTGGATTCTTTATGTTGAATTAACCTTTTTACTTTGATTTAAGAAATAGTAGTGACTTTATTAAAGAGTAAAGATGTTTAGAATTTCACCTAATTTGGAATTTTAATGTGGTAAAAATATTTGTTGAAGGTAAATTTATGATCCATTCAAATTCAACGTATATAATAAAAGAACTATTAAATGCATGAGATAATTGTATTGTAATTTTTTTATCTAAATGCATGAGATATTTGTATTGTAGTTTTTTTTTTTTTAATCTATATGGTTATTTTCATTTTTGTTTCGGGCCAACATTATTTTTTTCTATTTTCATTATTGAGTAGAGAGGTTTGGGGCCAACATTATTTTTTTCTATTTTTATTATTGAGCAAAGATGTCCATTCTACAGCGTAGTGTGGAGGCTATGTGTAAGTATGTTTGTGCTCAACTTGGAGTTGATGTCCCTCTTAAAATAAAATAAAATATTCTCTAAATAGAAAATAACTGTGAACAATAATAAAAAAGAAAAAAGAAAAATTACACATTGTATTTTGCACTCTAAAATAAGTTTACACCAGAAGAAATTCTATCCCTCTCGTCTCATTTTAGATCCGTGCTTAACATTGATCTATGCTAGTTATTATTTATTGGAGAGACAAACATAAACATTATTTAGATTTCTAATTTTTACACACATTAGCTAAAATTTAACTTTGAGCATGGACATACTTACACATCGGGGTCATACTAGCTATAGAAAGTTCCTCTCGTTGTGCGAGATCCATTTAACTCCAGATCTATCATGCCCCAAGAGCGACCCAATCCCTCGAGGTGCAAACCTTCTTTATGGAGTGTAGAATTTGAGGAAAGGTTTGCACATCGAGGAATTTTATCCCTTTGGGTGCATGATAGATCCAGAATTAGATGGAGTTAGGGTTAGATTAGTATTTGTGTTTAAAATGTATTTTTCTTTTTGCCTAAACATAAAAAAGTATTTTTGTGCATTGAGTGTGAAGATGGTATGCTATCACATAAACACAGATAACCATGGTGAATTGGTAACACTTAGGAGTAATCTTGGTTATACCCAATACCAAATCTTCATACTATCATTATAAAGTCAAGTGTATATCCAATACACCAGAAGTAAAACTTATGGCTTAAAAAGATTGAGCTTCATATGAGTAGTGTGGGGTACCTACTTTTCAAGTCTTTTCACCATGGACAAAACATGTCCCTAAAAATTAAACTCAAAGTGAATAAAAAACAAACTAGTTTCCTAAACATTTAATTACCAACTCGAAACATATAAAAATTTAGTTTCTAAAATACAATGATTTGTAATGTGCCTTGTCAATATTTATTTGGTTATGAAATATTTCCTTTCTTTATTAAAAAAATCCATTTCACATACTTTCCCATGCATTCTTTTTATTGTTAAAATAATGTGAAATATTAGCCTAAACCCAAATATATCTAGGTTTTTATTCTAAAGAATAACCACACGAAAGTGATGTATTTTATTATTATTAGTCCCTGCCGGGGACTATAAGCGATCGATAGATCGCTGACTTTGGGTTGACCGCGGCGATATTTGGAAATATTTCATGGTTTTCCTAAGTCGGACTAAGGTTTACGGGGCGGAAGCGAATGGGGGTCTTATTACGCGCTTCGCATGGATCGAGGCGAATGGCAGGTGGCGCGCGTGAGGGGCACGTGGTTGCATGCGCTCTGGTGGTCTGATCGCTCGCCAGGTGTCCGTCCTCGAGATTGGGGAATGTTCTGTTTGTGTTTTACTGTCTTCGCGGCATTTGGGTTGGTATTGTTACTTGCTTGTTTGGCTGTGTAGTCTGTGCGATGTTTGGTCTGCGGTAGAGTTGCACCCGGGTATTGTTATTTGCAGTCTGTGCGATTTTTCGTCTGCGGTGGAGTTCCTGCCTGCTGGGTGTGCGTTTGGTAAGTTCGGCTAAGTTAATGGCATTCTGGTTGAATACTGAGGGTGTGTGTTCTGGTTAAATACTGAGAGTTTCTCTTACCTGCATGCAAGAGTCCATGGTTATTTGAGCATTATAAGTTAATGGCATTTTGGTTGAATACTGAGGGTTTGTCTTAGCTGTGGTCGGCATGCGTTGTGGTGATCTCATCGACGGCTAGCTGTTCCTCTTCGAGATGCTGGAAAGTTCGGCTTGGGTTTTACTGTCTTCGCGGCCTTTGGGTTGGTATTGTTACTTGCTTGTTTAGCTCTGCAGTCTGTGCAATTTTTCGTCTGCAGTGGAGTTCCTGCCTGCTCGGGTGTTGTTACTTGCTTGTTTAGCTCTGCAGTCTGTGCGATTTTTCGGCTGCGGTGGGGTTCCTGTCTGCTCGGTGTGACTTTGGTAATTTCGGCTACTGTATGGCATTTTGGTTAAATATTGAGCGTTTTTGTTACCTGCATGCAAGGGTCCATTGCTATTTGGGTTTTACCCTGTTCGTGGCCTTTGGGTTATTATGATTGCTTGGTTGTTTAGCTGTGCGGTCTGTGCAATTTTTCCTTTCTATTTGTTCTATTGTCTGCGGTGAAAACACAATGCGGTTGCTGCGTGCTGTGTTACCTGCATGCAAGAGTCCATGGTCATTTGAGCATTATAAGTTAATGGCATTCTGGTTGAATTCTAGGGGTTTGTCTTAGCTGCATGGGTTTTATGCAGATTTGCGTAAATGTCTGCAGGAAGCTATGATTGTTAGTTGTATTGTTTAGAGGATAAGTTCGGCTACTGCATTATAAATTAATGGCATTTGGATTATTATTGTGAATACTGAGGGTTTGTCTTCTGGTTGAATACTGAGGTTTTCTCTTACGTGCATGCAAGAGCCCATGGTTATTTGAGCATTATAAGTTAATGGCATTCTGGTTGAATACTAAGGGTTTGTTTTAGCTGTGGTCGGCATGCACTGTGGTGGTCTGATCGGAAACCAGCTGTTGCTCCTCGAAATGCTGGAAATTTTGGCTTGGGATTTAGTGTCTTCGCGCTCTTTGGGTTTTACTGTCTTCGCGGCCGGCTTCTCGGGTATTGTTCCTTGCTTCTTTAGCTCTGCAGTCTGTGCGATTTTTCGTCTACGGTGGGGTTGTTGGCTACTCGGGTATTGTTCCTTGCTTGTTTAGCTGTGCAGTCTGTGCGATTTTTCGTCTGCGGTGGGGTTCCTGCCTGCTCGGTGTGGCTTTGGTAAGTTCGCCTGTATGGCATTCTGGTTAAATACTAAGAATTTCTGTTACGTGCATGCAAGAGTTCATGGTTATTTGGGTTTTACCCTGTTCACGGCCTTTGGGTTGTTATTGTTACTTGGTTCTTTGGCTCTGCGGTTTGTGCGATTCTTCCTTTCTATTTGTTGTATTGTCTGCGGTGAAAACAGAATGCGGTTCCTGCCTGTTCTGAGGGTTGCTGTTACCTGCATGCAAGAGTCTATGGTTATTTGAGCATTATAAGTTAATGGAATTCTGGTTGAATACTGAGGACTTGTCTTAGGTGCATGCGTTTTATGGAAATTTCGGTAAATGTCTGCGTGAAGTTGTGATTCTTAGTTGTATTGTTTAGAGATTAAGTTCGGCTATTGCATTATAAGTTAATCGCATTTGGATTATTATTGTTACTTGGTTGTTTAGCTCTACGGTGTCTGCAATTTTTCCTTTGTATTTGTTGTATTGTCTGTCGTGAAAACACAATGAGGTTGCTGCGTGCTCGGTTAACTCTGTCGCAAAGGTTTGGTTGCGGTTCTGTTGTTCCAGGTGCGGCTTGTATCCCGCAACTTTGTGTTGTCGCTTTGATAAGTTCAGCCACTGCATTATAAGTTAATGGCATTCTGGTTAAATACTGAGTGTTTCTGTTACTTGCATGCAAGATTCCATGGTTATTTGAGCATTATAAGTTAATGGCATTCTGGTTGAATACTGAGGGTTTGTCTTAGTTGCATGGGTTTTATAGAAATTTGGGTAAATGTCTGCGTGAAACTGTGATTCTTGGTCGTATTGTTTAGAGGTTAAGTTTGGGTACTGCATTATAAGTTAATGGAATTCTGGTTAAATACTGAGGCTTTCTGTTAGCTGCATGCAACAATCCATGGTTATTTGAGCATTATGAGTTAATGGCATTCTGGTTGAATACTGAGGATTTTGTGTGCAGACTTCGTTAACCAATTTCGTCATTTGCACATTTTCTCATGGTACTGGCATAGGCTGGCTTGTGCATGCATATGGTCTGGATGAGAAGGAATTTGAACGCTCGGCTTTGTTGCAGGTACGGTGTTATTCTACTAATTACTTTTTGTCAATAAGTTAAACCTTAGATTAAAATGTCATGTTAGCTAGTTATAACCAGATTGGTTCTGATATGATGTTTAACTACCTTGTTCTCCTTAGAGAGAAAAAATTGTTTTATTATGAAAACAAAGTTACATTTATTATATATGTTTCTGCATTTCACAAATATCCTTAAGCATAGGAAGTGATAAAAGTATTGCTAGTAACATATCTTGTTTCATAAACAGTTTCCAAAAATGTCAATATGACAACCCTGTCATAGTCATTCTAACATATATCGGAGCTTTGAAACGAGTTTTATCTCATAGGAAATTAGCTGCTAGATATGTCCATAAACAATCCCATAAAAAAATATAGATATAGAGATATGCTTAAGCATAGGAACTGATAAAAGTATGAGTGATAAGATATGTTGCTTGATAACCAGTTTTCAAAAATGTCAATATGACAACCCTGTCATGGTCATTCTGACATACATCACAGGTTTGAAACTAGTTTTGTCTCATAAAGAATTAGGTCCTGGATATGTTCATAAACAATGCCATAAAAAATTATAGATATAGATATTGACATTTAAAAGACATTCGATCAGCTCTCCTTCCACTCTCTGTTGAATGGGCCAAGCTCATGGTACCAAGTATAATCTTGCTTTTGACAGTCCATCAGTTTGCATGTTCCTGTCTTTGTAAACATGTTCAAACATGATCTGTTAAATACTCTGTTTAAGGCTTTAAGCAAGTCGAATCTCCTGAAATATAGGTTGAAGTTTATAATTATCCAATCGATTTGTTCCATTCATCTGATTCACCACAGTTTGTGAATCATCAAAGATCTGTAATTTTTGCGCATCTTCTTTCACATGCCACAATTGCCAACAGTCTTGCGACAATTTGCTTAGGCAGATTGTTGCTGTGTTTGCCAAAGCCGTTCTTTGAACATATTACATGTTCATCATTTATATGGATTGTACCTGCAGTGTCCGATAATGATGGATCTTGTTGAGAAGCGTTATGTAAGTATGCTTATGCACTACTCGTATCTGGTTCAGTTTCCAAAAATGTCAATATGACAGCCCTATCATAGTCATTCTAGCATATATGGGAGCTTTGAAGTGAGTTTTGTCTAATAAGAAATTAGCTGCTAGATATGTCCATAAACAGTCCCATGAAAAAATATAGATATAGAGATATGCTTAAGCATAGGAAGTGATAAAAGTATGGCTGAGAAGATATGTTGCTTCATAACCAGTGTTCAAAAATGTCAATATGGCGGCCCTGTCATGGTCATTCTGATAGGCTGATAACGAATAGCAGGAAACTTGTTAACAAAGCAACTTTGCGTTCTAGGAGTAATATCAGAGTCGAATATTCATACATCCATAACAGAATTACAAACCTGAACAAACATTAAGGACCAAAGTAAACATATACATAAATTATACGAGCGAAAAACGTTGAATACACGCCTAAGATAGGAAACCGTGCAGTTACAAAACAAACTGCAATCTTCAATATTTTAACATTTCAAACAGTTCAAAATCCCCAATTTATTTAGATTCAGAAATATTCTTAAAGTTCTGTTGCATTTGTTCATTTTGTCTTTGCATTGCTTCCTTTTGTTAACTTCATTTTGTGTTTCGATTGTTCCCTTTTGTTTACTTGCAGAAATATTCTTAGAATTATGCTCCATTCTTTTCATTATGTCTTTGCATTGTTTGCATTTCCAATTTCTTTGTTATTTACAAATATGGCTTGCTGCTAGAAATTTGATATTTGTTTACCAAGATAATGCAATAGCGTATTTTTTAAATATACATACATTTTGTTCAAAACAACCACATTCAGTTTTTGCTAACTTCATTAATTTTTTTTGCAAAGCTGTACAAGACAATTGCAAAAGCCAGCTCTGGTAAGCAATTACAAATGATGGAACAAATAATAGATGTTGACAATTACAATTTCTGATTGCAATGCATTTTGCCTGAGAACATTGATATTGTATTAAAAAGAAATGGTCTTTTTAGACTAAATGCATTTCATATGCTGTAGGAGATTGTCTATTTCACTCGTTCGAAATGCTTCTACATTTTCGTTATACTTCAAATGAATTGCGAAATGGGTTAATAGACCACTTTCTTTTTTGCTTAAAGAACAATGACGTTGAAGCAATACAGTCATATCAATATGAACTAGCACCTGAGTTCCTATACGAGTTACATGGTGTTAATGATATTGGTACATATCTTCATAAAATGCGTTATTCTGCATCTACAAATATAAAGGAATCTGAATGAGGTTTATGGGGTGATACCTTTTGCATACGTTGGTTAGCTAAATGGCTAGATATATCAATTGTAGTTTGGTCATTGACAAGAAAAACGAGATATTTGCTTTTCAATCAACATGAAAATGCAATTCCATATTGCATTCTCTTTCATGATGCAAATCCTGTTAGTGGTCATTATGAACCATTGGTTTACCAAAAGTTTCCAATTTGCATTTGCAATGAGTCTAATATCTACCTATCACCTATTTGCAAAGATGTTGAAAGCAATTGGATGCACATTGCAAATAATATGCTTTTAAATGGACTCACAATTGCAAAGCAAGTGACATATAACTGTGGTGACAGTCTCTTTAATGCAATTTGCTATTTGGTAGCAACAGAATTCAATGCAGAGTCTTTGCGACTTCACATTGTGCAATATTTTTGCAATGCAGTTATGCATAAGAATCAAGAGGCATTGCATTGTTTACAACAATACCTGGTAGTTGATGCGATACACTATACAATGAATAGCAATTGCCAACAATATCTGATAAATATGGCAGTGCCATATGAAAAAGGACAAGTGGAAGGCAGACCATTTTGCCTGCAATGGATATCTGTCATATTCAAAGTCAATATCCAAGTATGGTCCTCTGTTACTAATAGCTTTGTCAACTACAATTGCGCTTATTCAAGATGCAATGATATTGTTAACATCTTGTGATTCATGACAAATACATCGCATATTCACTATCATGCAATGATACAAGAATATGTTCACAATTCTCAACAATTGTCCATGGAAGCAAATGATGTTTGTAATCAATTGCATCATGGGCATGTACTAGAAAAAGAGCAATGTATATCTCAAGTACATTTTAGCAATAATATTGCATTTGAGATAGCATGTCATTTAGAGCAAATGCAACCAACTAAGGATTGTAGGCTGAATTATCACAAGCTAAAGAAATTCATACGTGCAAAACGCAAATGCAATGACAAATGCAAAAAACCATTTTCTAATAAGAAGTCAAAAAAGAAAAATGCAATACAAATTTATATCGAAAAAGTCGAAGACATGCCTAGGAATATATGTGCAGTTTGCAACAAATTGCATTTTGCAAAAGATATTAGGTTCTTCACTACAGATTTGCAAGAAAAGCATATGGATTTGACGTTGAACAATAGGACCTTTAGCAATGAAAACATATGTGTTTCTTGCAAGAAATCACTTGACAATGGAAAGCTACCACAATTTGCAACACCCGAACAAATAAGACGTAACATTTCATTGCCAACTGTAAATATACTTCCAGACCTAGAAGAAAGACTTGTGTCATTGAGAATTGCATTTGCACAAATCAGACAATGGGGACATAGACGGTCACAAATTGGCTTAACAGGATCAATTATCAATGTACCAGTTCATATGGACATTGTGCAAAAAGCATTGCCACAATATCTAAATGATACAATGACAATTGCAGTTGCATTGAAAAGAAGATTGCAATACAAAAATGCATACCAAACAGGTAAAGTACGTCCCATTATTGTCATGAAGGCATTGAACGAATTATGTTCTAGAAGTCTTTATAAAGCTAGCAAAATTTGTATAAATGAGAATTGGGCCCATGTTTTACAAGAGGATAATGAATACATTGTACAAAATTCAAACAGTGACAATGAAATTGATACAGATAGTGATGCAAATAATGAAGCACCTACTGAAACATTGGTGCATGGATTAATAGAATCACAACGCATCTACAATCTGCAAGACAAGATTATTGAAGTGGCCCCTGCTGAAGGACAACGACCATTAGGCATCTTCAAGGACAAATATGCAGAAAAAATGAACTTTCCAACATTATTTTATGGCGATGCACGTGATCATGACATCACAAATAGGTTTACTTACCAAAAAATTGTGCAATGGGAATTGTTACAAGCAAGTGGTGACTTCCGATATCATACAACAAATTTGTTTTTCAAGACAATGCAAATAATAATTGATAAAGTGCTTTCTTGCATATGGGTACGAATAAGAAAGGGACAACTAAAAGGCAGGAAAATATTAGCAAAAGATGTCAAGTATCGAGCAAATTTGGAAAAGTTATTCAAATCTGACATTGGATACATAGATTTCAAAAACATTCGCATATCTTCTGACCATTTGGAACAAATTAGGAAAAACATATTTGCAATGATACGACAACTAGGCCCTCCAACTTTCTTTGTGACATTCACAAGTGCACAACATCGATGGAAACCATTAGTAGATACACTTGTCAAATTGTTTAGAAATAAAGCAAAAAAAAGTGCTATTGATATATTAGAAGATGATGACATTGACTACCTTATAAGAAAATATCCAGTCACATGTAGCCAATACTATAGACATAGAATTAATGCTATAAAGCGATTGATATCTCAAGATACTACATTCTTTGGAAAAATATCTGATTACTATTTTGTAACAGAATTCCAAAATAGAGGAACTGAACATGAACATGGACTGTTATGGATAGAGAATGCTCCAATATATGGAAAAGAAAGCAACTCAGAAATTGAGAAGTTTGTTGACAATTACATCACTTGTAATACAAATCATTTGGAGCCAGATGTTGCTAAATTGCATAAACATCACCATACAAAAAGTTGTAAGAAGCGAAAAAATTCAAATTGCAGATACAACTTCCCCATGCCACCAATGAAATCAACAATGATCATTGAACCAACCAATGCAGAAAATACAAAAGTTGTAGAGAAGTCAATATCGTTTTTTGCATTCTTGGGGCAAACAAACTACAATGATTCAACAACACATGACGATTTCCTCCTAGAAATAGGGCTGCTACAAAATGAGTACATAGAACTATTGCAACATACAGTAAAGCAACCAACAATTTTCTTGAAACGAAAACCTTCTCACATTTGGAATAACAGTTTTGCAAACAATATCCCTACTTTATGGAATGCAAATACGGATACACAATTTGTGCTAAATGCATATGCTGCAGCATCATATTGTAGTTCATATATGGCCAAAATTGACAAGTCTATGACAAATGCATTTAGAAGAATACGGAAAGAGCATCAAAAAGATGAAATTGATGCTATGCAAATGATTCGTAAACTTGGAAATACATTACTCAATCTACAACAAATGTCAGCTCAACAAGCAGTGCATATAGCACTTTCATTGCCATTGAATTCTAGTTCAAGGGAATGTATATTTTTCAACACGTCTCTAGTTGATGAACGCACGTTTATGCTTAAACCACCTATTCTTTTGAAACAAGAACCTGATGATTCAGAAGATGTTATGTGCCATTCCATTGTTGACTACTACATTGGACGACCAAGTTCCATTGGCAAAATCTGCCTTGCAGAATTTGTATCAAATTACAAGAAAAATGGCAAACTGATATCTAAAAGGAAAAAACCAAATGTTATACGATTTGTCAAATATAACAAACACAATGATATTGAAAACTTTTGTCGAGAGAAATTATTGTTATATATGCCATTTGAAAATTGTGAAGATACATTGAAACAAGAATTGCCTACATGGCTCTCTGCATATACATTACATGAAAAAACAATTCAAGTTAATGAAGCCAAATTTACATATAACATCAATCCAACATGGGGTGATTTAGAGACTGCAACAAATGAGCAAATTAGTTCTTCGAGTACTAACGAAATGAATATGCAAAATCAAGAGAACAATTCCCATTATGAGGAATATGATTTGCAATCGGACTTGCAATTTCCAAAACAATTTGAAATGAAGAAAAAAATCAATCTTGGATTTCAAATTACTACCCATCCATTTTTCATGGAGAACAATGAATATTACAAACTTAGAAGAATCTTGAACAAAGAACAACAAGAAATTGTAAAAGACATTGCAATTTAAAAAAAAAAAAACCCCAAGGAACCAATTTACCTTTTTATTATAGGTGGAGCAGGTGTAGGTAAAACGCTCACAGCAAAAGCAATTTTCCAAATGCTTATACGAATTTATGATTCACAAAACACAACTGATCCTATGAAACCAAAAGGTCTAATATTAGCATACACAGGAAAAGCTGCATACAATGCAGGTGGAACAACAATCCATTCTGCATTGCTAATGCCTTTTAACAAGTCTCAACTGTTCTCGCTGAGCAAAGAAGTATTGGACAACTTATCAAAACTATATCAAGAATTGCAAGTACCTTTCATAGATGAGATCTCGATGATTGGAAGTCGGTTCTTATATTCTATTGACAATAGACTCAGAAACATAAAACATGTCCAAACAAAATACTTTGGGAACATTGACATCATATTTTGTGGTGATTTCTATCAAGCTCAACCTATCCAAGACTCTCTTATTTTTGAACAACCAACAATCAACAATCAAACAATAACACATGATTTTTGGAAGGATAATGTCAAGTGCTTCCAATTGCATATGACAATGCGACAAACAAATAAGAGATTCATATAAGTGTTAAATAGAATGCGAACAAATTGTCAAACATCTGAAGATATAACATACATGAATACAAGTTGCATGCGCCCTGTACCAAATGATCCAACATTTCCCTACTTATTTTACAGAAACAAAGATGTTGCAATGCATAACAACAAAATGTTGATGCTAATGCCTGGCAAAGAAATTTTGATTCATGCAATTGACGAAAATCAAGAGAATAACGACAATTTCACAGCTCATCAACATACGGCTATTTTGCCACCACAGCTTTTGATAAAGTTGAACATGTTAGTTGAAATGTATGCTTGTAATTATGATGCAGCAGATGGGCTAGTGAATGGTGCAGATGGAATAGTTAAAGCATATATCCATACGAATAAGGTCGATGTTCTATGGATTAAGTTCCATGACCCTAACATTGGTCATCGACAATCTAGAAAACTAGGTCATTTGTACACTTCAGAGATAGCGCATGATTGGACACCAATATTGCGAATATCAAAACCAATGCCTATGACATCAAAGATGGCACCATTGAAAATACGAAAACACTTTCCAATTCAGCTTGCATGTGCACGCACAATACATAGATCACAAGGCTTAACCTTGGATAGGCTTGCATTCGACCCTACTAGAGTACAAGTGCATGGCCTAGTATACACAGCACTATCACGTGTCAGAAACATAGAATCATTGTATTTGCTTAATCCTCTTAAACATAGCAACTTCAAGGTCAAGCAAAAAGTAAATTCTGAAATGCAACGTTTGCAAACCACTGCAAAATGGCAACTAGAATATGAATTTTCATTAATACAGTCATTGCTATCCATCTTTATTCTTTCATTGAACACTCGCAACCTTCATGCGCATCTTACTGACATATGCAATGACTATGACACAATGCAATCTGATATCTTGTGCTTACAAGAAACACATATGTTGCTGTTTATGCAAAATGAATACTTCAAAAATTTCAATTGCATCTCAAGTTGCATTAAGCATGGAGTAATGATATTGATAAATAAAAATATCATTATCCTTGAACATACCCATTTTGAAGACTGCTTTGTAGAAGCATTGTTTGCAAAAATAAAAGTTCACACATTGCAAATTGCAATACTCAATATATATGCATCGCCACATGCAAACCTAAACAATATCCTCAACGTCATTGCAAAAGCCTTATACCAGTTAGATCTGAACAATATCACAGTTATACTAGGGGACTTGAATATTGATATGGTGCATTGCAATAAAAAAGCAAAGCAACTAGAAACCTACATGCAAAACAACAATCTTCATTTCCTAGTTGACAAAACTAATAGCATGCACAAATCATTGATTGACCATGTTTGGGCAAATCTAGGCAATATAAAGTATAGAATTTTCGTATTGGATGCATATTGGTCTGACCATGATGTAATATCTCTTGTCCTTGACCTATGATATACACATGAAACAGTTTACAAAATTCCAAATTTTGGCATTTTTGCAATACCTCATTGGTTTTACCATATCTATTTTACTAAAGCAAACTACAATATCTTTTTGTGGTAAATGAAGTGATAACAACATACATACTATGCATTCTATTCTACATTTAGATATATGGCATTCTGTATTGATCAATGCAACTTGTTCCAAAGACAGCCTTTTCAATTAACCAACACAACTATCCTACCATAAATTTGCAGATATGAGCTCATCTATTTATGCATGCAGATTCTGCTTGTAAAACCCTTTTCAATTGAACAGAACGACCAAGAAAAAAGAACAACAACATGCAACATAAACAAACCGAGTATATTCTTTTTGCCTTTCCTCTTCTATGGATCTTGTCTTTTTGTTCAAGTTTACTTTTATATGTTCTTTTGACTTGTACTAAATATGTCTTGCTATTCTATAACATAGCATAAATCTTGAAAAAGGAAATGAAACAATTGAAGAAATAGAATGCATAAGCCAATTAGAAAGTGCAAACGAACCACTTGTTTTCCAAAGGTATGTCTATGAGAACCACACAAAAATGGTAATCTGTATTTAGAATATTAATGTCTAGTATATATGCATTCTATTTTTAGTTTTTACATATGTATGGTTCTATGGTTTTAATGTTCTTGTTCAGTTTTTACTTCTAGTTTGCACTAAATATATGTTACTATTCTATAACATAGCCTAAATCTTCAGAGACGAAACGAAACAATTGAAGAAATAGAATGCATAATGCAATTAGAAAGGGCAAGCCAACCACTTGTTTTGCAAAGGTATGTCTATGACAACTATACAAATATGCTGATTTGTATTTAGAATAATAATGTTCAGCAAGGCATGTTTATGACAACTATACAAATATGCCAATTTGTATTTACAATGTTAATGTTTAGTATATATCCATTCTATCTTTACATATGTATGGTTCTATGCTTTTAATGTTCCTTGTTAACTGTTTACTTCTATATGCTCTTTGAAATTGAACCAAATATATGTTCCTATTCTATAACATAGCATAAATGCTGAAAAAGGAAAACAAAAAACTGAAGAAATAGACCACATAAGTCAATTAGGAAAGGCAAACCAACCACTTGCTTTGAAAAGGTATGTATGACAACTATACAAATATGCTATTTTCTATTTAAAATATAATGTTTACTATATATATCTCCTCTTTTTACATATCTATATTTAAATGTATATATGTCAGATTAGTGTTTACTATATATATCTTCTATTTTTACATATCTATATTTAAATGTATATAAATTAGAAAATCTTGGACGAGTGAAGAAAGCACTAGTAGTAAGTTCCCCCAAACAATGCAGCAAGAAGACATGTACAGGTTACATATCACAATTTCTTTATTGATTGCTTATCACAAAATACATGTCATAATATCCACACCATATTGAACCATGTGTTTGCTTGTGTTAGACCAACTCAAACAATCGGAGCCAAACCTCATTCAACAAACGTGCAAAATGATACATCAAAAAGGTATGCATATGAAACACAATACTCTAATCTATTTCTAGTTATTCAGTCTTTAGGAGAAACATAGTATTCTACAAATGTTTATAGCAATTTCTAACTAGGCAATTTTAATAGGCAAAAACAGATACTGCCAATTAAAGTATCAATTGAAGATCTCAATAGTCGTAAAACTGGGCAGCTATTTGTTGGAGACATAATGGTTGTCTATAGTGCATTCCTTGATAAAGCAAACAAATCACGTCAAGTATTGCGAGCTGATTTGACAGATGATCAAGGAATGATGACTATAACGTTGAGTGTACCTGCACATTTGGTCGAGCGACATGAACACAAAATTTTGCAAGGCAACAGCATCTCAATTACAAACTTCAGGATATTTCCTAAAAGTGTTTATGATCACGGTAACAGTGACAAAATAATATTGCTTACTGAATCAAGTATCATAGAAACTGTACCTGAAGTTTGCAAAGAATATCATTTCATTCCCAATACGACCATTAGGCAATTTGCAAACAAAAAAGAAATGTACCCAATTGGAACAATCGCTGCTGCCGTAACACTTGCCAAACGAGTTGGATTGCATTACATACTGCATATCAAAGACGGAGATTCTGAAGACGACAATGCAACTGTATGTATTCAGATGTTACTTATTCCTAATTGTCAGTAAATAACATGCATCACTTCAATAGATAGTTGTTCTAATTTGTCCATATTTTTTGTAATTTTTCTTCTGCAATTGCAATCTTTCAATGCATACGAACAATGTAGTTGCATATTACTTTTTGTATTTTTCAATACATAACAATTTTTGTTCTGCAGTTGCAACTCTTTGACAAATATGAACAATTTTTCGTCTCAATCGAAAAACAATTGCAAAAAGGACACTTTCCGCTTATTCTTTTCAAAAATTTAACAAAAAAGGTAAACACAACAGAAACAATATTCAGAGCATCGAAGTCAACGTTCATGATTGAACTGAACACAGATGCACTCAAAAATCTCACAAAACTAACTACATCTACCTATGCTGTAAGTATACCAATAATAATGTTTTTGCTGCATTTGCATTTGGCATGTAATAATGAAAATTAACGTTTGAATGTTTTATAAACAGGTCGAAGGTATTCTGACCACAACAAATCCATATTCAACTCCTTTCGAACCTGTTTGTGGAATTTGTAACTGCCCAGTGAATTCATCCATAGCAATATCCAATGCAACAATTTTCTGTTCACAATGCAATGATAATTGCCCTTTCGTCTACAAGCATTGTATAAATGCTGTAATAGAATCCATTACAAATAACTTTGTCCAGTGAATTATCAGGGAGCCCTTATTACATGACTTGCTTCCTGATTTAAAATCAATGTCATATGAGACATATTTGCAACAAAAAGCTACCACTGTTTACATTTTACGTGACTTCAAAATTCAGAGAAAGTTCACACTCAATGAAGATAGTGAACTATTACATGTCAACTAACAAATGGAAGGTATATCAACATATGCCTTAACATGTTTTCTCTCAAATATGTCCTCTCTTCAATTTACAGTGTTATCTTTTTGTTCTAACTAACCATTTGATATACAGATTACAAAATCCAGGAGCATGGCAGCCTTCAGATCCATAACAAATGCAAAAGTAATATGGACATGTTTCTTCATATTATGGTCTCACGATAATACAAGTATTTGACTTGCAATTTTGAGTCATTTACAAAGATTATGTAACGCAACAGTTGATCAAAAAAGGCTACAAAGTCTTTATCCATATGTGTTTGTAATGTTTCTGTTTTTGTTCTCTATCTCAAAAAAGGCTACAAAGTCTTTATCCATATGTGTTTGTAATGTTTCTGTTTCTGTTCTCTATCTCAAATGGAACACATTCTGCATCATGCTTCAAGCTTGACAACGAGAGATTGTCTTGTCAGCTTTTGTATGTATATTTTTGTCGCATCTTAAAAACTGCCATGTTTGGTTTAAACTATATCATTGAATATAGCAAATGCAACATCTGTTGAGCAATAATTTTGTATCTACAGCTGCTGACTGCAAACAACAAAGATTCCATAGATTGATTAAATGACAAATCGTATATTGAATCGGCTAGTCATTTCTGTCTGCTCGTATGTTATGGCTGAATGCTATGTTAGTTTTTGTTTCTTGCATAGTGTAGCTAACCGTTCAGGAAACAGGCCTAGAAAGTCTTTATACATGTCTATTTGTATTGTTTCTATTTTTGTCTTGTATTTGAGATCGAAGGCATTCTACAACATGCTTGAAGCTAGACTTTATAAATAGCATCAAACTATATGCACTTTAAAATGAATATATGTTGTTTGAAAATGCAATAATGGCATAATGCATTTGGAATTATTACTCCTTACCTGGGACTATAAGCAATCGATCAATTGCTAACTGTTGCTTGATATGCATGATTTTTCATTATAATAGCATTATAACCTTAAGCCAAATGAAAGTTTTGGGCTCGAAAGGTTTTGTTTTATATTACCTATGTTTCTGTTTACTGTTAGCTCTACAATTTTCTTAAATTTTTTCCATGTTGCTAAACACATCTGATTCAAAGTCAAATGTAGAGTTATATTTTCAAAACAAATGCTACAGGATAACTGCTTTGCATAAAATCTGGTAACATTACGAGGAAACAATTTATCCCACAGACCATCTGAATATGCCATATATCTGGAGACTGCTGACATGATTTGCAGTTTACAATCTGAACAATGCTCACATGGTTTCCAATCTACAACGCACAAAGGACACAATTGCTAATGTGCATTTCTGGTAGCTTCCACTCATTCCATTGGTATTCTTGCTCGGACTCAATGCTGAAATTCAAATGAGTAAGTTTATCTGAACCCATTTCATTTTTTACATCATTTGAAGTCGAAACCTTATTTCAGAAGTCTATGGCTTTGTAGCTTCATGCTTTTGATCTCTCCTTGTGCAATGCCATGTTTAACTAGTTAGCATGAATATGGAATTTGTGTTTGTTGTTGGTGGAGTTCCTGTTCTGCTTGTTTAGCTTGACATTATTTTGAAATCTTGTTGTCTAATTAGCAGGACTGTTGCAATGACTTCTGAAATGAAGCACACAACAGCTGCCAATATTAGAATATTACCAAGAAAATGCCTTGCTCACTGTGCTTTCGAAAGTAATCAGTTGGTTCAGGTATTACAGATCTGTTTTACTCTTATACAGCCATAAGTATTGCAGAAAAAGCCTTAGTTCACATAACTCCTCAACATGTTTCCTCTCAAATATGTCCTCTGTTCAATTTACAATGTTACCATTTTATTCTAACCAGGGAAAATTTTAAGAACCCCCCCTAAATTTATAAATATAATAAATGGACGAATCTCCATGGTATATAGGAAAAATGGAAGGCGATTTTATCAATAATATAATATGTATATATAATTTTTTGGCGAATCTCTCACCAGGCATGGCGAATATTTTACTCAATTATAAAATCTTGTAAGATCTTGGCGAGTCTTTCACTAAATAATAAAACTTTGTAAAGTCCTAGTGAATCTTAGCATAGTTTAATTCCCCCATTTAAATAGGCTACATTCCAGGTGAATACCATGGGTCAATACCATGTGCCATTTTGGTGAATACCATGGGTCAATACCATGTGCCATTTTTATTTTTATTAATTCTAATATTAGTGTTAATAATGGTTTTTTGCATGGTATTAATAACAATCTAGTCCATGGTATTTGTCCCATAGTATTTTGGCCATAGGTTTCACCTAAATATAACCCATTTTTTTGAGTGTTCGAGGTGAATTATGGAGTAAATATAAAAAAATGTTTTATTTGTTTGCCATACCTCTCGTTTATTTATATTTTTATTAATTTACCATACCTCTTTTACAAATATGGTATTTGGCCCATAGGATTCACTTAAATAAAACCTCTTTCTTGAGCCTTCATAAATAGAACGAGGGTTATGGACTAAATATAAAAAAAGGTTTTATTTATTTACGATACGTCTAATTTATTTATATTTTTATTTATTTACCATACCCTTTGAGTAAGTATAAAAAGATGTTTTATTTATTTACCATACCTCCACTTTACTTATATTTTTATTTGTTTACACCGTTACATGTATATAAGGTGACCTATGGAGTAAATATAAAAAATGTTTTATTTATTTACCATACCTCTCATTTATTTATATTTTTATTAATTTACCATACCTCTTTTATAAATATGGTATTTGGCCCATAGGATTCACTTAAATAAAACCTATTCTTGAAAATGGGCGAATGAATTCACTTAAATAAAACTTATGCTTGAAAATGGGCTAATGGAAGGTTGTAAGTCCTAATTTCAAGGGCTAAATTTACCTTTTTTACCCTCTCTCTTAAAATAAGGTGGGCTATTTGAGGTGATTTGTAAAAATGTACTATGATACAAAATATTCGCCCACTAAAAATTTAAAACCCCTTAATTTCGTCAAAGGGCGAACATTCGCCCCTAAAATTATCCTTGATTCTAACCAACTGTTTCTTTTACAGATTACAAAATGCAGAAACATGCTGGCCTTGAAATTGTGTTGTTCCCTCCTCACAAAAGGCAAGTACAATCTGCAACTATTTGATGTTTCTTTCTGTTTGCAACTATTTCAGGTTTTTTTGCAAATACCATATCCAGACATCTTTGTTTCATTTATCGATCAAGATATTATTAAATGCAAAATTGAGTTGAGATGTTTTAGGTTACACTTCCATGTTATTTCGGTCTTGCATAATTTGACTACTGTTTTGACTCAACAAGTTTATATGTATCAGCAAGTGCAGTTGATGATATAAAGTGCAATTCGTGACAGAGCATGATGATGATATCACTCGTGAAAGGTACACAACATTTGCAAAATTTTGTCAATTGCTGCTATCATAGTGGTTTTGCTGATCACTATTTCTGTACTAATGTCCATGGCATTGTATATCACCTTTGGCAGTGTAACAGCAACTGGTCAGCTTATCACAACAACTACAGTTGAAGTTGTAACATCTGAATGCACAGTTGCAGCCATTCTAGGAAAGTCCAGAAATGATCTTGTTAAAATTCAGCAGTTAAGCTAGTATAAAGAAGCATAAATTTCTGCAAATTCCTTGGCATCCCCTTCAACTGAAATTTTTGAAACATGCAAACTTGGAATGAAGTGCTGTCATTGCTGACAAAATGAGATTGTATTGACAGAATGACAAAATGTTACAGCACAAATCCTATGTTCTTAAATGATCATCTTGTATCTGAACATTCATCTAGTCAAATGTTGTATTAATTATTAGTTGATAAAAATTGGCATTGCCAATTTTTATTTTGTCTCTATGATTGTTGACTCATTATGCTAATGTTTAATGCATTAATTATTAGTTGATAAAAATTGGCATTGGCAGTTTTTATTTTGTCTCTATGGCTCTTGATTCAGTATGCTAATGTTTAATAAATTGGCATCTTTATCTGTTATATATTTGATTTTATGCAGAAAACCAATGTTATAATTCAATTTGATTTAGTTACTTGAACTCATTTCTTTAATAATTGGGTTTGTTTATTTTTTATATTTGTTAACTACATTGGCCCATGCCTTAGCATCACAACAATGTTAATTATGATAAACACTTTTTACTATTATTAATCATGATACACATGTCAATTATAATTAAATTTCAATATCTCTCAGCCAATATAAAAATATTGTTATTATTTATTTTTATTTAATTATAATATCACACTCTATCTTTAATGTTTAAACAAATAATGCATTTTATAATTTAAATTAGCCACATAATATTAAATACTGCTTATCCATTCATATTTAATTATAAGTATTAAACTATTTATGGGGGAGAGCTCTGAGATGGCCGCGCGGTTTCTTCGTCAGGGACTAGGATAGCCGCAGGGGCTTCAGGCTAGCTTTTGGTCAGGCACGCGGTCATGAGGTCGTCTAAGTGAAAAGGGTTTTCTTTAGGCTGCCGCAGGACCATCGGGGAGCTCACCGACCGGACAGCGACAGAACGGAGGAAGGGCATCGCTGGATTAGCGGGCTCCCGACAGCTGACATCGAAGGCGGTTTATCCACTGTTGACCGGGATGGAGTTTCACGAGGAATTGAATGGGGATATGGAGCTGGTCGACTATTCGGCGGACCCACTCGACGGTTTCGCCATTTTCGGAAACCCTAGATCTCGCCCAGAACCTGTTGCAGACTTCTCTATCCCGCTCCCTGGTATACCTTCAATCCTTTCGTCGGTGCAGACCGCTTTGGAGGCTCCTCCTCTCTCACCTGGATCTGCTTCTCTTCTTTCATCCTTCCAGCCTGAGGACGTGGCCCTAAATTTCTCCACGCCTCCCCACTGCATTGCTCCTGCAGATCTGACTCTTTCTAGGGCAGAAGTTTCCCCACTCTCTGTTTCATATCAACCTCTCCTGGCAGCGAACTTTGGGGATATCAGGGAGGTGGCCCCGCCACCACAGACTCCAATTGTGGACCACCCGGTTTCGGCTTCGAACTCACAGCAAGGAGATATTAGGGTTCCGGCATCTACACATTCGGGATCCGCTGAGCTTAAGACCTCGGGCAGTTTTAGCACACCCGCCCTTATTCCTCAGGTGGTAAATCCCCCTCCTAGGGTGCCATCATCAAATCCTCTGGACGACCACCCCACTGGGCCTCGATCGAAAAAGACGAAGTGCATCAGAGAAACATCGAGAGATTTATCGGTTTCCATTGGCGATCCAACTGATTTTGCAGGAACCATGGCACTGGCCCGTACTACGCTGGTTGGCCACGTCCGAGGTCGTATCTACACGGCGGAAAGGCTCAAATCCTGGGTTAAAGAAATCTGGGGTGAAACATTTTCGGATCTCCCATCTGTTCAGAAGCTCCCCCGGGGTTGGTTCTCACTTCACTTCACAAAGGAGGAACATACAAATGAGGTATTAGCACAGTACTGGCATATTGAATTGGCCCCTGTACTCCTGAAGAGATGGAGCCCTCTGTTTGACCCGGAGCGCGAACAGCTTGGTGCGGGACCTCTATGGGTTCGTTTGCCGGGATTACCTCTGCAATATTGGACGGAAGAGGCTTTTATCAAAATTGGTAATACTCTGGGTACTTACTTAGACCACGATCGATCATATGTGGAGAAAAATGAGATGATCATTGCTAGGATTCTGGTTTACCTGGATACCAGAGAAGGGCTCGACGGTAAAATGACTTTGAGATGGGGCAATTTCAGCAGATCTCAGATATTGGACTATGAAGGAGTACCCTTCAGGTGTAATCGGTGTCACCAAATTGGCCACGTTTACAAGGATTGCCCGTTAGTGGTATGCCTGGATGGACCGTCAACTCAGGCCAAATCTATCCCAAGCAGGGCTCCCTCCACCATTCCTCGATCGCCGCGGTATAGCGCTCCTTTTACCTCTCCTCCGGCGCCCAAGATCAGCGAGGTTCAGCGCGGACCACTTGCGGAAGCATACCAGCATCAGAATGTGCCGCCCTCTCCCCCATTGACCAGGGCTCGGGCAGCAGAGGCAGCAGCAAAAGTTGCGGGTACTCCTTCTTACCCTTTTACTTCATCCTCTGATATCTCTTTCATAAATGATCAGGCTTTTGCATGCACCATGGTTCAATGTAACATTCCTCCTCCACCGCTGTCGTCGTCCACTACCCCGCCCTCGCTTCCCTTCTCATCCCCGCCCCCATCTCCACCATCATCCCGTCCAAATTCATCTCATCCCTACTCTCTTAGACCTCGGGCGCCCCGATCGGAGACCTCTGATCATGTGGCTGGGCTTGGGATCGTTCCCATTGACCCTGGTATCCCTCTGACCCGAGGGCGCAAATCAAATCTCAACAAAGCTATTAGACTTGCTGGTGCCGAAGTAGCGGCTGGGCGTCAAGCCACCATTGTAGGGGTCCTTAGAGCGACAAACCCCCCTCAGAATGGTCCCCCATGAAATTCATATCCTTCAATTGCAGGGGACTGGCCAGCGCCCCAAAAAAGCTGGCCCTCAAACGACTTTTTGAGGTCGAATCACCGGACATTATTCTGTTACAAGAAACCCTTGGAGCAGCAGATGCATGCACCCTTGCCCTAGCCTCTATTGGGGCTAAATGGAACTTTACGGCCCTAGATGCCAGGGGCAGATCAGGTGGGCTCGCTCTAGGATATAACCCTGCTACCATTAAGCTGGTATCCTCCTGGGGAGGTCAGGGTTTCCTTGGAGCAGATATTCTCTCAATCGAACTTGGGCTTCCCATTAGAATCCTCAATATTTACGGACCTTGTCATCAAAGGGAGCAATTCTGGAGAAACATACTTAGCAGCAGTCTCTTGGAGGACGACAACATCATCATTGGGGGAGACCTAAATTTTACCTTGGGTTTCAGGGAGTCATGGGGCGAGGGAGCCCATATTGATCCCATCTCAAACTTCATGAGTCAGAAAATGGATCAACATGATCTCATCGACATCCCTATGCAGAAGCTTCAGCCTACTTGGAGGAACAGAAGAACTGGGGAGGCGGCATTGGCCAGAAGGTTGGATAGATTCCTTATCAAGAACCCCCTAATCCATCGACTGCACTCCTACAAACAGTGGGTCAGCAGTGGGGGCATATCTGACCACTCCCCTATAGCCTTGGAAATTCGGAGTCCGGATCAGAAGCCAAAAGCCCCCTACAAATTCAACCATATGTGGCTTCAAGATCAGAATTTCATTAATCTGATTACTTCATTCTGGAAAGCCCACCCCATTGATAGAGAAAATTCGATGGCTAGAGGTTTTGTTAAAAACCTCACTGAGCTAAAGCACATCGTGATCAATTGGGCAAAAGAGAAGAAAAAGCATGAAGACGAACAGCTAAGCAAGGTAGAAGAAGATTTGTCGGGTCTTATGGATGAGAGAAACCTGGGGTTTTTATCCCAAGATGATAAGATGCGACTTGTGGATCTAGAAAATCAGAAGAAGGCTATACTTATGGGAAGAGAGGAAGCTACCAGACTCCGTAGCAGGGCTACTTGGCTGAAAGCTGGAGATGAAAACTCCAGATTTTTTCACAATTTTGCCAAAGGAAGGAAAGTGGCTAACACCATCTGGAATCTCCCACTCCCCGATGGGGGTAGGGCAGACACTTTCAACAAGCTATCAAATTTGGGTACTTCACACTTCAGAAATCTTTACAAGAACCCTGGAGGTACAAATCTGGCTGAGATCATCAATGTAGCCACCCATCTCCCCAGATTTGTAGAGGCAGATGATTCAGAGGATCTGGATGTGCCGGTCACTATGGCTGAATTGGAGAGTACTATTAAGTGGTTCAAAAAAGAAAAGAGCCCGGGTCCAGATGGCTGGACCATTGAATTCTATTCGGCATTCTTTGAACTTCTGGGAGGTGATATTCTTAAAGTGGTGGAGGAAAGCAGGACATCGGGGAGTATCTATCACGCGATAAACTCTACATTCATTGCTCTCATTCCCAAGGTTGACAACCCGTCCTCATTTGATGATTTCCGCCCCATCTCCCTCTGCAATGTGCTGTATAAGATCATCTCTAAGATCATAGCTAATCGAATCAAGCCCATTCTTTCCAGACACATTTCTCCTCAACAATTTGCTTTTCTGGAAAACAGACAGATTCATGAGGCCATTAGCTCAGCACAAGAAGCTATCCACTCCATTTGGACGAAGCATCTCAAATGTATCCTGCTGAAAATTGATCTTTCAAAGGCCTTTGATAGAGTAAGCTGGCTTTACTTAAAGATGATCCTCATCCACATCGGGTTCCCTCTACCTCTTATCAACTGGATCATGGCCTGCATCACTACTCCCTCTTTCAGTATCCTGATCAATGGATCTGCCTCGCACTTCTTTCATTCTGAAAGAGGACTGAGATAGGGCTGCCCCCTCTCACCCTTGCTGTTTCTCTTGGTCATTGAAGCTCTCAGCTGCCTCCTCATCTCGGCATCCAGGGAAGGATCAATCAGAGGCCTCAAGATATCTGATATCTGCTACCTTACTCATCTACTATTTGTAGATGATGTTTTAATTCTATTGGATGGAAGTGTACAGGATTCGACAAATTTCTCACGTATTCTGAACCTCTTCTCAAAAGCTACGGGTATGGAAGTGAACCGAGAGAAATCATCTATTACTATGGCTGGCACCTCTGTAAATGAAGCTCACATCGCTCAGACAAATTTCCCTTTCAATGTTCAGCAAATTGACAGAGGGCTTAAATACCTAGGATACTGGATAAAACCAAAGAGCCAGAAGATTGCAGATTGGACTTGGTTGGTATCAAAAATTGAAAAAAGGATCACATGCCAGAGTTTCAAATACCTCTCTCGGGCAGGAAGGCTCATTCTAATCAAAGCAGTCCTCGAAGCCACTCCAGTATATTGGATGGCCCTAGCTTGGATCCCTAGGAACATCTTGGCCAAGATCCAACAATTGTGTAACCGATATTTGTAGGCCGGTAATCAAGACAAAAGAACTTTTGCCTGGATAGGCTGGAATAAGATCACGCTGCCTAAGAAGTGGGGTGGATGGGGACTGAAGGAGCTCCCATTATTTGCAAAAGCACTGGCAGGCAAAATGGGATGGGCTCTTCTGACCTCTCACAACCTTTGGACTAACATAGTCTTCCACAAATATATCTGGCCCCTCAACATAAATGACTGAGCTAGGCTGCCGTCTTGGAATAAGGTTGGAATCTCATCAATATGGAAGGCTCTTCTGCATTCCTTACCACTCATCAGAGTTAACATTGTTTGGCGAATCCGAGATGGTAACAGTGCTAGAATTGGTCTTGACCCTTGGTCGGGCAGCGGTGGCAGACACTCTCTTCCCCGGGAGCTCATAGATTATTTATCATCCCGGAACATAAGGGTACTCTCTCAGATTGCAGACCCCACGCACACAGACATCTTTCGACAAGCATGGAAATCGGCAGATCTTCTGAATATCCCGAGGAGATGGCAAGGGGTTTGGGAACAGTTCTGCGAAGCCTTAATGGAAGCCCATATCAGAATTACAGAGGGCCCGGATGAGCTCATCTGGCACCTCGCTGACCACGGCTCCTATACCCCCAAGGAAGGCTACTTACAACTCATTGATCACAGAAAGCCTGAGAATCCGGAACCTTGGTGGCAGCAGATATGGAAATTATCGGCATCTCCGCGTTCGAAGTTATTCTTTTGGTGCATTCTCCGGAACAAAGTCCCGACCTGTGACCAGCTCATGAAACGAGCTTTTCACGGACCATCCCGTTGCGTCCTTTGTAAGGAGGAGGCGGAATCCACTGAACATATATTCCTGCAATGTAAAGCCACTATTGAACTGTGGCGGAACATAAAATCCCACATCAATTTCGAGGGGGCCTGGGAGGGACCAGACATTAAACAAGCCTGGACTGTTTGGGAAAGGAAACACAGAGGAGTGAAACTGATAAATCTTCCGATCATATTAAGCTGGGCATTGTGGAAAGCCCGTAATAAATCCTTCTTCAATGATGAGCCCATTCACTGGGTCATTCTCGAAACCAGTATCGTGGCGGCCCTCCAAGAGCTGCCCGACCCCCCGCCTCCATCTACCAGACAGCCGATCCCGCATCCGCCCTTAGACACTAGCATACCTTGGGCTTATTTTGACGGAGCTGCAGCTCAGCAAAGCTGTGGAGGTGGAATTATTCTCCACACATCCGAAAATCACATATACAAAATCAAGGCTGGCCTGGGGGCGGGCACAAATAATTTCGCTGAACTCATCACACTCCGTCATCTTCTACATTTTGCACTGAGGCATCATTGCATGAGCATCAATATATATGGAGATTCGCAGATTATTGTTAATTGGATAAATGGCACTGCTACTTGTCACACACACACTCTCAGAGCTATATTACAAGAAGCACACCAACTCAAAACAGCTTTCAATCATATTAACATCTCTCATATATACAGGGAACACAACGCGGGTGCCGACAAACTTTCCAAGGAGGCATCGCTGATGGATAGAGGCCTATGGGAGATTACAGAGATCACTGACGGACAGGAACAGAAGTTCTACCATAGACCTTATATAGATCCAGGGTACCCAACCCTGGATCAGCATATAGATCCTTAGACTAAACTTATTTTGACTGATTTTTTATAGCAATCTACAGATATATCTCAGATATTTTTTTTTGTTGTTACAACTATGAACAGCAAGTATAGCGAACTGATAGCATACCCTGCGTGGTAGTGCGATAAACTGTTTTATTTTTTGATGATGATACATCTGAAAATATATTCAGATCTCTATATGTAATTATTTTGACATATTTATAATGAAATATACAGTGATTTTTCCAGTGGAAAAAAAGGAAAAAAAAAACTATTAAACTATTTATAGTTTTAACTAACTATAAATTTCCTATAATATTTTTATTATTCAGTATTCATAATGCAAAAATTACACTTCCAATCACAAAGAAATAAAATTCCTTGAATAAAAAGATTCCCACATTGAAATGAACTCTTATCTATTTTTTAAAACACTATTACTTGAATATGACTTTCATAATTTATAACATGTAATATCATTTCTCCTAGTTGTGTTAACCTGCAATAATTAGCTTATCCCAACGCAAGCCTTTCTTGTCACCACGTATAAAGTTTAATAACATAATAACTTTTATAAAATCAAGCTGCCAAAACATTATTTCTAACTAAAAAATAGAGTAATTTGAAGTGCTATAGTCAATCTCCATTTTTTTATTATTTTCAATTATCTCAATTTTCGTCATTCTATATGTCATCATACCTCCTATGCCTATGCTATGCCAAATAAATGAATTATATTGAACTATGCCCCCTTATTAAGATAATCACAAAATAGAAAAACAACTATGTTTAATGGCCTCTGTTTATCTGTGATGTAAGTCCTTTCACAACACCAAAAGATAATGAATATTTTCTTGCAGATCATGATTTGTTTATTTTAGTTTTTAATTTATAAAATAAACTTATCAAAATTGCTTTGCTATTGTACTTAGATCCAATATTTGCTAACCCAAAGCTATAAAAAGGACCAAAAGTCATGTCCTTTTGCATCGCAACAAATTATTAATTAAATGCAACAAATTACTAATTAGAAATTAGATACAGGGTTTATTTTCTTTGCTAATTTGTAATTGGAGAAATTTAAAATTCACACTAAAGTTATGATAAACAATATTTTAAATTAAATATATCTTTTGTTCTTTTGACCATGAAATAATTCGCCAATCATTGACATTAACCTGAATGGTATCGCTTATGTCCAAACATGTTACTAGATATCTAATCTTTCAATCATGGGTCCAAGACTCCATAATTTTTAAATGCTTAAGTTCTTCTTTGACTTCCAACAATCGTTTATCTAAATATTGAACACTCTCCACCACAGATTTAATTATCAAATTTATATTCATAATAATGTTTATTTGGTCATTATCATTTTATAAATATTTCCATAATATTCAAATGTAAAAAAATAACAAAATTCTATCTTTTATGCACCATTAAAATACATAACTTACTTTAACACTCTTTAATTTTTCATACATTATAATGCATTATTATTACCTTTTATAGTTTTTTCTCGTCAAATTTTCCATGATTCAATCTTAAATTTTATTACATTTTAATTATTAATCTACACATTTTCTAAATCATGACACATTGGAATATTACATCTAAAACTAATCTTACATTTATCACAATTCTTATTTAACAAACGCAAAGTTCATTATATTTTACTCTTTGCATAAAGTCAAAAAGTCCATACAACAATTCGCTATTCAATTCACTAAACCTTAATACAAGTAAACATGCCTAAAACATACTAGTAATGCAAACCTGCTCTAATGATAATGCAAATTAAACACAAGTTAAATCTCAACCGGCAGGGACTAGCGCCACTACAGTGGCTCCTTGTTCTCAAATGCTTTCCCTCTCCTCGTTGTGTTAAAAATATTCCATTCATATAATTCGTAATTATTTATATAAACATAATAACATGGAAAGACTTTTAAATTATCTAAATTAATCCAAATATTAATTAACATGTCATTTCCCTATTAATATTTTTTGATCATTAAAATTTAATGATAAAAAAAATCATAATTCATATTATAATAAAATAATAAAAATATTTAAAATTAAAAAGCACTTTCAAAATATTATTTCACGATTTCAAATCTTAAATGGCAATAAATTTCTTCCTATATTTGAATAAAAACTCATTAAAATTTGAAATATTTATGAGTTAAAATAAAATGTATCTACTAAGAAATTAATATATTTTTATTTTGTTTATTCATTATATAAATATTATTAAGCCAAGAAGCTCATTTTACAATTTTCTATATAAGAGATGTGTAAGTTTGTCTGTATATCTGTTTTTCTTTAAAATAAAAATAAAAATAAAAATTATGTTTTAAATAGAAAAATAATGTTCGCTATAATAAAAAAATGAATAAGAAATAAAAAAATATATGAGTAAGATGTTTAAATCTTATACTTTTCAAAAATATTTCAACAAGAGATTTAAATAAATTATTTGAAGATTTATGTTAATTAATTTATATCGATATCAACTTCATATATATCTATATATAGAAAAAAATTGTTAAAATAAAACATTTTAATGTTTGTATGTAAAAAAATATTCAATGTGAATTTTTAATAAAATATTTTAATAAAGTCAATATTGACATATATTTAGATGATCACGGGTGGCATCCAAGGAAAAAGCTCGTGAACCATGGCAGTGTAGGGTTTCTAACAAATCCTACCACGACAGGAGTACAGGTGTGGCAGGCCTCCATTGCAGCGGCGTAGTCTCTCGAGCGCTGGTTCAAACACATTAACAAAGTCTATGTAATGAATATTCAGATGGGGGAGGCCATGGGGCCTTCCCCCATAGGTAACAACGACAGTGAAATCCCAACTTGAATACCAATGAAAATGAAAAGCCATCGTCTGGAACAACGACACAACCGTCGAATCAATCCGCCCAGCAGCAGGAGGCGGAAGCTTCGAACAAAGGGAAGGAGAAGGACTCCACAGAAAATGCAGAACCCGTGAAGGCGACATCGTCCACATGCAAGCCCATAGCAGTAGAGCGCCCCAAGATCGACTTACCAAGCCATCGAATCAATGCCCAAATACAGTTTATGAAGGATCATGCGCTTATAGGTAAATTCATTGGTTTCTGGCCAACAGAGAAAGCCTTGCAAGGATGGATTGCTTCAAAATGGAAACCAAAAGGACATGTTACCCTACAGCTAGGGCCAAAAGGTTTCTTCAATGCTATATTCAATTTCACCGAAGACAGGAATAGAATCTTAGACTACGGCCCTTATTTCTTCAATGCAGCAGGTCTGTATTTAAGGGATTGGATTGAAAGATTTAATCCAGATAAAGAGGACTTCAACTGGGCACCAGTTTGTATTCAAATGTACTCTTTGCCTCTGGAATATTGGGATGAAGAATAACTAAAAGACATTGGCAATGGCCTAGAAGAATTCATAAAGATTGTAGAGGAAGCAAAGCTCCGAAGGTATACCTCGTATGCTCGCATTTGTGTTTACATGCAGCTAGGCAAAGCCCTCACGGATTTGGTAAGCCTACTTCATGATGATTTTGAATGGATTCAGCCCATAGATTATGAACATGTGCCCTTCAGATGTAGAAAATGCCATGCTCATGGCCATCTATTCCGAGACTATCCATTAAATGCTTCCCCCAAAACCAATGATAACTCGGAGAAGTCTGATTCTGAAGGATTCACCAAGGTTACCAATCGAAAGAAGCATGCCAAAAAGCCCCCCCCCCCCCAAGAAAACCCCATGCCCACTCCCTCTACACCCTCCACTAGTAATAGCTTTGATATTTTGTCACAACATTCCATGCCTGAAGCAGATCCGTCCAAACCTATTGAACCATCCACCACGCCATCTACCTCAACTCAAGCTACTGATTCTAGTATACCTTTGCATGATCTGAAAATAGATCAAAAGATAGCAACATCTCCCTCCATCCCCAACCAGGAGACAAATATAGTTATATGGCAGGCAAAAGGAATGGACATCGACAACTTTTTATTAGATCCTGCCAAGACAACTGACTCAATGCCTGAGAGCAGCCAACCTAGCCACATGGGTGAGGAACAAGAGAGCTTTGACCTCGTAGACCTAGACATCTTTAGTCTTGAACAAGCTTACTGAAAGAAATATTTTGAAAAAAATCCAGATAGGTAGCTCGAAAATTTGGAAGTAGTCCTTTCAAGAGCGCATTAGCAGAGAACCTTAGGCAGACAACCAGGCAATAGTTAGGACAGGAAAAATCTACCCAAAGATAGCAAGAAAAGGGGAAGAAAGACAGATCTACAAAGAACCATCATCATTGGGGAAATGTTGGTGGAGTCAGGAAGATATTCCAAGTTAACTAAGTACTATAGGCTGTTACCCACTGGTCAGCCATGAAGCTCATCTCATGGAATTTAAGAGGGCTCAATAGCCCTGGGAAATACAGAATGATAAAAAACATGATACAACATGAAAGACCACAAATCTTCTTTATGCAAGAAACAAAATGCAACAGTAATACATTGGGTTCCATTCTATCTAGAGCTTGGCCAAGATGTCATTCAGTTGCAGTGGATGCTTCTGGCACCTCGGGAGGACTCGCCATCGCATGGAATACGTAGGCTATCTTACTCACAGACTTTCATGCCTCCCATCATCTCATACATGCCACTTTCCACATCATAGGAACCAATATACATGGTCATCTGTCAAATGTATATTTTCCTCAGGACTCATTGCAAAAGATTGCACTGTTAAACACATTGGAAGCTCTCAATTCCACCAGAACACACCCACTATGGATCACAGGTGGGGATTTCAACATGATTACTAAACTGGAAGAGAAAAAAGGCAGTAGAGTCAAACTGGACAATGAAAGTAACCACTTTAGAGACTACATACAAAACAACTGGCTGATAGATTTACCATTCAATAATGGAATCTATACTTGGAATAATAGAAGATCAGGATCCCAACAAATTGCATCTCGGTTGGATCGATTTTTCATTTCAGACAATGCCATTCACCTTGGCAGAGACATCACAGCCTCAATTTTGCCTCTGTCAGGCTTGGACCATTGGCCCATTTCACTTTAGTGGCAAAGACTAGGAGACTCTACCAGAAGGCCTTTCCAATTTGAAGCTTTTTGGCTCTCTCATCCAAACTTCAAAAATATGGTCAAAACAACTTGGGAAAACTTCACTCCTCCTGAAGGACCAACCATGTATCAATTCCAACAACGACTAAAGAATCTCAAATGGAAAGTCAAGCAATGGAATCATTCCACCTTTGGAAATATTTTTCAAGCTCAAAAAGCACTTGAGCAACGCATGATTGAGCTCCAACAGAGAATTATGGAGGAAGGGAGAACTGAAACTCTAGCAAATCAAGAACAAGATCTTCTTACTCAGCTAGAAGATAGAAGGAAGCAAGAGGAGGTACTTTGGAAGCAAAAATCAAGAATCAGATGGTTAAAAGAGGGGGAAAGGAATACCAAATTCTTTCATCGCACCACCATACATAGACAAATGCATAATAACATTGCACAACTTCAGAATCAGTAGGGAGAAAGAATGGAGGAACATGATGACATTGAGAGAGAACTCCTCACCCATTTTAAATTTGTACATCAAGAACCTCAAGTGAACAGGCAACCAACCATAAACAAAATTCTTCAGCATGTGCCTAAAATTATAACAGAAGAGCACAATCAGCTACTACTTTGACCGATTACTCTTCTGGAAGTCGAATCAACAATAGCTCAATTGAAAGATGGGAAAGCCCCAGGACCTGACGGACTTACCTCCAACTTTTTCCATCATTTCTAGAATCTCATCAAACTGGAGGTTTGGAAAGTTGTGGAAGAATCTTGGACTATGCATTGACTTCTTCCGTCTCTAAATGCAACCTTCATAGCTCTCATTCCCAAAGAAGATCAGCCAAATACTCCAGATAAGTTCAAGCCCATAGCACTCTGCAATGTTATCTACAAAATCATCTCGAAAGTCATTACCAACAGACTCAAGCCGCTGCTCCCTATGCTCATCTCGCAGGAACAATCAGGATATGTGGAGGGATGTCAAATCCTAGATGGCATAATTCTGACACATGAGATCATTCACTCCCTAAAGCACAACAAACAGGCATGTATGCTTCTCAAAATTGACTTATCTAAATCATTTGACAAATTAAGATGGACATCTATAAAACAAATGCTTACAGCCTTTGGCTTCAGCCCAACCTGGGTTAGATGGGTTTTGAATCTCATTTCATCCACCTTTTTCTCCATCTTGGTAAATGGCATCCCCTCTTGCCCCTTCTCCCCCTCTAGAGGCATACGTCAAGGCGATCCCCTCTCCCCTTTTCTTTTTGTCCTCATGGCAGAAGGCTTAGGTCGTCTCATAAAGCATGCTCTTCATTCTCAAAACCTTAGAGGCATTTCTGTCCATGGATCCTCTGCCATCACTCATCAACAATTCGTGGATGATAATATGTTGTTTGGGCACCCTTCAGTCCAAGAAGCTTATACACTCAAATCCTTGTTAGATACTTTCTCTAAGGCTTCAGGAACTACCATTAACACTGTTAAGTCTCAGATCTTCTTCTTTCATACTCCCTTAGTAACACAAAGAAATATAGCTAGAATCTTGGGTTTTACTGTCGCCAATCTTCCCTCCAAATACTTGGGCGCACCATTGATCGACTCTGCTATAAAGCACGCATCCTGGCATCTACTCCTAGAAAAACTTGAAGGCCACCTCTCTTTATGGACTTATAGAGCCCTCAATATGGAAAGTCGGCTCGTTCTTGTCAAAGCGGTACTACAAACTATGCCTCTATACCTTTTCTTTGTTCTCGCAGTGCCGAAGTGGGTGCTCAAAAAGATCAAGGACATACAACGCAACTTTCTCTGGGGATCCTCAGGGAAAAATCGCAAATGGGTCTTAGTGAAATGGTCGATAGTTTGCACACCAAAAAAGCAGGGAGGCCTTGGACTGCGGGATCCTCAACATAGTAACGCAGTGATGGGGGCGAGACTATGGTGGCAATGGTTATCAGCCCCACACACACCATGGGCCAAATTATGGACAACAAAATATGCAAATAATCGACCGCCGGAAGAGCTTATCAGACTCACAAATAATGATGCAGGCTCTCTAATTTGGAATGCAGCAAAACAACATAGGGTAATGATACAACAACACAGTTTTTGGGAGATTAGAGAGGGTGGCATTGTTAGATTTTGGGTTGACTCATGGCAACAACGACCCAAATTATTAGAAGCCATCCATCCCCAAAATCCCGAGGAACATGCTATTCATTAGGATGACAAAATCTCTCAACACTAGACTTAACATATCAACCAGGGATACAGGCATTGGAAAAAGGCAAAACAACTCATTCATAAAGAAACAGAGGACTTCTACAAAGCAATGGACACAGAGCTCAACAATAGGAAAATTAGATATTTAGATAAAAAGGACATTTTAAGATGGGGATACACCCTGCGGGGAAATTTTTCAACTAAGGAGGCATATGGTTTGATGATTCAAACTCAGGAACCCGTGGACCCAGTCTGGGAATGTATGTGGACCCCTGGAATATGGCCCAAAGTATCTACTTTCATATGGTTGCTCTGTCAGGAATATGGCCCAAAGTATCTACTTTCATATGGTTTCTCTGTCATAGAAGAATTCTCACATGGGATAATCTCATTAAAAGAGGTTTCCACGGACCCTCATACTGCCGCAATTGCAATCAGCAAAACGAAACCATTCAGTACCTCATGGATTCGTGCAACTTGGCCAACAAATTATGGGAAAAACTCAAATTTAGGTGTCAAAGAACTTGCAGAATTTTAGGGGATATTATCAGCACCATCTGTAACTGGGTCTCCGCTCCCTACAACAACAAGCTACTAAATTCTCTATGGCAAATCCTTCCAGGTCTGCTTTGGACAATTTAGAAGGAAAGAAATAAGCGAATCTTTAAGAATCAATGCACTCCCCTAGACATCATTTGGAGCAATTTATGCCAGAATATTCAAGAAACCTTGGCTCTCCAGAAATGGCAGGCAGATGATCTTCCTACTCAAGCACAGGAATAGAATATTTGGGAGAATTGGCATATCCTGATTTTGCCTATTTAGGATGATCTCAACATCTCTCCCACCACTTCTAGCCCTTCCACTCAACGGAATCCCCCTCCAATAGGTATGATTAAGTTAAACTTTGATGGTGCCTCAAAAGGCAACCCGGGCAAGGCAGGATATGGAGGTATATTCAGGAATCATGAAGGCACCCCTCTTTTAATTTATTTTGGATCAATTGGCTGGGATATGAATAACTCAGTAGAACTGGAAGGTCTATGGCAGGGACTTTGTTTGGCTCATCAATACAATTTTCACCCTGTTGTGATCAAAGGGGATTCCCAAATCCTCATCAACATGGCCAATCAAATTCAACTGAGGACCCCGGCTTCTAAAGTGGCTACTAGCTGGAGACTGGCGGCTCGTTTAGAACTCATTGAGCAATGGTTAAAAAACAGAAGAGCTATCACCTTCAATCATGTCAAGAGGGAAGGAAACAAGGTTGCTGATCTTTTGGCAAATACAGGGGTAGACAACGACCAAGTACTTAGATCAGGATCCCTCACCATCCTTAATGATAACACTCAATTATAGGAATGCACTGCCCTGGTGCAAAAAGAAGCAAAACTCTTGGATGCGGGTGTTTTCAATGGTTGATGCGATGGTGGAGATACGGTCCAGCAAGTGGCGTAGCCACATGGCCACTCATAATCTCACACACCACGCCATAAAAATGTCTTACAGCCCTTCATAAATGCACTTCAATGCTGCACTCACACCAATTTACCAGCGCCATCCCGCCTCGACTCTTCATTATGGAGACCTCAGGTGCTCTTTGGCCTGCATCCTCATCTGCTTATGCTCCTCTGCCTCTGAAATGTAAGTGCCCCTTGGCTGTTTTGGAACCAAGCACTCACACGACAACAGGTAGGAGATGCCAAATTGTCTGTTGTATAGATTTCGGGAAGGGCAACCACTATTCACAGAGCCTGTTATGTAACTTGACCCTCGCTTCTGAGCCTTCTGCCTCTGATAACACCACCCTAAGTGACCATTTCTACTCCGTGCCTACTCCTCACAGTCAGTCCCTTTCTCCCTATGAAATTATGCCTCGGCTGCATCAGCGAATGCGTTGCAGGAGGGGTAGCAGCAGAGGCAGAATGCTCCATTCTTCGCCCTCAACTGTCTCTGACTCCTCCTCCCCCTCGTCAAATCATTTCTCGGCTCGTTATCCTGATACACATAGTGGTAGGGGCCGCACTCGCGTTTTTAGCTCCCAGCTTTGCAAACCTGTCCATTAGCTACTGCTCTCCCTTCCAGCTCTCAACATTCTAGTTATACAACTCACTTCACATACCAATGCTCTTTGGATCGACCTCTTATCAAGGCCACCATAACAGTTACGTTTCAGGAGGAGCCTTCCATCGCTGAAGGACGTCCCACTAGCACAATGGAGAAGAACGACACTGCTCAGGGCAAGCCTTCTGCTCTCAATTCTGATAGCAGCAGAGTAGAATCGAGAAAATCTGGACCACCCCACGGTCAGCAAGAGTGAGAAGGAAGACACGGGTGAATTGCAAAAAGAAGAGGATGACCTTGATGCCTAATTCTTGAAGAACACCCATCGACACCAAATGACAACTAAACCAACACGTTTCTTCAGGTTTCAGGTTCCCGGCACCCAGTCCTATGGGTTTATTTATGCATTTTTGAGCAAAATAGTTAGTTTTGAAGCTGTTTTCAAAAGAATATCACACTATGTTCACATGCTAGTTTCCCCTGTGAGGGCAACAAATCTATTTTGGACTGGACTGGTTTCCCTCTTCTGGGCAGTCTTCATTTTGTTTTGGTTGCAATATGCCATGAACTTTGGCTAAGAACTGTAGAGGCCAGTGCCTCCATGTATCATTTTGTTACAGTAATAGATTTTAGACATATTTAGAAAAAAAAATATTGACATATATTTAAAAATATATTAATAATTAAAAACTGTTTTAATTTATGTATAGAATGTCTCGATGTAAAATATTTTAATGTAAATTAAATATATAATATATCATTTAAATAAAATTATATATATACATAAGAAAAGTTAAGTTTTTATTGTTAAAACATTTTATGTATAGTTTATTAAGCATTCAAAAATACAATTTAAACAATGAAAAATAAAACATTATATTTTACACTTGAATAAATTTGATCTCTATTCTTATATTAAATCTGTAATTAAAATAGATTTATGATAGTTAGATACCCATGGTATTTATGAAACTCATGTTTGACTGACATGATTTGTGAACGTTCGTGGAAAAGGTAGCGTGGATAAAAAGGCAACAAAATATAATGACCGTTTAAAGGGAAAAGCAAAAAGATCTGAGACGATAGGGAGAAGTGAAGAGTTTAGTTTAGTTAGAAGTATTTGGTTGTGTTTTCATGTTGTTCACTTATTGTTGCCCTTCCCTTCTGTACTTCCCAACTTATTCCTTCAAATAGTGTTCTCAGCGGTATTTGAGTACTTCTTTTGCCATGTATAACTGATTTCATTTGTGTAATGTATTGATGTTTACATTTTAATTGTTTTTATGACTTCCTTTTTTCCGTGGCATTTTTGATATGTAGGGAGATTCATATTAAGTAGAGGAAGTGAGTTTTTCTGATGTTGACAAGTAGGGTGATTGAGATTAGTAGAAGTTGTGAATTTTTTCAATATAGAAGTATAGAAGTCTTCGGGTCCAGTTCTCTAATCATCCATCTTGATGAGGTTAACATGAGATGGGTAGGTATTTTATTTTCTTTCAAATCACGTCATACTCATAAAACATCATTAATTCTAGGTTGCGTATTTCATATTTGTCGATTCATTAAAAAAATTGCAAATGAAAAATTTAGATCTCTGGACTCATGTGAAATCTATATTTTAAATAGATCTATACAAATCTTAAAACAGTCCAGGAAACTTATAAAATTGGTGGAGACAAACCTATCAACATCGTCTTTCCACTAAACCTCCAAAATAAGATACCAAGACCAGGACAGATTTAGACAAAAATCTATCCAGTTCTCCCAAAGAATGGTCACAGACCCAAATTGCTCTGATCGTATGCCTACAAACCCACTTCCTTTTATTCTGGTGCTAATATTTTGTACTTTTCTATTTGATTTTTAAATTCTCACATTCTCATCTAGCATACATAGTTTTTCGTCCCTGCCTATTTCAAAAATATTTTGTTTATTATTTATTTATGATTTTTGAAATGCACTTCCAACTAAATATTTCACAAATATTTGGTTTATTATTGCCGAAATACATTTTCGATGTTATCTTGACGTTCATACACTCTTACTATCTGGTTGGAAAAATGTCAATGTTTGGATTTTGTCTTTCTCTAATTTTTGCCAGTTTCAATACAAATCGAGGAATTCCGATATTGTCATCCCCTAATAACCCTAAATAAAAAGTCAGAATAGACTCCTATAGCCAGTTTGCCAACCACACTGTTCCATAAATAACTAGTTGTGATTTGTCTAGAGAAAAAAATCTCAATAGACTAGGATCCACAGTTTGTCGATCAAACCTTTTCCCATAAAAGTCTGCATGGCTAAATTATTTTTTCCTTTATTTTGCCTATTAACATTTCATAGGTGCAAATATGTCGAAAAATCAATATTTATAAATAATATTGAGATATTTTAAACTAGATAGCCGAATAAAATGGACATAATTGAGATCTGATAAATAATGTCTTCCTCGACATATGCATCTAATGCAAGATATTCTTGAATGCCATTTCGAGAGTAATACTAGGGTGATTACTATTAATTATGGAAGGAATACACGTACATTAAGCATTCTGCCTTTCTCGTGTGTGGTAGTTTCTACTTTTCCCTAACCTTTACTTACACCTTGTAGCTTCTACCTTTGTATAGACTGTCAATTACATGTGCAACATTCTATAGAAAAGGAACTATCATATATTTTAACCTTTACTTACACCTTGTTGCTTCTACCTTTATATAGCCTGGCAATTACAAGTGCAACATTCTATAGAAAAGGAACTATCATATATTTTAACTTTTACTTACACCTTTGTATAGCCTTTCAATTAGATGTGCAACATTCTATACAAAAGGAGGTATCATATATTTTAAGATATCAAATGCATAATTTTTTTATTTTAAAATAAAAATATTTGAATTATTTTATTAAAATAATTTTATTTTTAATTATTTTTAGATTTTAATAATTTTTTGAAATTGAAAATAATATTTTGTATTTACGTTTTCCACTTCTTTTAATATATTTGTATTTATTAAAGTTGACTGATAAGTATCAATTCCTTTAATATTATAAGTGATGGTATTGATACTCTTTAACTATTATTATATCTATTTATTTTTCAAATATATAAATATATTTTTAATTTGGATTATTTGAAGTATATTTTAGATTTTATTCATTGTCTAATTCTAATTTTTTAATTTTATTTCTTTTTCCTGGTATTTATCCTTGTTTCAAATAGAGGTGGGGGAGAGAGTGAGAGGAATGGATGATAGGGAGTGAAGGAGATAGAGGTATATAGGGGAGAGAGAAAGGAGCAGGGACATGGCATGAGAGGGAGGGAGGGATAGAAGAGAAAGAGAGAAATAAGGGATCAAGGGAGACGAAGAGAGAGAGGTGAGATAGGGAGGGAATGGGAGAGAGTGAGTGAGCGAGCATGAGAGAGAAAGGGGAGTAATGTGAGATAGAAAGGGAAAGACAACGTGAGAGTGTCAGAGAGAGGCATGTGGAGAGAGGGGAATACATACAAGGAGGGAGGGAGGCATAGAGAGATAGAGAGTGGGGAGATAGTGACAAAGAGAGAGCTAAGGAGAGGGGGGGGAGAAGGGGAGGAGGACAGTGCATAAGAGAGAGAGTGGGAAGGATAAGAAAGAGGGGGAGAGAGGGGAGAGAGGGGGATGGAGATGAAAGGAGTAAGGGGGAGAGAGGGAGGGAGGAGGAGGGATGGAGGGAGAGAGGGAGCAATGTAGAGAGAGAAAGTAGGGGTTAGAGGGAGAGAGAGAGAGTTGGGATGGGGGTGTGTTTGTGTGAGAGAGAGAAAGAGGGAGGAAGGGAGGCATAGGAACAAAGAGGGAGAGAGGGAGATAAAGAGTGAGGGAGGGGATAGTGGGGGGGGGGGAGAGAGAGAGAGAGAGAGAGAGAGAGAGAGAGAGAGAGAGAGAGGAAGGGATGCATAAAGAGAGAGAGGAGGAAGGGATGCACATAGAGAGAGAGAGAATTGGGGTGGCAGGTGAGGGAGAGAGATAGAGAGTAATGGAGTGAAAGGGAGAGGGAGAGAGAATGGAGGGAGGGAGGGAAGGATAGAGGGGGGAGGAAGACGAAGAGGGAGGGAGAGTGACAGAGAGTGATAGAGAGGAGAGAAGGAGGAAAGAAAATGGAGAGAGAGAGACAGAGAGAGAGAGAGAGAGAGGGAGAGAAAGCAAGGGAGAGGAATGAGAGGTAAGGGAGGGAGAGACAAGGGATCTAGATGGGGAGAGAGGAGAATAAAGAAGAGGGAAAGAGAGAGAAGGGAAAGGGGAGGAGGAGGGATGGAGGGAAGAAAAGAGGAGGGAGAAGGACGAACTGTGGGGAAGGGAGGGAGAGTGAGATAGATGGAGGGGGGGAAGAAGAGGGAAAGTGATAGTGATGGAGAGGGAGGGAGAGGGAGAGAGAGATAGACAAGGAGAGGGAGAGAGAGATGGACATGAAGAGGGAAAGAGAGATGGACAGGGGGAGAAAGGGGGTAATGGAGTGGGAAATAGAGAGATATAGAGAGTGAGAGTGAGATAGAGAGAGAGGGGGTTTGGGGGGGAGGAAGAAACATAGTGGGTAAGAGAGGTATTGTGGGATTGAGAGAGGGGGAGGGAGGGAGCGAGTAGGAGAGGAAAAGAGAGAGAGACAGTGGTAGGGGAGAGAAGAGGGTGGACGGGGAGGAAGAGAGAGAGGGAAAGGGAGGTAGAGGAAAAGAGGGATAGGGGAGAGTGAGAGGGAGGGGGATGAAAGGAGGGAAAAATAGAGTGGAGAGGGAGTGGGGAAGGGAGGCAGAGAGGGAGAGATACTGAGTGAGAGAGGAAGAAAGGGAGAGGAAGAAAGGGAGGGAGATGGGGAGGGAGAAGCAAAGGGAGAGGGAGAGTGAGTGAGGGAGAGGGAGGTAGGGAGGAAGAGGGGTTCTTGAAGGGGGAAGTAAAAGAGTGAGGAATAGGGATAAGAAGAGAGATAATAGAGAGTTAGAGAAAAAGTGAGAGAGATAGAAAGTGAGAGAGGGAGGGGGAGAGGGAGGGATAGTGAGAGAGAAAGGGAGAGAGTGTGGTAGTGAGGTATGGGAAGATAAATGGAGGGATATATCAGGAGGGAGAGGGAGGGAAAGGGAGAGGGAGAGGGGGAGGGGTGAGGGAAAGGAGGCAGAGTCACGACGAGAGAGAGAGAGAGAGAGAGAGAGAGAGAGAGAGAAAGAGAGAGAGAGAGAGAGAGAGAGAGAGAGAGAGAGAGAGAGAGAGAGATAGATGGAAGAAGGGATGGAGGGGGCTATGCCGGGAGAGAGAGAGAGAGAGATGGAGGGAAAGAGAGAGAGGGAGGAGAGAGACTAAGAGAGAAAGAGAGTGAGAGATTGACAAAGAGAGGAAGCGATTGAGAGAGTGAGAGGAATGGGGATATGGATGTAGAGAGAAAGTGGGAGGAATATGGACATAAAGAGAGGGTGAGAGAGAAAGTAAGAGAGGGAGAGGAAGAGGGAGCAAGAGGGAGGGAGAGAGGGGATGAGATGTATATAGTGAGAGGGGGAAGATGGATGTAGAGAGGGGGGGAGGAGATGGATGCAGAGAGAGGGGGGGGGGGGGAAGATGTGTACATAGAGGGAGAGGGAGTGAGGGACATAGAGACAATGTAAGAGAAGGTGGGAGAATAAAGTAAGAGATAGAGAGGGAGGGACATAGAGACAAAGTTAAAGAGGGCAGAAATGATGGGTTCATAAAGTGACACAGAGAGAGGGAAATTGAAACACAATAAGAGGGGGAGGGGTGATGGATGAAAAAATAGAGTAGAAGATTTTGGCGAGAAAGAGAGAGTTGGGGGGAGATGGAGAGTGGGAGAGGGAGAGGGAGAGGGATATGGAGAGAGAGTTATAAAGGGAGATAGGAAGGTAGGGAGGGAGGGAGAGAGAGAGAGAGAGAGAGAGAGAGAGAGAGGTACGAGGAGAGAGAGGGAGAGGGGGAGGTGGAGGGGAGAGATGGAGAGGGCGAGCGAAAGGAAATGAGGTAGAGGGAGAGGGAGAGAAAGTGAGGAAAAAGGATAGGGAGAGAAAGTGAGGAAAAAGGATAGGGAGAGAAAGTCACGGAGCGAGAGAGGGATATGGAAGGATGGATAGATGGGGAGGGAGAGGGAGGGGGAGAGAGGTAGAGAAGGATAGATGAGAGAGGGAGAGGGAGTGAGAGTGAGAGAAGGGAGGGACAGAGAGGGAGAGGGAAAAAGTTAGAGTAGGAGGAAAAGAGAGGTGGAGTGAGTGGGGGAGAAAAGGGGGGAGGGAGAGAGAGAGTGAGAGGAGGAGGGAAAGGGAGGGAGATAGATAGATGGAGGTAGGGGGGGGGAAGGGTTTCTTGAGGGCAGAGATAGGGTAAGGGACATGGACAATAAAATAGGGAGAGAGAGATAAAGTGGTGGGGAGGAAGGGTGAAGTTGAGGGGTGGAGAGTAAGAGAATAAGGGAGGTATTGAGTGATTCAGAAGGAGACAATGATGGAGAGAGAGAGAGAGAGAGAGAGAGAGAGAGAGAGAGTGAGTGGGAGAATGAGGGAGATGGAGAGGGAGAGAGAGAGGGAGGAGAGGGGAGGGGATAAAATGGAAGAGGGGGAGATAATGAGAGGTATAGGGGGGATGAAGAAAAATATTGAGGGAAAGAGGGGAACTTGAGTGATAGAGAGATATAGATAGACCGAGGGAGATGGAGAGAGAGAAAAGGAAGAGATAGAGAGGGATAAAGAAAGAGAGAAAAAGAGAGTGAGAGTGATATATATATATATATATATATATATATATATATATAGAGAGAGAGAGAGAGAGAGAGAGAGAGAGAGAGAGAGAGAGAGAGGGGGTGGGGAGATGGACTGAGAGAGGGACGACGAAATATGGATGTAGAGAGATATGTATAAAGAGAGAGGGAGAGAGAGGGAGGGATGGAAGGAGGGAGGGAGAGGGGTTCCTAAGGTGGAGAGAGAGAGCGAAGGACATGAATAATAAAATGGAGACAGATAGATAGATAGATAGATAGATAGATAGAGAGAGAGAGAGAGAGAGAGAGAGAGAGAGAGAGAGATGGGAGGGATGGAAGGAGAGGGAGAGTGTGAGTTTGAAGGAGCGTAGGAGAGAGAGAGTGTGGGGGGGAGGTAGAGAGGGAGAGGGAGAGAGGGTGACATCGATAAAGGGAGGGGAGAGAGAGAGGGAGAGAGTTTGGGGGGAGAGGGATTGAGGTAGTTGGAGAGCTGGGAATGGAGGGGGGATCTTAACGGAGAGAGGATAGGGAGAGATAGAGAAGGGAGATAGAGATAGGGAGAGAGAGAAAGGGGGACTCTACAAGGAAAGAGAGAGATGGTGGGAGATATAGAGTGACAGAAAGGGAGAGGGAGGGGCAGGGAGATAGGGAAGGATAAAGGGGGGAGGGAAGGAGAGTGATAGAGCGAGAGAGAGAGAGATAGATGGGGGGAGGGAGATGGAGAGGGAAGGAGGTAGAGAGTGGGAGGGAGTAAGATAGAGAGAAAGGGAAAGGGAGATGGAGGAGAGAAAGGGAGGGAGGGAGGAAGGGAGAGAGGGATGGAGAGGGGATCTTGAAGGAGAAAGAGAGTGTGAAGGAGAGTGCGACAAAATACAAAGAGAAAGATGGAGGGGTAGAGAGAGAATGTATGGAGAGAGAGTGAGAGCTAGAGGAAGAGAGAGTGAGAGTGAGAGGAGGGGAGATAGATGGATTGGAGAGGGAGGGAGGGAGAGAGAGTGAAAGAGTGGGAGAGAGAGAAGGAGGAACGAAGAGGGGCTCTCTAAGGAGAGAGGGAGGGAGAGGTGGTGGAGAGAGAGAATGGAGAGAGAGAGGGAGAGAGAGTGAGAGAAAGAGAGTGATAGTGAGAGAGAGAGAGAGTGTGTGTGTGTGAGAAAGAGTGATAGTGAATGAGAGAGAGGGGGAAGAGATGTGCATAAAGATAAATAAAGAGACAAAGTAAGAGAGGGAGAGGGAGAGGGGGGGAGATATAGGGGGGAAATATGGATGTAGAGAGTGAGAGAGAAGGAGAGAGGGAGGGAGTGAAGGACAAAGATAAAATAGGGGGGATATAAAATGGAAGATATTGGGAGGTAGGGAGATATAGATAATGTAAGAGATAAGGGGGAAGACAGATGTAAAAATATAGAGAGGAGGAGGGACATAGAGACAAAGTAAGAGAGAAAGGTTGGATGTACACAAAAAGGGAGAGAGATAAGAGGGGGATGATAGAGAAAGAGAGAGGGAGAGGGAGACACAAAGTGGCATTGGGTGTGGAGCTCAATTATCTCCCTGATTGTTAAAAGGTTTTTTTGTTTCAGTTGTGTCTGGATGCCAGTTCCTAGCAGGGTGGAAATGCCACTCGTTTAATTGTTGTCAGGGGGTCCCAGGGGGTGACGACGAATTTTATGAGCCCACCCTAGTGGGGATTGGGGGCAGTGCCCACGAAGCTAAAAATAGATGAAAATTTTCCTTGTAAAATATTGTAATTTCTTAGTCCATATAGGTCGTTCATTAGGCGAATGATATGACAGTAGAAGTTATTATAGTTTAGAGTTTTTTTCCCTAGAAACAAATCCTTAGTTTAGATGAGGGAATTGTATTGTGGTTGTGTATGTTCATTCTGAGTGAGAAAGATAGAGGATACTATGTGAGAGTGAAGAGGAAATTACAAAATATTTGTTTTAGGTTGTATCTCTTCATTTTGCTAGATAATATAAAAGGAAGGACTAGATGTTTCTCCGTGGATGTAACCCAAATTGGGTGGACCACATATATTTGTGTCTCTCTTGTTTTATGCATTTTCTATGTTTGTGTTTCCATAATATTTCATATGTTCCATTTCTCTGTAATATATAATTTTCTAACAAGTGGAGGAGGATATTGGGGGGAAAGAGAGAGAGCTAGGGCGAGATGGATAAAGAGAGAGAGACAAAGGGAGAGGGAGGGGGAGGGACGGATGGAAGGATAAAGGAGAGAGGGAGAAGGGATATTGAAGGTGATAGAGAGTGTGAGGGAGAGGGAGATGAAGGTAGAGAGGGAGATGAAGGGGTAGAGGGAGAAAAGGTATGGGGTGAGAGCAAGATAAAGAGGAAGATAGAGTGAGAACAAGAGGGGGGCGGGGCGGGAGGAGAGTGAAATTTGAGGGGTATATGGAGGGAGGGAGAAAGAGAGGGATGGATATAGTGGGATCTCAAATGAGAGAGGGAGGGGGGGGGAGGGCAGATAGAAGAGAGACAGATCAAGAGAGAGAGATGGAGAGGGAGTGAGTGAGAGATAGGGTAAGAGAAAGAGAGAGTGAGAGTGAAAAAGAGAGAGAGGTGTGAGGGATCGACATAGAGAGAAAGGTGGAGGAATATGGACATAGAGAGAGAAGGGGAAAATGGATGCTGAGAGGGGGGGGGAATGGACACAGAGAGAGTGAGAAAGAGACAATGTAAGAGAGATGGAGGGAAAGGGATTGAGAGAGAGGAGGAAATTTGAATGTAGAGAATGAAAAAGAAGGAGAGGGGGAGTGAGTGAGGGAAAAAGATATAGTAGGAGAGGTATGGATAGAGAATGTAAGATATAGGGAGTGACAAACGTAAATACAATGTATGAGATAGGGAGGAAGATAGGTGAACAAAGAGAGAAAGAAGGGACGTAGAGACAAAGTAAGAGAGAAGGTAGATGTACACAAAGAGAGAGAGAGATAGAAAGGGGGAGATAAAGATAGGAGGTGGATGTTGGGCATGGAAGCCCCTCGAGGCATGTTTTGGGGCTCAGAGCCAATGTTTTGACCGAATAATGTTGTAAAGCACCGTGAATTGCAGGCACGGAAGTATGTTAGAGTCATAGGGTTATCCGCCTTAGTTTGTAATGTAATGTCAACCTACCCATGGTTCGTGGACCATGGGATTGTATAAACAGAGCGAGGCTCTAAGTGTAAAAGATAGTTAAGAAGAGCGAAGTTGGAGATAAAGAAGTAGAAGCATAGAGCAAGTGTAAAGTGTGTCTTGGGTCGTAGAGTAGGAGAAGGCTCTATAGCTGAGTGCGCAGAGGCCTAGTTGTCTGCAGCTAAGTGTGCGGACCCCTGTAGCTGAGTGTGCAGGGCAGAGTCGAGTTTGTAACCGAAGAAGAGAATAATAAAAGAAGTTTTATCCAAATTTTGTGTATCTATTCTTGAGTTATGACATGTTTGATATCAATTGCAAATATATTGTTTATTTATTGCACGCACTTGTATAAATGATTTATATTGCTAAGTATACTGTACACATGAAAGTAAGCTAAGTTAATCAACTAATAGAGAAATACTAGTAAGGACTTGGGTAATAACAACGTTCGGTCCCCGAGTAGGGCTGCGCGAAGGTAGCATCATAGGCTGCAAGGTACGGATAAGTGCGTGTAGTGACATGCACACAGGGTCGAACCGCGAACCACTTGAACTCATCATACATCTCCAGGGTGCGGAAACCTGGGTCTAGCACCCTCCCATACTACTTCGGGTGAGACCTCAGTCCATGCTCTGTGAACTGTTGCCGAAAGGGCTAGTAGCACCAGGATTTGTTTCGCTAAATTAGCTCCGAACCTGGGTCAGGCCCCAACAAGCAACCAAATGGTTGTGTTTTCAGGACCGGGATTTGTATAAGGGATGTCTGATGTCGTGTCATTGGAATCCGACAAATAAAGAAATTTAAGGGTGGCTGGACATAAAAATTCCTGAGTTCGCGGCGCAGGAAAATAGGAATCCGCGAGTATCGAAGGAATAGTGGTTAGAGAACTACTTATACATAGAAATCCATGAAATTTTCTTTGCATCCTTCCCCTTTGAGTTGTATGAGTGGATCGCAAAGATAGCAGATAGTTAGGGAAGGTGTAGGATCGACAAAGCGATTGTGTGGACTCCAGAATTGGTGCGCAGACTAGAAGCATCAGAAGATAAGATTGCGCGTGCTATGGACCATTGGCTCGATCGAATTATAGGAGGGTTTATCACCGAGTTCATGGTAGATACTTCAGTCAGCTACCACGAGGCAGAACAACGCTTCCTCAAAGGACCGCAAGGTAAGTACATTAAATCTCTAAACACTTGGATTAAAATGCTACTATGCAAAAAGCGGATTATGTGAATAAATTGATGTTTGGGGCTATGCGAAGTGGGAGGATCTGTAGAAATGAAGGTAGTGCAAATAGAGAGCAACCCCTTGATTTCGCCTCGACGAGAAAACGAGGAAGAGCTTGCGAAAGTTTCACCAAGAAGTGTGATTAGTCTGATAAGGTAGCAAATTCCGTGCATACCACCTCCACCTACACCACCACCAGTGTCACCATCTTCACCCCCATCTCTGCCCACACCACCTCTGCCACCACCAGAGTTCAATATGGTGAGCGCGATAAAATTTCTGATTTTCAAAGGAGTAGGGAACGAAGATCCGAACCAATTTTGGTTCGTGGTAAAGGCCGTATGGGAAGCACAAGGAATCATGGAAAGAAGGAAATGCTGGTAAGTGCATTGCAGGACTGTGCACTGACATGGTACATTAAGCATTCTAATGGCCATCCAAACGTGGGGACCGTAGATATCCAGGCTGTGCTGAATAGGGAATTTAGCAGGCCAAAATCGAAGACACAGTCGATTATCAGGTTTAAGGAAATTGCGATGTTTCCAGGCAAGACTCCCTGGGAACTAGATTAGAGACTAAAGAGCATGATTCGCGAAGTCAACATGACCTTGACATATGGGCAACATTGCACATGGTTTGTAGCATCACTAACACCGCATCTAAGGATGGCACTGTCGCAGCAGAAGTTATCCACCCAGACTGAAGCTTAGGAGATTGTAATGAGACTGCATGAGACCCCAATACAAGATCCTGGCCTGGGAGTCTAACAAATCCATGAGCAACTGAAATATTTGTGTTTGGAAATGCAGAGTTTGAAACAGGATAGGGCAACTCGCCCAGAAGCACACGAAGAGGTATGGTGCATAAAATGCAAAGGCTAGGGGCATGACAAGGACCATTGTACAGTCTTCATGAACTACCTAGCGACAGGAGGGCTAATGCCATGGAGACCAGAGGCACAAGCAGGGACGAGCGTGGGGCCTGCATTATGGTGCGCAATTTTTTAGATAGGAGCGAAGCATGCTACAGATAACTATCACCTATTACAAAAGTATACGCAAACATCCCAATAGTTGTTCTGTAATTTCTGTAGGTCAGTAGGCCATGATGAACACACCTGTAGAAGTTATGAACTGATGATGGATCAGACTCATACCTATAGAGTTCAGACCGAAACACAAGCCCTCAATTAAAATGCAAGGATGGCACGCACTGGATTTCAGGGGCGTGGATGAGGTTGAGGTGGAATGGGACCAAGAAGGGGTCACAGAAAGCTGATTTGTTACAATTGCGGAGGGCTAGGGAATTATGCCCACGATTGTATAAATCCGATGAGAGCATCATGTTTATATTGTACCCATTTTGATCATGAGATGGAGGACTACGCCACACTGATAGTGAGTTTGCATGATAAAGCAATACTCCAGCCTCCCCCAAGTCAGAATCTGCAAATTATGAGGTCTGAGCCACGCGAAGAAGACCCAAATATAAACATCATGCTCTGAAGTGGTATTACGATAGGAGATGACAGGATCAAGCAACCCAGATAAAGTGCTTGGGTTCACAAGGCTCCTACAAAGGAACCAAAGTTTGATTTGGAGCACGCAAAGGAGAAATTCATGGAATCTAAGAAGAGCTTCACGGATGCCTCCACTTCAGGTAGTAAGGACAAACTAGAATTGGAGATGGACTCATCAATGCTTACTACCTTTCTGGAGACATGCATGAAGCTGTTGCGTAACAGCAAGGCTATGAAGGGGCTGCAAGGAACTCATCACTAGGTGCACTGGGTCAGGAGAACTACATGTAGTCTGGAAGCTCAGGAAGCACACAATGCGAATAGGAAGGGAGATGAGATTGACTACGTAAATTGGGGAATATGAAATGGATCAAGTGATTATGGATTTAGGATCAGACATGAACGTACTGCCAAAATAGACATGGGAGTGCATGGGCAGACCCATGTTGTAATGGTATCCTATTCAATTGTGAATGGCGAACCAACAAAAGATCCTACTGATGGGAAGATTGCAAGGAATAATGGTAGATATCAAAGGTGCGAACACACTTGCAGATTTTGAAGTGATAGAGATTGTTGATGACAACAATACCTATCCCGCGTTACTAGGAATAGATTGGGCCACTTGTATGAATGGCATGATAAATCTGAAGAAGCACAAAATGATTTTTGAGAAAAAGTCACTACGCGTAGTGGTACCTTTAGACCCTGCAGAAGGATCGCGCTACACAAAGCCAGTGCGCGATGATGAAAGCGATGCTGATCTAGACTGTATCTACAAGATAAATGCTTGGGAACAGGATTGGGTGAATCCTATAGTGGATGGTGGGATTTCATGGGAGCACAAAAGCTCTTACACATCAGATTTGGATGAGGAAATAGAATGATGGCAGAACCAGTTACACGAGGTAGCCACACTCAATTGCAACATGATGGTGAGATCACTACGTTGCGTAACAATAGAGGTAAGGGATTTGCCTATGTATGATGGGTTTACAGCGGTGGATGAATTCCTGAAGAAATTTGAAAGAGAAGTGCCAGAATAGCAACATTTTAATGCTCTGAAATGGGCACTGCATGTTATGCCCACAATATGGTGGGGTGCACATCAAAGAAGCTTTGAGAACTGGCACAAATGTAGAACGATGATGCTTACACAGTTTGGAAAGCCTTAGCTATAGATGGAAGCCAGGTATGATGGATGAAACAACCTATGTGCCCACCTCTCCAGGTGGGTACAGGCGTATGGTACGCAACCTGCACGAACGCATACCGTCCTCACGATAGGAAACAGGAACAATAAGCAGGCGCAGGCAAGATGAGGGTGCAAATGATGAAGTATCATAAGACCAAGCACGCTGAAGATTGTACGCGGGGAAGCCTTTGACAAGGTGTGTGAAGTGCTGAACTCGGTCCACCATGTGAGATGCACTAACTAGGACCTGCGCGTACCAATGGTTCTATGGGCCTATAGGACCATGTGCAAAACCCTGACTGCGCAAGCACTTCCGAAGTTGAAGTATGAATCAGGGGCTGTGATCCCTATGGAGCATGCGAAGCCTAGTTTGTGCATAGCAGCACCCTTCGATACGACAGTTTGCGAAGCCCGGAACGAAGGAATCACACAGCTGTGAGAAACAGAACACATAAGACTCGAGGAAGAAATCCGACAAGGAAACCTTCAACTTCGCAAACTTGAAAAAGACCGGGTACGACTAAGGGAGAAAAGCACTTCGATGGAAGAAGAGGTCAAGAAGCTGGAGAATGAGATAAAGGAAGCATTTTTCGTTGAAGAACCTAGGATGGTAAGGCAAGGTGTGAACGATCATACTGACAAGGTTGAGCACTATTGCCATGAATTGGTTAGTCTACTACCTTGGCTTGGACCGCATATCACCAAACAAAGTGACCAGGGTCTCGCATTGCAAGTAGTAAGGTGCGCGACGCCAACCACAACTATGGAAGGTTCGGATTCTTCGCGAACCATGGTGGAGGACCAGATGGAGCCCCACATTGGTGGTGCGGCCACCTAACTAGTCGTAGGAAGGACAGTCTTAGCAGTCTAGGAAGTTGAAAGGAAGCACGGGACTATAAACTATTATGCTCGGAAGCACGGGACTATAAACTATTATGCTCGGAAACTATACGATATTAGGGATGTGCACAGAAGCAGAGTGTCACAAGGTCCGCGACCGTGCATGAAGGGTTTTGCTGCTGTGCGGATTGGCTGGAAAGCAACCATTGGCGTCACTATTCATGATGGGATGCTCGATTTAAGGCCAAATGGAGCAGGCGACGGGCATTTAAGACACGATTTATGGGCAACATATGGGAAAATATGCCACCAAGAAAGCATTAATGGCCCAAAATTGGGGGAATGGTCGAATTCAAATTCAAAAGGTGCTATAAAACACAAAGGGCTGGCCAACGAACAACACTTGGTCATTTGAGAATTGAGCGCTTGAGCAGAGCACTAAGCATCGAGAGCCGAGAGATAATTGAGCTCCTAAGTTCGCGAGTGACAGATTATAGCCTAGACATGATGACAACAACTAAGGATGGTTTGGGAATCGAAGAGGTAACCATTGGCAAGGTTGCATAGACCCCAACGGTGGAGGATGTTCTAGAAGGCGTCAAGGTTGTGGCAGAAATCCGCAAATCACCGGGAAAGCTGAGGCCCAAGAAAGATAAACAAGCAATGGCCCCCATATGCGCATCCCCAAGGAGCCCACTACGCAACAAGTTATCAATGGCAAAACAAGGGAAAGTTGTCACAATTGAAAAAGATGAGGAAAAAGAAGATCTACAGACCATGACCATCCTAGTAGAAGATGACGAAGATATGGAGGAGGACATTCAACGTATACGCTCTGCAAGAAAATTGCTCGCATATGTCCCCCCGCGGAAAGGGAAGACCAAAGTGCCGAAGGAATTGGATGAAACCAAGAGTTCACTCTAGACTCCGCTCCTCCCAGACGGCATAGTGTTTGAAGGCACACACCTGGGCTGCATGCCAACCATGAAGTTTGAATATTGGGACCTCACTGACCGTGAGAAGTTCCCTCACCTAGAGACTGAGAACCTCATGAAGCAGAACACTAAGGGGGTGGTGACAATGTTAGAGCCACGGAAATGGCTACGAGGAGTGGAAAAGGCCAGGTTGATGTACTTAATATGGATACCACATTTCCACTGCACACCCATCACCATTTTCGTCATCAGGTAGCTGCGCTACCTGGTGCATGATGGGTATCTGTGGTTGGAGGAGCCTATCACCATCACGACATACCTCATTCAACGCATTTCTCGGCTCCCTTGCAAAGGAAAGGGCCCTGCAACCATAGCCAAAGGAAAGGGTAGTGATTTGGCCCTTGCAGAAGCCATGAAGACAAAATTCAAGCTGGAGAAGAAGAAAAGGGGTTACACCATCTCCAACATCCAAGACAAAGGGGTACGCATAGCAACCCAACTCCTGGCCGAAAAATTTATGAGGAAGTGTTGTGCTGATGAGGTACCTGTGTTGGTAGTCGCACTGGTCAAGCAGTGCATGGAGGGGGTCCAGTTCAACTGCTCCGAACTCCTCTGCGAGGAATTTTTGGAGAACTGTCACAAAGCCCAGGAGCAGGGTAACGCCTTCCACTACACGTGGTTTTTGTTATCCATAATGTTTGTAGCAGGGGAACTGCTGGAGGACAGTCAATTCCTGAGCATTGACAGAGAATTACCGGAGGACAGTCAATTACCTAACATTGGAAAAGAATTACCGGAGGCCACGAAGTATGCTTTGCTCTAGGCCACAAAGGACATGAAATAGATATGCAACGCCAAAATATTTTGGGTGCTCATGAAGATGAGCATCCAGATGTGGATCAATTGGAGGCTGTGCCTGTCCCCTATAGTGTACAACAGTCTACAGAGTTTTGCAAAATTCAAATCTGACATGCATAATGTATACATTAGGGAACACAAGGATACAACAAAGCAATGGAAAAAGCTCCCTTTTATAGCCATTGACGACATCATCTTCACTGTCTCGAAGGCATGGCCTCCGGAATGGTGCACCCCAGACCTTGCCAAACTTGAAAAGGCGGTAGCGTAGAAGAAGAAGGATGATTGCAAGTTGTGTGTCACACAATTAGCCAAGAAAAAGTGGAAGGAAACAATGGTAGCTAAGGAAAGGGAAGCGCGGGAAGTGTGACAGGAAGCAACATCCTCATAGGGGCAGGAGGTAGAGGAAGCAAAAACATCAAGAGGGAGCATGGACCCAGGGATCGTGTCCACACAATTAAAGTGCCCACACATGATAGAGAGAACAGGATTGAGGAAGAAGGTCAAGGCCTCGAAGTTGGCCATTGACCCGATCACCTTAACCGAAGGTGACCTCCATGACATCGGTGAGATGGTTCGCGATGTCACTAATGAGGCCCTTCAAGATTTTATGTAGGAGCACCAGACTGTGTTGGAGGCCCTTAGGGCACAACTACAGGAGTTACAAGTGCAACCCCCTCAGGTGGGTACCCTTTCTACCCACCTTGTAGCAAGATCCTCAGTAGCAGAGCAGATGTTGCGTGCATGGATGGAAAACACGATAGTGTTGCCGGAAGGGGCCCTAGTCATAGCAAATGTGACTGATATATTTTTGGTTAACCTGATGAAAGGCCTTGGCCTTAACTTCTGCGAAAAATGTTGTATCTGCTACAGGATGGGATAACGACAGAGCTATGCACTAGGGAGAGTCGCGCAATCCAAGTTCTCAGCGAACAAAAGATAAACATGGAACAACTCAGCTTGTAGCACGACAAATTGGTGTTGTAAAATCAACATTTGGCGCAGGTGGTAGATGATGCTTGCTGACGCATCCTGGAGCTGGCCATTCCAGCAGATCTACTAGTAGAAGTGCGGATCCACGGCTTGGCAATCAAAGTCTGCCAGGCCAGAGAAGAAATGACAAAGGTTCAGTTGGAGTTGAATCTTTAGATCACCAAGTTGTGGTTAAAGGCGTAGCCTTCCACTCCCCTGGAAGTTAGAGAACAGTGCGCTAGCGCTATTGCAGTATGACTAGAAGAAATCAGAGGTGCAACAAAGGATTGTACTACTTTGTTGGAGAAAGCACTAGATGTCCTCACTACTCTGTAGGAGGATCTCAACATCCAACGCCTGGAGATAGAGGTGTGAGAACTTTAGCAGTAATAAGACAGTGTCAAAGGAACTGCGTAGACAATAGTCCTCACTAAGCAGCTTGCAAGGATGTAGCAAACCAAGGCACTGAAGGAATAGGTGGACGCAGTGCGATATAAGGAGGAAATTCTCAAAGCGCATGTTCAGCCATGGATTAACAAGGCCTTCACTATTACAATGAATATCGAAGGAAAGCTCGCGCACATACAGGGGATGTACGCATCGATGCAGAGAAGCATGCTAGACACAGAGGTCTCAGAACAATGGATGCAACAGATTCAGCAAGCAACGACGTAGTGCGTTGTTGACATCAGCAGAGTTTGAGGACAGTTGGAGGAACTTCGTGCAAAGATCGCCGCACCGACAGAGTGACTCGAGGGCGAGTCATGATGTTTGTGTTGGGGGCCTATTGGGCATGGAATCCCCCCCGAGGCATGTTTTGGGGCTCAAAGCCAATGTTTTGACCGAATAATGTTGTAAAGCCTCACGAATTGTGGGCACGGAAGTATGTCAGCGTCATAGGGTGTTTTTCGCCCTAGTTTGTAATGTAATGTCAGCTTACCCATGGTCCACAGACCATGGGATTGTATAAATAGAGCGAGGCTCTAAGTGTAAAAGATAGTTAAGAAGAGCAAAGTAGAAGATAGAGAAGTATAATCACAGAGCAAGTGTAAAGTGTGTCTTGGGTCGTAGAGTAGGAGAAGTCTCTACAGCTGAGTGTGTAGAGGCCTAGTTGTCTACATCTGAATGCGCAGACCCCTGCAGCTGAGTGCGTAGGGCAGAGTCGATTCTGTAACCAAAGAAGAGTGTTGGTACCATTTCATTGCCATCCTTTTCTTCTAGAAATCCATCATTTGTCTATCTTTTTCTCCCATAAACCCCTCATAGTCCATTGAAATTGATTAATCAAAGCATTATAGTTTTTAATTTACATTAAATTTAATTTGTGAATTTTTATGTTAAAAATTAGGAATTTTCAACAAAAATTACAGGATGTCATGACTTCCTGTAAATGGTTTATGATGTGACACGTGGCATAGAAGGAAAATCAAAACAAAGGATAGGGACGTGATCTAGAATGTACATACATGGTGAAAGATCTATTCAACAATGAATCTAAAGCTCCTGGATACATGGTAAATGTTGGTCAAACCCAGCCTTTTTGGTCACAAAGGTAGCAAAAAGCGAGAGTTTCCCAAACTGATTTCATTTTTCTTTGTAAATCAGTTAAGAAGAAAATCACTCTTTTGTAAAAGCAAAAACATCTGCATAATGTATGTACATTCGATTTAGAGGGAAATTTAGTGAATATAGGATAGGAGACAAGTAGATAAAATACTGCGTATTTGTTACACAAAAATATCGTCACCATGATTATTTGCAGTCAGTATGGGTCTATCATCACTTGTACTATCCTCCTAAGCAAGTCTCAGACCTCAGCTCTTCAAGTCAATCTTTGGAAATGAGAGAAAGACATTAAAAATCAATGTAACTCTGGTTCCGCACTTTCTCTCACTATCACCTGCAGTCCCACACCTTCTGTTTACAAAAACTGCGGACCTGCCCGCTCTGTCCCTAACGGTGTAGGTGCGGACCCCTGTGAAAGTCAAAAGGCGCAAGTTTTATCTTAAAAAAACTCACTTTGGGTTAATTCTAGAGGATTCTAGAGGAATTTTGATGTGGATTGTTCGCTCCTAGGTGGTTCATGCATCCCAAAAGACAAGGAGCTAATCCCTTGATGAGAGGAGCTATCCCTTTGAAGGAGGGCTTTATCCCTTTGAAGGAGGACCTAGTAACCTCCCTCCATTGCACTATAAATACAGGCATTGGGCTGGTTGCTGGAGAGGTTGGAAGCTGAACATTTTTGAGGGTAAATGCTGGTGAAATCAAGACTTCCTAGTTGAGCTTAAGAGGAGAGATCACATACCCTTTTGGCTTCATTGGGGAGTGATTGAAACTTGTCAAAGTAGAGGAGACTTCTTGCTAGACCCTGGGAGGAGCTTGTACAGCGTCAAGGCAAAGGTTGTAAAGTTCTTCTTCTTTTGAATTAATACAATCAAACTCATTTTTCTCAACAAGTATCTTATGCTATTTGTTTCATGGACTCCTTGACTTTCATGTTAAAATATGTTTTATGATTTTGGCTTTTCAGGTGTTATTTAATTTGTTTGCCTTGTTTGTGTTTGCAGATTCGTGACAAAGGAGCTCATTTGGATCGAAGGAGCGAGGGCATCCACAAAATTGCGTTGGACCTAAGCTAGGCACTAAAAACACTTGTTTGCCATTGTTTATAAAAGCATATTTAGAGAAAGATAGTGTCTGGTTGGTTTGCTTGTCATTAGGTCTTCTTTAGATTCTAGGAAGGTCTATCTTGTCTGCAAGATCGACTTATTCCGTGTGACAAAATGGCGACTCCACTGGGGACTTGATTGTTTTCCTTGTTTTTAGTTTGACCTGAGAAACTGTGTTTTTGTTTCTGTTTTTGGCTTGTTGTGTGTAAAATTGGGTAGAGTTTGTAGATCCAGGGTTATTTTTTGTTTTTCATAGCTTTGGGAGAGGACCGCACCCTAGCCGTTTGACACAGTGCGTACCTATCTGCATCTTGGATTTTAGCACAGAGCGGGACCGCACCTGTGTCAACTGTGGGCCTGCGGACCCTGTCAAAATTTTGAAAAACCTAAGATTTCATCTGTTAGTCAGCTTAGTTTTTGTTTAGAAATTGTTATCCACTGCCCAGACCTGAATATAACTTGTCAGAAGCTTTCCTTAGGTTGATTTAGTTAGTGTTAGGGTTTTAGGTGAAATTCCTAGGAGTTTTGCTTGTTGGGCTTGTTTTTCATTTTGGTTGTGTGGTGGCTCTGAGCTTAGAAGCTGTAGGGACTTCAGATCACCTTAATGTCTACCAGCCTTCTTATGAGTCTGACCATTTATGAAATCTCCCCTTGTTGAGGAATCCGCTTTGAGTTTTCTCTTTACAAAACTTCGAAAAGCTTGTGTTTAAATGTTTGGATTTTCATTTTCAAAAAGAAAACAAAATTGGTTGTTCTTGACTTATTTGTGATTCTGCATAAATTGGTCCTTAGCTTACATCTAGCTAAGTAAAACATCCTTAAAAAAGGCATTTTGTAGGCTTTGACTTCAAATAGGTTTTTATAATTTATAGATCTCAAAGTTAGTCATTTTCATAGTTTTGAGTGTTTTACAAATATTATTAAAATCTCTTTTGGAAAAAGTTTGTTTTTGTAGTGATTGAGTGCTTTGAAACGAAAAAGGGAATTTTTTGTGAAATAACTAGTTGTCTCGTTTTGAGTGCATTGGAAAAGGACAAAAGCTCTTCTTTTAATTTGTTTGATTGAGAAAGATTTGTGTTTACAAAAGTATTTGCATTCTCAAACTCTTTCTTAGTTTAGAAGTTCATCGAAGACAAAAAGATTGTTTAAATCATCTTAGGTGCATTTTTAGTGATTTTGAGTCAAGTCTTCATACCACGAGTTTCATCTCCGCACCTTTTGACTTAAAAAAAAACCAATAAAAATAACGCTTAAAGTAAAATTCATCTAGTAACATTTTTATTTCTAGGTCTCTGATACACCAACTTAGCTTTGGCTAGTGTCTTGGAGTAGGAGAGTAATTTACTCTCCAAGACAATAAAAATAAACAGGTAGTTGTATCTTGTGGTAGGGAAGAAATCCAATTGTTGTATTTATGCTCTGGGAAAGCTCCTCTTAAAGGAGAAGCACGAGATCATGTCCAAACCAGTGTGGGAATCAATCCTTCCTCATTGGGAACGATGCCAGATATTCACGTATTAAAAACGGTAAACCTCGGATTAACCATTGTCGAGGAGCCTAGGGTCACTTGTTGGTAAACCTTGGATTATGTCAAGGAGCCTTCAAAGGGATTGAGCTTGCTACTCTTCCCTTGCGTGCGTATCGGATTGTATATTTTTCCCCCAGGTATATTTGTCTCAGTTGGTAACCTTAGTGGCCATATTCTTTAGGACTCTTCCTGAGGTGACAGTGGTGGGAAGATCCCACTGTACCTGGAGCAGACGTCGGCTAGACTCACTTGGATTTTCTGGGGGGTTCTCTTCACTCGAGATGGTTAAGTGGAGGAATTTGTGCCAGTCTATTCATTAAGTAGGTTGTCGGGGTAACTGTTCCAACCGCCATTTCTGTATTTAACTCTGCGACGTTGGATTTCATCACCAACTAGTGTTTTCAGTACGGAAAGTTACTGTTTGTGTGTGTTTGATCTCCTAGATTATTTAGGCATGTGATTCAAATTTGTTTGGATCTTTAGAGACTTTAGGTGGTTTTCATTGAGATTTTACTTTGTTTGTGTGTGAAGTGGTTAAAAGTCTTTAACTGTGGCTGAATTACCAAGGCAGTCCCGTAGACTTCAGGGCCAATCTCCTGAGTTTGTAAACGTGGCTGAGTTACTGAGGAAGTCCCGTAGACTTCGGGGCAAACCTCCTGAGGAAGTATCGAGCCAGCTTGAAGGCTTGAAAGTCCTCGTAACTCCTAGAGACAGTAGAGTTGGGTCACCTGAAGAAGGAGAATCTTCTTTGATAGTAGATCCTGATTTTCAACCGTTAGTGGCAGATTATAATCCACAGTCAGTGTCTGTTTCTGAAGTTGCTGGTAGCTTTTCATCTACTAGTGATATAGGTGAGGAACCTAAAATATGCGAGCCTGAAAGTGAATTTGCTGCTACTCCGACATCGGGGTTTGTTTCTCCAACTTCTAGTGGTCCTGGTTCACTTAGGGTAGAAAGAGTAATCACCCAAGATCTTCCTTCTGGACTTATTGCTATTGAAAAACTTGCTCTGGAAGAAGAAGTAGGCATCCCTATCCCTAAAAATCAACCTATTATTGAGCTAAGGGAGCGTGAATCAATTTTTTACAGTCCACCTAGGAGTAGTACTTGGTATCTTTCTTTGACTAATTTCGTAGAAAACCCAGGGTTAAGTTTTTCACCACCTCGTGCTCCTTATCACCCAACACCTAGAGGTTATTATCCTTCGTTAAATATGTCGAATCAGTCATCCATGTTTACTCAATCGCCTGAATCCTTTTTTTACAGCGGTCCTTCTGTTCCCTCTGGGTATCATTCCGTTTCTGGTACTTTTTCGGGAGCATCTCCTCAACCCATTGAGCAAGGGTTATTAACTGGAAGCAATGGTACTAAGCCGTTGAGCGTAGAGGACATTCTTATGATGTCAGGTTCTATTCCCAATCCTCAACCTCATGGTGGCTAGTTACCACGTGGGGGGCAGCCTCATTCTCACCTGGGGGGAAACCTCAAGGTACACAATTTGCATCTGGGGGGCAACCTCAAGGACAGTACATACCTATGGGACAGTACGTTCCTCAAGGTCAACCCAAGACTCAATATGTACCCCAAGGTCAACCTCAGTATCAATTTATACCTCAAGGTCAACCCCTGTATCAGTACGTGCCTCAAGGGTATCAACCCCAAGGTTAGTACTCGAACCAAGGTTTCCAACCACCCTCCGGTGAAACGTATGTTAAAGGAACGGGAAATGTACCTTTCAATTATCAATCCTACCCTCAACCTGGTTATGGTCGTCAGTATTCTCAACCTGTTATGGGTCTGTACCCCGGAATGAATATATTGTGGGATCCATCGCAAACTCAACAGGTGTTGCAGCCAAGTGTACAGTTGTCATCTCAAACTGGACAACCCTTAGTTTCTGGTACACCCCAGCAATCAGTCCAGTCTAACATTCAAACTTCTGTACCTTCGGTAGTTTCTCAACCTGGGTCTAGTACACCTCGTACTCTGCCTCAAACGACTGCTACAACTACCGCAACATCTGTTCAATCTACCCCACCTACTTCTGGAGTATCGACAGCTCCGGTTTCTACTGTTCCTGTATCTACTCCTCAGACATCTTTACCACTGTCTAGATCTACGATTCAAACTTCGGTTCAGATGCCTGTAGGACAACCTGGTTCAAGTACGGTTGTCACAAGTCAACCACAACTTACTTATCAACCGTACCAGGGACAATACCAATTCGATCCTGCTGTGCAACAGCCAGTCTATTAGTATCAACCATACCCTGGGTACACTTATCAACAACCTCAACAACCCCAGTACGGTCCGGTTAATCCTGGTTTTCCAGGAGGATATAATATCCCAAACGCAATTCCTATTCCTTGTTATCCTAGATATCCTCCTCCTAGGGCTGGTCTCATGACCCAGAGTTTTAGGGATCCTAATTGGCAGTTACCATTTATCGCAACTTTGGACTTACCTCACTTGTCGCGCCTAACGAACGTTCCCATTAATTATCTTCCGTTTTGGCCGCCAATGCTGAATAAGTTGCCCAGTGACATTCCTAAGTTCGAAGGTAAATCAGGAGAGGACCTGTCAAACCATGTGATGACTTACCACCTCTGGTGTGTGTCTAACTCCATTTCAGATGATTCAATCCGTCTTAGACTTTTCCAGTGCACTCTAATTGGTCTCGCAGCCAAGTGGTACATTGAGTTACCGCGAGGCACTTTTTATAATTTTAGTTAGTTAGCTACCTCGTTTTTAACTCATTTTCAGTTGCCAGTCTGATATGACAATGGCACAGAATTGTTAACTTCGTTAAAACAATCGACATCCACTTACATTTCAGATCATATTCATGAGTGGAGACGTTGACGGCGTTTAGTGAAGGTATTTATTCTGGATCGGATTTTGGCCGAGTGGTTTGTAAAATTTTTGTTGCCAAAGATCACTGAAGATGTTGCTAAAGCCAGAGTTGTTACTGAGGAGCAAGTAATTTCTCAAGCACAGTACCTTGACTTGGTCTATACTCAGTCAGGTACATTACACGAGAAAATCCCCGATCTTCCCAAGCAAAATCAAATCGTTGCAGCTCCTTCGGGATCTCATGCTGTGGATTGTATGATTGGTACGGTTAACACTAAAAGTAAGAAGAAGTCTTCCAAGAATTCTTCCCCTATCATAACCTTTCCTGATTCCCCAACAGGAGATTCTTCTATAGAGATTTCCGACAATATTCACGTTGTAGAGTCATCTACAGCCAAATCAAAATCCGGTGGGAAGAAGAAAGGAAAGAAGAAGAATAAAACAGACAAAAGTTCAAAGGAGAAACCTGAAAAGGTGGAATCCAATGATGAAAAACGCAAACCTTGTTATCCTTGTCTCATTTGTGACGATGAACATTTTACAAGAGACTGCCCTCATCGTGCAGAGGTTGCAAAGATTGTCAAAGGTTCCCAAACTCCTGCTATTTTGAAGGATCCTTTTCCAGCTCAAGACAGTAAGATGATAGGTTCATCCTTGAATGCCAATGAAGAACCCATACTGATGATGTCCCATGTTAGGATTGCGACTCGATCGCAAGATTATGGTAGTAAAAGTCCTATTGATGGTAAAGAAGCAGAATCTTCTCATTCTAATCCATCAACCTCAGCTCCCGGTTTCGATCCACTACAGATCGAGAAACCTAATCCAGACTTGGTAATCAAACCGCCCGCCAAGGGTATACTTCGAAAGTCCGCTTTCAATCCACATGCGAGAGTGGCTCAGAATTATAACATTGTTGAGGATTTAGTTGTTTCACCCTCAGCAATGTCGGCTTTGGAAGTGCTGTAATCATGTCCAACACAACGTAAATTACTTCTGTCGGCTATAGGAGCTGTTGACGTTCAGGACTCGAACCTAATAATTTTCGATCTAGAAAATAGTACACTGCATTTGCCTCATCAAATGGCTTTCCAAATTCCAGTGATAGTAAAAAACAGGCCTATTCATCGGACTGTAATTAATGAGGGAACCTCAACGTGTATTATGTCGATACAGTGTTGGAGATCGCTTGGTTCTCCTTCGCTCAATCAATCCCCGACGATTCTAAAGCCCTTTGACGACCGTGGGTTTCATCCTTTTGGTATTCTACAGGATTTGCCTATAGGGGTTGAAGGAAAAAACGTTAGTCTAGATGTGGAGGTGGTTGATGCCCCTCTAGATTACAACCTTCTCTTGGGTCGAAGTTGGTCTTACACTATGACATCGGTCGTTTCATCGGTCTTTCGAGTAATAAAGTTTCCACATAATGGAAAGATCGTAACAATAGACCAGCTGGCTTACTTTTCATCCGACCCAGCCTCTTCTGAGAGTATTCAACATGTCGGGAAAATGACTATCCCATATAAGAATGTTGGAGTAGGACTAATTAAAGATGCCGGTTTACTGGGAACTTTTCCTTTTCCTCCGATCAACGCATCATCTTCATTTGCAACTATTCATATGATTACATCAGACACCATTGTTTATGATGATCCTTGGATCATTCCTTTTGAATCTGAGATAGACTCATTTGGTAATGCCATGCCTTTGAGTCCATATGAAATTGCCTATGAAGCCGTGTAGTCGTTTGCCGACCCATGTTCAACCGAAAATGACTTCATGAATGTGGTCCGTGAGGAATCACTTTTCACATCAAGCTCGGATTTAATCACGTTTTCTGAACTTGTTCACTCTGATGAACAAATTCGTGAACTCCTATGTGTAGATGATTTACCATGGGAAGATCTCCATCACAGATCTTCATTTTTACCCGAGGATGATCGTTTTGAAAATGATTTCTCATCAATTTTTAAAACTGAATATGTCAAGGAACCTTAGAATCCAATGAAACATCCCGATTCAGAGTTAAATTTGGGAAACATCTCTTGAACTATTCCTATTGACATTTCGGTTAAGCCCGGAATTGTTAAGAACATTCATATAGGTGCCTCGTGTACAGATGACGAAATTCAACTATATAAGGCCCTATTTCAAGAATTCCGCGACGTGTTTTCCTGGTCCTATGAGGAAATTCCAGGAATTGATCCTGCGATTGTTGTTCATGAGCTCAAGACTTACCCGGACGCTAAACTCGTCCGGCAACGTTTGCGTCAGATTCACCCACGAAAAGCTGCTGCAATTAAAGCAGAAGTTGAAAAATTATTGAAAGCAGGTTTCATTTATCCGATCCCGTTAACGGATTGGGTATCGAATATTGTTCCGGTTAACAAAAAACAGGGAGAAATAAGAATATGCATCGACTATAGGGACATTAATCGAGCCTGTCCAAAGGAAAATTACCCAACTCCCTATATCGATCAAATCATTGATGATTGTGCTAGCAGCGAAATATTCTCCTTCATGGACAGTTTTTCCGAATACAATCAAATCAATATTCTACCTGTCGATCAACCAAAAACGGCTTTCATTTGTCCATGGGGGACATTTTCTTATTACAAGTTACCTTTTGGGCTTAAGAATGCCGGAGAAACTTTTCAAAGGGCGATGTCTTATGCGTTTCATGACATCAAGCACATTGTGCAACCCTATCTCGATGACTTTCCTACTCATTCATTACATCGAGCCGATCGCCTCATCCATTTACGAGAAATCTATATGAGGTGTAGGCATTATCGGATTCGGTTGAACCCACACAAATGTGTCTTCTATATAGAAACGGGTTGATTGTTGGGGTTTGTAGTTTCGAAAGCTGGCATTCGCGTCGATCCCTCGAAGGTCGAAGATATCATCAAATTGCCTCCCCCTTCGAGTCTTTGCCAACTCCAAAGTTTGCAATGGAAAGAAAACTTTTTACGACGATTCATTCCTAACTACGCCGAGGTTACAAAGGGTTTTACCGGGTTGTTGAAGCAAAATACCCCATTCTATTGGGATGAGATAGCCCAGAAATCTTGTGATGCACTCAAACGCGCGTTGACCCATGCACCGTTGTTGCATCCTCCCAACTACAACCAGGATTACTTCTTTTATCTCGCCGCCTCTCATTCCACCATTGGAATGGTCTTAGTTCAGGAAGATGAATTCGGAACTGAACATGTGATATATTGCCTTAGTCTAACTTTAAATCCAATTGAGCTAAAATACTCACATGTGGAGAAATTGGCATTGGCAGCCGTTCAAGCTGTCCAACGTTTTCGTCACTACATTTTACTACGTAAAACTATGGTAATTTCGGATTGCAACCCTATGATCTACATTTTGACCAAGCAATTGCTAGGGGGCAAGTACTCTAAATGGATTGTTACCCTGCAGGAGTTCGACTTGGAATTCGAAAAATCCAAGTCTAAGAAATCTTTAGTTTTTGCGGAGTTAATGTGTGACATCCCGCGTGCTGACACGGAAACTGTGGTGGAGGAGCCCTTTGTGGACGAATCCTTGTTTCTAATTAGCACTTTAGATCACTAGTATGGGGATATCATCGTTTATCTCCAGACCCAATCCTTTCCGCCAGAAATTTCAAGGTTAGAACATCGCAAAATTTGATTCCAGTCCCAAAAATTCAGGATTATTGGAGATACTCTTTATCGCCGTGGGGCGGACTCTGTTTTTCGACGTTGCTTAACACATGAGGAAGCTGAAAGGGTTCTAAATGACTGTCACTCTGGGGCATTTGGCGGTCATATGTCTGGGTTTGCCACAGCCCAAAAGATATTGTGCGGTGGCTACTTCTGGTCGTCTTTATTTAAAGATTGTATTACAGCGGTCCAAAAATGCCACAACTACCAAATTTTTGATCGAAAGATGCGCGCTCCACCTGCTCCTCTCCACCCTATAATTGCCATTGGTCCTTTTGCCAATGGGGTATCGATTTTATTACATGTAACCCTCACTCGGCCGGGGGCATGCGTATATCATCCTTGCGGTAGATTATTTTACCAAGTGGGCCGAGGCGATGCCTACATTTGAGGCAGATGGCAAGACAGTTGCAATTTTCATATTCAATCATATAATTGCTAGGTTTGGTGTCCCGCAAGCAATAATCACTGATCATGGGTGCCATTTTCGAAACGTTATGATGACCGAACTTACAGGCTAGCTTGGTTTACGTCACGATAGTTCAACCCCTTATTATCCACAAGTGAATGGTCTGGTTGAATCCATCAACAAATTTTTAGTTATCATGATCCAACGAATCATTGGGATTCATCGGTCGAATTGGCACAACATGCTATTTTCAGTGCTTTGGGCGTACCGAACTTCAGTAAAAACATCAACAGGGTTCACTCCTTTCAACTAGTCTATGGTTTGGAAGCCATGTTACCCATTGAATGCGAAATCCCATCACTGCAAATGGCCATCGAGTTACTTCCAACCACTTTCGAAGAGGAAAAGCGTTTGTTATACTTGGTTCAATTAGATGAGAATCGACGCGATGCTGCATTGGCGATCGAGACTCACGCAAAACGTATGAAAGCTCAGTATGATCGAAATGTGACCCCTCGAAATTTTTCGGAAGGAGATCTAGTCTTAGTTTACGATCAAGCTAATGATAAATTAGGTGCTGGAAAATTCTTTCCTATGTGGCATGGTCCCTATGTTGTCAAGCGAAAGCTAGCCAAAGGGGCCTATGAATTGGTAGACTTTGACGGGGACTCTTTGGGTAAACCTAGAAATGGTCTTTACTTGAAAAGGTATTATGCTTAATGGATGGGTATGGAGTTTTTTTAGTTAGGATAGTTTTTCTTTCTAGCTGGTGTGTTTTAGTTTAAACAATGTGCTTATCTTAGAGAGTGTTTTTTCGTCATTATTCCTGCTTATCTTGGTTTTACTTTGATATTGCAGATGTCGATGCCTCTCCAAACATACATTGGTTTCGCTGATGGTGCTTTTTGTAATACACAGAACATCTCTTCCGCAGCTTGGGTTATCTATTCGCCCTCTGACGAGTTAGTATCTATGCATGGGGTAAGCCTCGGTCAAACAACGAACAACATTGCCGAGTATAGTGTAGTGATTGAGTTATTATCTGAATCTATTTCATTTGGAATTCAGAGTTTGATAGTGAGGTTAGATTCTGAATTCGTTGTATTACAACTTAATAGAGTGTATGCCATTAGAAATCCAGTGTTACTAAGATTATTTTTTAGAGTGCATCTCTTGGAACGTGAATTTGATTATATTGAATATCAGCATATTCCAAGATCTTTAAATACATTAGCAGATGCAATTGCTTCTCGAATGTTAACTAGACATTTACAATAATCATACATGTAAATTTAAAACCATTCCATAACATGATTTACAAGATAAGCTGGTAATAATGATATATATATATATATATATATATATATATATATATATATATATATATATATATATATATATATATATATATAGAAGTGTGTCAAAAATACTTCGTCCTCGATCATAGGTTGAAAAACACCTTATGATCGGCAAAAATAATAAGTACAAAAAACAAAAATGTCACATGTGCCCACAATAGGCGATCATCCTATCACGGGTGATGATCTCTATAAGAAACCACTGTACGGGCCACCTTGCAAAGGAACCTCCTAAAAGGTCCCGGGCCCCAATCACATAGTGCTGAGGTCAACGAGGAATGTCATCTATAGTGGTCTCTAGAATATCTCCTGTCAAGCGCTCGAGATGACCCTCCAACTCGGCCAAAACCTCTGTTGATTCGTCCTGTGGGGCTGGCGCGGGTGCAACTGGTTACTTCCTCTCGTAAGGCCAGAGAGCAGCTGGTCACTGTGGACCCACATCTGCATTTGAAATTTTTACTATCAGTTTTGAGACGATGGAAAAATAATAAAAAAATTAAAATAGGAAAAATGTTGAAAATGATTTTACCTGAATCATCCCACTGCTCTCCTGGTGGAAGAACCATGTCTGGGTCACCACGAAAATCTGTCCCAGTGTAAGGGAAGTCCTGCATAGAAAAGACCTGGTTTTCCAGCCATTGGAAATGCTCAGGTTTGAATAGAGCAACCTCTGTCCTCTCGTCCGGGTGACAAGCCATAACTGCGACCCATCGCATCAGTTTGGGCTCTCGAGGAAGCCCAGCTCCAATAGTAAGGTGCTGCGGGATCAGCATAGGAACCCTCTCTAGGCCAAAACTCACAACCAAAGCCCCATAACCAAAGGTCTTTAGTCGTCTGTTCTTGGCCTTTCACATTGGCCAACACAGCATCACACCAGTTGAAGATGGTGCCTCGGAAGCAATCAACTGCCATACGCATCTGGGATCTGGTGGCAATATGTAATGCGGCAGCCCCGCAAAGTAAAGTCTGGTGACAGTAAACGTAATCACCATGAGTTCAAGACGGGATATGGTCTTTATGTCTATCCCTTTGTCTCTAGCCTGGCTGTTGCAATACTCTAGTTGGAGGCTATCGACAGACTGGCCACCTGCCCTAGCCCCAAACAGAGTCAAGTCTTCGCCTCTCTTAGGCAAACAAGTCAAGAAATATATGTCTGCCGGCTCGATTTCAAGCTGGTGGCCGCCAATGAGGAGGCACTGGTCCTGTATGCTCCATCTGTCAAACAACCACTGTAAGAAATCCACCTGAGCCCTCATGCCAGGAATGGCCCAGAATTTGTACAATCCGCATGCCCTCAAAGCATCAAGTGAAGGCTGATGATTCCATGCGGTGGCATCCACGTCCTCGTGCTCTCGTTCATGCCAATCTAGCATGATGTACTCTCTACATCAAGCATAAGGATAAATTAAATTGCTAGAAATTATTTTGATTAGTCCATTTTTGAGAATTTTTGGGTTAAAAACCCTTGCGACGGGGACCGCACCCTTTGGGTTAGACACAGTGCGTGGGACCGCACTTTGTCTACATGGAAGGTGCGGACCCCGAGCTTTTTCCCAATGGAGAAAAAGTCGGGGTCCGCAGGCCAGTAGTGGTAAACCTGCGGGGCCCCACGCACGGGTTTTATGCCTAAAAACCCTCCCAAAAATGAAATAAATGACTAAAACAAAAAATGAAACGGTTAAAAATGAAGAGTAGGATGATGTGGATTACATGGAGAAGATGGCATTCGATTTTGACGGTTGGATTTTTTGCAATCTTCACGGGAAGTTTTTTGAGCAAAAGCACTATTTTCTCACCCAAACTCAAACGGTAAAAATGAATTGACGAAGGCCCTTTTTATAAGTTTTTTGAGTAAATAAATTGAAAATTTGTTTATGTTTAATTTTGAAAAGGTATTTTTGCAACATTTTTATCCATTTCAAACAGGTATGAGTAATGTTTGTGCTTTTGTGCATGATAACAGATTATTCAGGCGAAATCTATCATTTTCGACGAAAAAACATTTAGAGTCACCTTTAAACTCTTTTCTGACTCCTAAAACATGAAAAGATCGCCGAGTGTTTCTTTTAAACTCGTTAAAAAGGAATTAAAAGACGGTCCACTTACAGCTCTTTTCCGACCGTAAAAACATGAAAAGATTGCCAGATTTTTGTCGTTTCAAATTCGATATTGGTTATAAAACGATGTGTCGTTGATTGCTTTTTTAATTTTTCGTCTCAAAGGCACTAATGACGAAAAGTATTCCTTGGTCGTAAAAGATTAAGCGGTTCTCTCAAGTATTATTTTATACTTTTTCGGGCTTGGGAGACACAAATTTACGAAAAGGGTCAACCCTGGAGTCTTCTTAAGTTTTTTCAGACTCTCTAAAATTGAAAAAACGTCGAGTTTCTCCTATACTGGACTCGTTAAAATTTCACAGTAAAGGACCTGTTCAATTACAAACAGGAACGAACCACTCCTTCTTAGGGTTCGAATTTAAACTAAGTTGGACTCATCCGAAGGATGAGCTTATAATCAAGCAAATGTTATCCTCCGCAAGCTTGTCAAAAATAAAGAGGTACTTGCCAGAAATGGTGGGGGAAAAGAGAGAAAAATGAGCCTGTTTGTCATACTTCGTAACCACTCTTGAACACGACACTTTTATTCACCTTGGTTGGGAAATCCTTTGCCTAATAGTTGATCAAACCACATTGAAAGTCTTCAGCCAGTTTTTGGGTATTAACTTTGGGTCAATTGTCACCAAACCATCTGTCGTGTCGTTATGTGTTCAAGAGGTCATTGCCAATAAGCCATTCATCTGCAAAATATCTGTCATCCATCTTGACCATCCCTGAGTCAGTTCTTGCAACTAAATTTCTTCAACTTGATCTATGATTTCGTGTTGTGGGCTTGCCTACGACGGATCGATTTCTATCGACATCAGCTCATTATCTAGAAAGATGATCTAGAAATCGTCAGTACCTTGAGATCTGCATGCCTCAATTGTAGGTTTCTCGCCTTCGACGATAGGCTGCATCATTGACCTTCGATCAAAGGATTCCGTGACGTGTTCGACATCAACACATTTATTCACATCTCATGGATTGTACTGGGTACTTTGAGAGCCATTGACATCACTGGTGTTTTCTCTCACACTTGTTAACAGTTTACATCATTGACTGGTAATCAAGTGGTTTCTACCATGTTCGACATCAACACATTCATTCGCATGGATAGAATTGTACTGTTTCTGGAAGTAGAAATGAGGACCCTGGATCTAGTTTCCACAATCCAGGCTGCGAGGAATTTTGTATTCATTATATAATGGACTATTCATAAACAGATGGCTACGTCCATACTATCTCCACCTGAGTCTATACTTGTGATGTTTTACAAGATCATTCCTATATCAGAGAAGTAGTTAGTTTTTCTAGTCAGTTTTGATCTGAGTATGGGAATGCCTACCTCAGCGATGATATGATCTCATATATATATCTTGCATTGAATGTTTTTACAGGTTCCAACCGGGCTCTCCACAAGATGATCATCGAAATGATAAAGTACTTCACTCTTCCTAAATGATCAATGAAATCCTCATCTACTATAGACTTCGCACTTTAGGGGGAAATCTGTTACACAAAAATATTGTCACCATGATTATTTGCAGTCAGTATGGGTCTATCATCACTTGTACTATCCTCCTAAGCAAGTCTCAGACCTCAGCTCTTCAAGTCAAGCTTTGGAAATGAGAGAAAGACATTAAAATCAATGTAACTCTGGTTCCGTACTTTCTCTCACTATCACCTGTGGTCCCGCACCTTCTGTTTACAAAAACTGCGGACCTGCCCGCTCTATCCCTAATGGTGTAGGTGCGGACCCTTGTGAAAGTCAAAAGGCACAAGTTTTATCTTAAAAAAACTCACTTTGGGTTAATTCTAGAGGATTCTAGAAGGAATTTTGACGTGGATTGTTCGCTCTGAGGTGGTTCATGCATCCCAAAAGAGAAGGAGATAATCCCTTGATGAGAGGAGCTATCCCTTTGAAGGAGGGCTTTATCCCTTTGAAGGAGGACCTAGTAACCTCCCTCCATTGCACTATAAATACAGGCATTAGGCTGGTTGTTGGAGAGGTTGGAAGCTGAACATTTTTGAGGGTAAATGCTGGTGAAATCAAGACTTCCTAGTTGAGCTTAAGAGGAGAGATCACATACCTTTTTGGCTTCATTGGGGAGTGAGTGAAACTTGTCAAAGTAGAGGAGACTTCTTGCTGGACCCTGGGAGGAGCTTGTACAGTCTCAAGGCAAAGGTTGTAAAGTTCTTCTTCTTTTGAATTAATACAATCAAATTCATTTTTCTCAACAAGTATATTATGCTATTTGTTTCATGGACTCCTTGACTTTCATGTTAAAATATGTTTTATGATTTTGGCTTTTCAGGTGCTATTTAATTTGTTTGCCTTGTTTGTGTTTGCAGATTCGTGACAAAGGAGCTCATTTGGATCGAAGGAGCGAGGGCATCCAGAAACTTGCATTGGACCTAAGGTAGGCCCTAAAAACACTTGTTTGCCATTGTTTATAAAAGCATATTTAGAGAAAGATAGTGTCTGGTTGGTTTGCTTGTCATTAGGTCTTCTTTAGATTCTAGGAAGGACTATCTTGTCTGCAAGATCGACTTATTCCATGTGACAGTATTGTATTGTCCAGAACGATTATTATTCTTGTGTATTGTTTCCAGAACATTTCTCTTGCATGTGATTTCGACTTCCAGAACTTAATTACAGTCATCGAGTTACACTTATAGTGCTTATGCGTTAACATTCTCATTGCTTGAAGTTTCTTAAGTGTGCCATTGAAGCGTGGACGAGCCCTACATGGAGATTGGTATACTTTTATTTTCATTTCCATAGCATTTTCAAATTTGAATAGTGTGAATAGCGTTTAATTTTATTTTCTTGCCTGTGAGTTTATTGATTTGATTAGAAGTTCTTGCAAATAATATTCATGATGATAGCTTGAAAATTCAATTTCTAGATCATTGAACAATATCTTGTAAAAGATTTGATCGATCATTAGATTTCGAAGTATCTCTGTGGACTCTGTTTTCATGCATTTAAAATTTCAGTGTGCTTAAAAGAGCTTTTGATTTTCATGAATGCTTAGTGTGTTAGTTGGAAAGAGCTTTTGTGGATAATATCCTTGTAAGAGGGTTGAAAACTCAGTCTAGCAACACGTTGTTTCTTTAGAACAATTAGATAAATTAGATGATCTGAGTGTTAAGGTGTGAGAGGAAACATATTTCAATCTCCTATAAAGGAGTGTTGTAGCCTGTCACAGTAGACACTTAGTTAGGTAGGTGAGATCCTTTTATGTTTATATACTTTAGACACATGCCTCTAAGTTTACCTACCTTGGTTTTGTTGTTACCAGCAAAACCCCCCCTTCTCATTTAAGTGTTATCCAAAATACTAAATGTGTGGGGACCCTTAGTTAAAGTTTAGGAAAAGCAAGAGTAGTGCTTAAATTTCTTTTCTGCAAAATAAAGTTACCATCGTAAGCTTAGGAAACTCCTTCGAATACTTAAAACGTAAGTCTATGATAAGGGAAAAATCTTTAAAAAAATCACATTGTAAAACAGTAGTAGAATGCCACCATTCAAGTGCAATCTCGGCATGTGCGAGATGGTGGTATTGAACAACTATCACATCGCAAAAAGAAAAACTTATAAGAAAAACTTCAAGATTTACCGATTTGCGATGACACCAATCGCAAGATCGCATATCGCAGGAAACATGTTAACAAAATTTGTCATACATAAAACTTCTGTGATCTGCGATATTACGATATCGCGATAAGGCGATAGTTGTGATGTTAGGCCAGATCAACGTTGCGACGGTGTGATTTTACGATATTGCGATGGTGCGATCTACGATGGTACGATCTGCGATGTTGTGAAGCAAATCGCAAAATCACTCCATCGCAGATCTTTCGGGCACGATATTCAAGAAAAGCTAATTGCCATAAGCTGACTCATGATCATGCGCTTTAAATGCTAATAAAGGAGTTAGTTTTCAGTTATTAATAAAATATGAACGCGTGCTTTTCAAAGAATTTTTCACTTATGTTAGGGTATTTGGAAGTACTGCACCCCATCATGTTCTACCTTTGTATATCCCTGATAAACTCCTAGCTCGAGAAATTTCATATCAATCCTGTGCAGAAGGTGACCTAACTAAAGACTTAAAGGACAAAAAGAAGGCTATATGGCCACAGTTTCCTCTGGCTTGTGGGGCCTTTTCGCTATTAGATGTAGGTCACGTGTTCACTGAAGTACAGAATATGACGTGTTTACAACTATTTAAATTCCCGGGGAGACCATTGGACACGAATGAGGTTGCCCAGAATTTCACAACTACAGTCAAGATAAAAGTGTTCGTTGGGAAATTTTTTTTATTTGATGATATATTCCAACATAAAAGCTCACTTCAAGAGATTTTGCGTGAAGCCCAATTGCAATTGTCTCCAGAAGCCTTTCAAAAGTTCATGGTATACAGAGAAAGAAGATTAGCTAGTATTCCTCTAGAAAAGCTACGGTTTTCTGCAAGAGAACCAACTCCAAGCGTTAGTCTCAGTGGGAGTTCAATCACTAACGGATTTAAATCCAAGTCTGAACAAGAAATGCCTGAACACTCTAAAATATCTGGAAATGACCAAGATAGGAGCAAAGAGTCAGCTAAGGATACTGCTCAGTCAATGGAACTTCTACAACAGCAGGTTATTGCCTCCTCGCAAAGAGATCCTCCTTCTCTCATCATTGAAACACCACCAATCACGACAGAATTAGATAAGGAATGGGAAACCTTCAACGAACTGATCAATCTTGAAGGACAAGCCCTAAAAACACCTGTGAGCAATACACAGGTAGCACAGGAAGTAGTCACAACCATAGTCAGTGATGTCTTAGAAACAGAGCATATCCCTATTGCTCCATCTTCTGAGCTTATACTTAATGTAGAAGAAATTCCCCCTCTGGACATATTTTATAGTCCCCAACATAAAGCAATGGTAAGAAGACAGAGAAAGAAAAGGAAATTAGAAAATACACTCTCTCAAGAAAGATCCCAGGAAAGATCCCACCAACAATCCGACTGAAAATCTCACCAAACTATCTCAGATCGCAGGAGCGTATGCCTCTACGACTATTGACAAAGCATCGGAAGTACAACGGTTGTTGAAACAATGGGAAGATCAAATACAAGTACTGCAACTACAATTGCAACAATCCAACACCAATAATGAGGCACACAAACAGCTTGAAAAGTTGCAGGAGGACTTCCAGCAAATGTAGATAGGTTATCAGAGAAGTTTGGACGAGAAGGGAAAACAGTTACAGGATTTACAAGAGATGCACAAGGACGACCCTAAGCTTACAAAGTTTATTTCAGAATCTATTTCCTTGAATGAACAATTACTGCAGCAGCAAGAAGTGTTGGGCCAGAAGATATCACAGTGGAATTATTATTGCGAAATGAGTGATAAGATCACTAATCAAGTGGTCAAGTTACGAAGTGACTATAATCTGAATGATAAATGGGTGACTGAGTACTTGGCTTGGCAGGACGAAGACGAGGGAAAAGGAGCAGGCGCACCAAGGATAAATGAGAACCATAAAGAGATGCTCTTTAACAAGTGGGACAATCAAATCAAGGAGGCAGAAACAACAGCCACGACAGCAAGCATTCTTATTGACTGTGTAAATGAGAATTTTCACAGAGCAAATTTGGTCGCAGAAACCACCCGGGGATATTTACCGAACAAACTACAACTAGAGGCGGAATGGAAACAGAGAGCGCAAGAAAAGGTAAAAGCAATCCAAGCGTTGAACAGGTTAAATTGGGAATGTTACTGTACATACTTGGTAAAGTCGCATAGTCAGTGGATGACTGTGAAGTGTATCATAAATGCGGCCGAAAAGATGGTACCAGCTCTCATCAATTTCGTTTTCTCAGCCTAGCTCAAAGTAGAAGTCAACCAACCGACTCTCCTTAAACCAATGCTGAATACATGCAGTTTTAAAGACCAGATACAAAAGTAGTTTAGTTTTGAATTTAATTTTCACTTTAAATTTTGCTTAGAAAAAGGGCGGTCATTTTAAACCGCATCCTGAATTTTTGTAAATAAGCTATTATTAGATTTAGAAAGTAGTATTTAAACCCTTCTCATGCATTTAGAGAAGGGTCCAGAAATTTATCAAAAACTTGTCCTCAGAACATGCACTTTTGCACCCTCAGAGGAGGTTTTGGTGAATGAATGGATCAAGATTTGTTGATGTTTGCATTCGATATCTGCTACTGATGTTGCACTTCTGTACTCTTAGTGGATGTTAGAGCAAGGAGAGATAAATCATTGTTGCTTGAAGCTTATGAGTAGGACTAGGCATAAATGGTACTTTTATCTCTTGACCATTTCTGCTTATATGTCAAAGTGATATACAATTTTTAGTTGTTTATGTATTATTGCATGAATGCTTGAGTTATCATTTGGCACTTTTGTACGGTGATAGCTATTTATTTATACCTAATGTATGAATAGCTCATTATGCGATATGTTGTTCACAACTATTTCGTTTAACATTTTATGCGAAGTGGTTCATCTTGATTGATTTCCTTTCTTATAATCACTGAATGATCTTTATTACCAGTTGTTATTTGAAATCTATTTAGATCGCATAATAGAAGAATTACATCCCGGGTTAGTATATATTTAGATGTGTTGTTCATTAGATTACAATAGCATAGAATTAGATAAAAGTTTGAATTAGAATAGCTTAGATAGGAATTGTTAGATCAACAACATCAAATTCTACACACACACACTCATAGATTGGGAAACTGGTCCCATTATCCCCAGTCGGACCCGCTATACCAAACGGATAAGGAGCTTCCAACCAAGGTTCGGACCGGGCGGGTATCTCCCTTGTTGTCGACCCGATTTTCGGGGCTTCAACATATTTGGCGCTAGAAGGAGGGCCTGAACATCTTGTCTGTTGGGGTTTGTGTTCAATTGTAAAATTCAAATTAGGATGGCTTCTTTTAAACTTCCCATCTGGAGTTGTATCCATGTTCGTGCCTCTTCCAACACTCCACCCGAAGTGGTAAGACTCTTGTCTCAGGTAAAATTCAATGGTAAGAGAAACTCTTCTACTTTTAATCATGCCCTTCAATTTATTCAAGATGTTTCAAATTCAAATTTTCAAGGAATTGATGAAGGCATTTTATGCAGAATTTTTACTCTCACATTTGTAGCGGAAGCTAGAAACTGGTGTAGAACCCTCCCAGTTGCCTCAATTCACAGCTGGGACTAATTTGTCATGACTTTCATTTGTAAATTTGATTGCTATGATTACGATCAGGTATATGATGAAATTGAATATCTACGCAAAGAAGATGAGTCTGTTAGAGATTTTAATATTCGATTTCATCTTGATTGTTTGAAATATGATGTTGAGAATGAACTCATGAATGAAGAATCATTAGATTGTGTTGATCATAATTATTCTCTGCCTCCTATCCCCGATCCAGTAGAAATTAGTCCAAGCTTTGTTCCATTTTCTTCTAATGTAAATGAGAAATCCAATTTGGATGTGCGAATAAGTCATGATGAAGAAACTTCCCGAAGCTTAGGGGACATGTCTAATCCAATACAAGAAGACAAAAGCGACAATGTTGGAAGAAAGCCCGCCTTGGAATCGAAAAGAAACTTTGAGACACAGTCAGATAATATGATCGCAACTCAACAAATGCAAATGCCAAGGTTAGAATAGCAAAGTAATCCTCTTTCAAAAAACATGAGCACACAAAGGTATGATCTAAAACCCGAAGCCTACGATGAATGTGATGAACAAGAGTTTTCACAGGGAGATATTTTTAAATGCATTATTTCAGAGTCACATTTTTCTCTTTATCCTGATGTTTTTAATGATGATAATTCCCCCCCCCCTCAGTATTAACGATATCTCAGAAAGTACAGAGGATCATCCAAATGAATCACCATTAGGTTTTCAAGATAAAGAAGCAGCTATAGAACACCCTTTTGTCATTTACAAACATGAACGGCTTGACCCTCCTTGTTTGAATATACTGGATGAAAAAGAGAAATCTAGGGAATCCTGTGAAGTCATTTATGATAGCTACTTTGATGTTGAAGATGTTGATTTATCTCGAGTGAATCATCAGAAATCTGAGAATGAGAGATATTCTAATTCAAGAATTATTTCAGCCGATCCTCATTCCAAAGTAGCAGATCATTTGCATGATTTCACTACCCAAGAGAGTATTCCAATCTATGATTCATATCATGAACAAACCTTCACGCCTGTTCCCAATCATAATTTGTTTTCTAATTCGCAAGATGGAATTCGAAATTACTCAAATCCCATACTTCTGGCCAATCCTTGTGAAAGAGAAAATATTTCAAATCAATCCCAGTTGTGCTATAATATTACTTGTACAGATAGTCATTGCATTCTTTTTCGCTTGCACTCATTTTGTATAAAACCGGATTTTGCTTTAAATTTTAATTTTCAGACTCTTGATAGATTACTATGGCATACTGAGCACCTTACCGACAAACATTTGAGTGATGTTTTACCATTTTGGAAAATTAAATTTTGTCAAAGGAATGTAGAACTTTTTCAATTTCAATTCCAATCAATATCAGTTTTTCTTGAAAAACTTCTATCTTATCCAAAACAACATCAACAAAAGAAGGTATTTTTGGAGAATTGCCAACAATTCAAGTTAATTGATAATTGTCTTTTGAGAAATTTCCATCCATTCTTCATTGATTCATTCAGAGAGATATATTTGGAAACTTTCCTTTCATTAGAAATTGTCAAAGGCCTAACTTTCACACATAATAGAATATAGGCTATTAAATCCAAAAACTCATATTCACAACCCAGCCTGTCATCTTTCCTATTGAACGATTACCAATCCATAATGGAAACTCATCCTGATTTTTATGATCCAATAGGTATCCAATTGGAAAGAAAATTTCATAAGAAGGAGATTTCAGGCAGAATTCTGACCACAGTTACACTTTCTAATTCCACATTTAACGTTTTCAGTCCAGTAAAAAATTTATTCCTAATACTGATATTTGAAATGTATACACATGTAGGAATAAAAATGGAAAGATGGTTACACTGGAAATATCATTATACCTAGTCGATTTTCTGTGTATAGTTAAAATAGGAGTAGAATTAATTTAGCTAGGTTGTTAGGTGGATACTTTATTTTTAATAGTTTGTAGGAAAAATAAAAGAAGTAATTATCCCTATTCATATCATGTAAATAATCCAAGGGAATAGTTACCTCTCATTTCCTTAAATATGTTTTTCCATAATAAAATTTGCTGTCGTTAACAGCATTTGACATTTACTAAAAGACGCCAATTCTCTTTCAGATTTTGAACTTTTCGCTTGTATAAATAGCAAACCTTTTGGAAAGCTGATCTTTATTATTGATAGATACAGTTAAAGACTCTAGCCTAGATATGATCCTAGTTTCAACTTCAAAAATTTTGATGTAAGCAACCTTTAGTGAAGAAATTGTTTTATCTCAGTACAATGAAAGGTATTAATAACAAAATAAAGATTCTCTGTAGAACAACTGTTTCCAAAAAACTCTATTATTGTCATCCAGAGCTATCTTAAGGAAACAATGAATTCCTCCCTACTAAGGAAATCGCAACTTTCAGAGGAATGACCCAAAGATACACTTTATCTTGAAGATTAAGAGGTCTCATCACGAGCCGGCTTATCATTATCACAGATGTTATAACTTGCTGACTTTGCCAATACTGTACATTCAAGATTGTTGCAATCAAAAGACAAGGGGTCTCATCACGAGCCAGCTTGTTCAGCAAAGTTATAAATCAAGTGAATGATTGTGTCATAATTTGGCTACCAAACCAAGACATTGTTCTTTAAGAGTAAAAAGAAAAAAAATCAAAGCAATAAGTGTGGATATGGATTTTTCTTTGAAAAAGTTGTGGGCTGCCTTAAGTAGGATACAGGATCATTGCTGGGTAACAGGTAACCCTGTCGAGGCTATAAATGCCTGCTGGCAGCAGAGGCTCTACCTACGAAAAATGAGCATATTTAAAACTGGTATATAGAGGAGACTTTGTTTTATCTTTACAAGACTAAGTAATGACTGATATAAATACAAGGACTAGCATGAGGAAGCAAATAATCAAAGTCGAAGAATGAAACAAAATATCATTGACAGTTTAGAACATAAAGTACTTTATCTTTCCATAATAAAGTTTAATTTTCTGAAAAATTTTCTGTTTTGGAAGTTTGAAAAATTCAATAGAAAAACAAAGATAACTAGTTCTTCCAAGTGAATCGCCAATTGTTGTGACCAGCAACAACCCCCCCTTCTCATTTAAGTTTTATCCAAAATACTAAATGTGTGGGGACCCTTAGTTAAAATTTAGGAAAAGCAAGAGTAGTGCTTAAATTTCTTTTCCACAAAATAAAGTTACCATCGTAAGCTTAGGAAACTCCTTCGAATACTTAAAACCTAAGTCTATGATAAGGGAAAAATATTTAAAAAATTCGCATTGTAAAACGGTAGTAGAATGCCACCATTCAAGTGCAATCCCAACATGTGCGATATTGTGGTATTGAACAACTATCGCGTCGCAATAAGAAAAACTTATAAGAAAAACTTCAAGATTTACCGATTTGCAATGACACCGATTGCAAGATCGCATATCGAAGGAAACAGGTTAACAAAATTTGTCATACATAAAACTTCTGCGATTTGTGATATTGCGATATCGCGATAAGGCGATAGTTGCGATGTTAGGCCAGATCAACACTGCGATGGTGTGATTTTACGATATTGCGATGGTGCGATCTGCGATGGTACGATCTGCAATGTTGCGAAGCAAATCGCAAAATCGCTCCATCGCAGATCTTTCGGGCACGATATTCAAGAAAAGCTATTTGCCATAAGCTGACTCATGATCATGCACTTTAAATGCTAATAAAGGAGTTAGTTGTTAGTTATTAATAAAATATGAACGCGTGCTTTTCAAAGAATTTTTCACTTATGTTAGGGTATTTGGAAGTACTGCACCCCCTCATGTTCTACCTTTGTATATCCCTGATAAACTTCTAGCTCGAGAAATTGCATATCAAACCTGTGCAGAAGGCGGCCTAACTAAAGACTTAAAGGACAAAAAGAAGGCTATATGGCCACAGTTTCCTCTGGCTTGTGGGGCCTTTTCACTATTCGATGTAGGTCACGCGTTCACTAAAGTATAGAATATGAAGTGTTTACAACTATTTAAATTCCTGGGGAGACCATTTGACCCGAATGAGGTTGTCCAGAATTTCACAACTATAGTCAAGATAAAAGTGTTCGTTGGGAAAAAGGATTTATTTGATGATATATTCCAACATAAAAGCTCACTTCAAGAGATTTTGCGTGAAGCTCAATTGCAATTGTCTCTAGAAGACTTTCAAAAGTTCATGGTATACAGAGAAAGAAGATTAGCCAGTATTGCTCTATAAAAGCTACGACTGTCTGCAAGAGAACCAACTCCAAGCGTTAGTCTCAGTGGGAGTTCAAGCACTAACGGATCTAAATCCAAGTCTGAACAAGAAATGCCTGAACACTCTAAAAGATTCAGAAATGACCAAGATAGGAGCAAAGAGTCAGCTAAGGATACCGCTCAGTCAATGGAACTTCTACAACAGTAGGTTATTGCCTCCCCGCAATGACATCCTCCTCCTCTCGTCATTGAAACACCACCAGTCACAACAAAATTAGATAAGGAATTGGAAACCTTCAACGAACTGATCAATCTTGAAGGAAAAGCCCTAAAAACACCTGTGAGCAATACACAGGTAGCACAGGAAGTAGTCACAACCATAGTCAGCGATGTCTCAGAAACAGAGCATATTCCTATTGCTCCATCTTCTGAGCTTATACTTAATGAAGAAGAAATCCCCCCTCTGGACATATTTTATAGTCCCCAACATAAAGCAGTGGTAAGAAGACAATGAAAGAAAAGGAAATTAGAAAATACACTCTCTCAAGATGCAGAGAAATTAGACGTCTTGTGGAAAGATCCCACCAGCAATCCAACTGAAAATCTCACCAAACTATCTCAGATCGCAAGAGCGTATGCCTTTGCGACTATTGACAAAGCATCGAAAGTACAACAGTTGTTGAAAGAACAGGAAGATCAAATACAAGTACTGCAACTACAAATGCAACAAGCCAACACCAATAATGAGGCACACAAATAGCTTGAAAAGTTGCAGGAGGACTTCCAGCAAATGCAGATAGGTTATCAGAGAAGTTTGGACAAGAAGGGAAAATAGTTACAGGATTTACAAGAGATGCACAAGGATGACCCTAAGCTTACAGAGTTTATTTCAGAATCTATTTCCTTGAATGAACAATTACTGCAGCAACAAGAAGTGTTGGGCCAGAAGATATCACAGTGGAATTATTATTGCGAAATGAGTGATAAGATCACTAATCAAGTGGTCGACTTACAAAGTGACTATAATCTGATTGATAAACATGTGACTGAGTACTTGGCTTGGCAGGACGAAGATGAGGGAAAAAGAACAGGTGCACCAAGGATAAATGAGAACCATAAAGAGCTACTCTTTAACAAGTGGGACGATCAAATCAGGGAGGCAGAAGAAGCGGCAGAAACAACAGCCACGACAGCAAGCATTCTTATTGACTGTGTAACTGAGAATTTGCACAGAGAAAATTGGATCGCAGAAACCACCCCTAGATATTTACTGAACAAACTAAAACTAGAGGCAGAATGGAAACAGAGAGCGCAAGAAAAGGCAAAAGCAATCCAAGCGCTGGACATGTTAAATTGGGAATGTTACTGGACATACTTGGTAAAGCCGCATAGTCAGTGGATGACTGTGAAGTGTATCATAAATGCGGCCAAAAATATGGTACCAGCTCTCATCGATTCTGTTTTCTCAGCCCAGCTCAAAGCACAAGTCAGCCAGCCGACTCTTCTTAAACCAATGCTGAATACATGCAGTTTTAAAGACTAGATACAAAAGTAGTTTAGTTATGAATTTAATTTTCACTTTAAATTTTTCTTAGAAAAGGGCAGTCATTTTAAACCGCATCCTGAATTTTTGTAAATAAGCTATTATTAGATTTAGGAAGTAGTATTTAAACCATTCTCATGCATTTAGAGAAGGGTCCAGAAATTTATCAAAAACTTGTCCTCAGAACATGCACTTTTTCACCCTCAGAGGAGGTTTTGGTGAATGAATGGATCAAGATTTGTTGATGTTTGCATTTGATATCTGCTATTGATGTTGCACTTTTGTACTCTTAGTGGATGTTAGAGCAAGGAGAGATAAATCATTGTTGCTTGAAGCTTATGAGTAGGACTAGTCATAAATGGTACTTTTATCTCTTGACCATTTTTGCTTATATGTTAAAGTGATATACAATTTTTAGTTGTTTATGTATTATTGCATGAATGCTTGAGTTATCATTTGGCACTTTTGTACGGTGATAGCTATTTATTTATGCCTAATGTATGAATAGCTCATTATGCGATATGATGTTCACAACTGTTTCGTTTAACTTTTTATGCGAAGTGGTTCATCTTGATTGATTTCCTTTCTTATAATCGCTGAATGATCTTTATTGCCAGTTGTTATTTGAAATATCTTTAGATCGCATAATAGAAGAATTACATCCCGGGTTAGTATAGATTTAGATGTGATGTTTATTAGATTACAATAGCATAGAATTAGTTAAAATTTTGAATTAGAATAGCTTAGATAGGAACTGTTAGATCAACAACATCAAATTCTACACACACACACTCATAGATTGGGAAACTGGTCCCATTATCCCCAGTCGAACCCGCTATACCAAACGGATAAGGAGCTGCCAACCAAGGTCTGGACTGGGCGGGTATCCCCCTTGTTGTCGACCCGATTTTCGGGGCTTCAACAGGTTGATATTAAATCTAGTCTAATCTAGCACCCTAGATTGGCAACTACAAAGAGAATAATAAAATAAGTTTTATCCAAACTTTGTGTATCTATTCTTGAGTTATTACATGTTTGATATCAATTGCAAATATACTATTTATTTACTACGCACACTTGTATGAATGATTTTTATTGCTAAGTATATTGTACACATGCAAGTAAGCTAATTTAATCAACTAATGGAGCAATACTAGTAAGGACTTGTGTAATAACAATGTTTGACCCCGGAGTAGGGCTGCATGAAGGTAACATCACAGACTACAAGGTACTAGTAAGTGCGCGTAGTGACGTGCGTGAAGGGTCGAACCGCGAACCACTTGAACTCATCAGACATCTCTAGGGCACAGAAACTTGGGTCTACCACCTTCCCATACTACTTCAGGTGAGACTTCAGTCTACGCTCCATGAACTGTTTCCGAAAGGGCCAGTAGTATTGGGATTTGTTTGGCTAAATCACCTTCAAACCTGGGTCAGGCCCCAAGAAGCCAAGAGTGGATGAGAGATATATAAATATATATAGAGAGAGAGAGGTTGGATGGGGAGATTGGGAGGGGGGTAGAGAGAGTTAGGGCGATATGGAGAGAGAGATAAAAGGAGAGGGATGGGGATGGAGGAAGGGAAGGATAGAGGAGAGAGGGAGAATGAGAGTGAGAGGGAGGGAGAGTGAGAGAGGGCGAGGGAGAGATATAGGGAGAGAGAAGGGGAGGAAGAGAGTGGGGTAGGAGAGGGAGAGAGGGAGAGGGAGAGGAAGAGGGGGATGAAGAGACAACAAGGTAGGTGAAATGGGAGAGGGAGAGGGAGGGGGGTGGGAGAGGGAGAGGGAGTAGATAGGGGGAAATAAAGGGAGACTAAGGGAGGGTGAGAGGGGGAGGTAGAGGGAGGGGTAGGGAGTGAGGGAATAATAGAGTAGATAGGGAGAAAGAGAGGGAGATCGAGGGAGGGGGAGATGAGGATGGTGGGAGATGGAGAGGAATGGGGAGTGAGGGGGGCAGAGAGAGAATGAGAGTGGAGGAAGAGGGGGAGGAGAGAGATGGGAGAGGGGGAGGGGGAGTGAGTGAGGGAGAGGGAGAGGGAGGTAGAGGGATATATGAAGGTAGTGAGGGAGACAGAGTGATTCTGAAGGGGGAGAGATAAAGACTAAGTGTTAAGAATGTAAAAAGGGAGGAATAGAGGGATAAAGATAGAGATAGAGATAGATAGATAGAGAGAGAGAGAGAGAGAGAGAGAGAGAGGGGGGGGGGGGGGGGGGGGAAGGAGTTAAAGAAATAATGTAAGAGACATAGAAAGGGAGTGAGAAAAAGAGAGTTAGGGAGGGTGAGAGAGGGATATGGAGAAGGAGAGATCGAGAGAGTGAGAGGTATATTGAGAGGTAGATGGAGACAGGAGGAGACATTGGGAGGGGTATCAAGAGGGGGAGGGAATGTGTGTGTGTTTTTATGAGTGAGAGAGAGAGAGAGGAAGAAGGGAGGGGGAGAGGGAGAGGGGGAGGAAAAGAGGGAGGGAGACGAGCTATTTTAGGCTGGAGAGAGAGAGGGAGGATAGGGATATGGAAATGGAGATGGATAGGGTGGGTGAGAGAGAGAGAGTGAGAGAGAGAAGGTGTGAGCAAGAGTGAGAGAGGGAGTGGTGTGCAGGGGGGGGGGGTGAGAGAGAGATTGAATGAGAAGGAAAGTGGGAGAGTGAGAGATGGAGAGAGGGGGGCAAGAAGAGATAGAGAGCAGTGGAGAGGGAAGAGGGCCTCTCGAGGGAGGTAAAGATAGGGAGTGGGAGAGAAAGAGTGAAGGAGAGAGAGGGGGACAAAGTGATGGAGAAAGGGATCAAGTGAGAGAGAGTAGGAATAAGAAATAGTAAGAGTGGGTGAAAGAGAGGGTGGATATGGACATAGATTGGGGGGGGTAGATTGACACACATAGACAAAGAGAGAGAAAAGAAGAAAGGGAGAAGAAGAGAGAGGGAGAGAGAGGGAGACAAAGTAAGAGAGTAAGACGTAGAGGGAGGGAGAGAGAGGAGGGGAAGATGGATGTGTAGAAACAGACACATAGAGGGAGGGAATGAAGGAGATAGAGACAAAGTAAAGGATGGGGGGAATATGGATGCATAGGGTGAAAGAGAGAGGGGAGGACATAGAGCCAAAGTAAGGGATAGGAGGAGAGATAGAATGCAAAAGAGAGTGGGGGGATGATAGATATATAGAGAGAGGGATAGGGAGAAGGGGAGAGAGAGTTGAAGGGGAGACCACGAGAGAGACGAAGAGCTAGGGGGAGAGAGAGAGAGAGAGAGAGAGAGAGAGAGAGAGATCATGGAGGGGGAGATTGGGGGAAGAGAGAGGCTATAGGGAAACAAATATATATATATATATATATATATATATATATATATATATATATATATATATATTGAGAGAAAAAGAGTGGGGAGAAAAGTGATTAAAAGAGATAGATATATAGAGAGAGAGATGTGAGACATAAGGGGGACTGAGAGAGATAGAAATAGGGAGAGAGGGGAAAGAGAGAGAGGGACAAGGAGTGAGGGAGAGGAAGATAAACTTTGGGATAAATAGAGATAACGGGGATATGGAGTGAATGGGGGAGATTTGTATAGACACAAAAGAGAGAGAGAGCGGGGGGTTGGGCAGCATGAATTGGTGGAGAGCAAGAGATTAGGTAGAGAAGAGAGATAGACAAGGTTACTAATAGAGAGGAGGAAATGAAGAGGTAGTGTTATGTACCTAGGGGGGATAATATGGGGTACCAAGGGAGGTACCCAAGGTAATAATGTAATATGGGAGGGGCCATAGTAATAAATAAGGTGGTTAACCCATGTCATGTAAGGGACCAGAAGTAGTTAATAATAATGTAAGGGGCCCATGGTATTAGTTGATGGTATGAGGAAACCATGGTAATGATACATGGTATTGTATGTATGAGGCCTATATAAAGGCTAGAGACTCCATATGAAGATGAAGAGAAGTATTCTTGTATGAATAGGCATATGGCTTGTGGAGTGTTCTCCTTCCTTAAGGAGTGAATGTATGGTGTTGCCCTACCATAAGGGTTTTGATAATAAAGAAGCATTTCTATCTATTTCTATCTTGTTATTTCTTGGGTTTAGTCTATTATCATAATATTTCTGGATTATATCTACAACAAGTGGTATCAGAGCTATTTCATATCAGATCTATAATATTCTTGGATTAGAGCTACAACAATTGGTATCAGAGCTATTTCATATCAGATCTATAATATCTTGGGTCAGAGCTACAACAAGTGGTATCAGATCTATAATATTCTTGGGTTAGAGCTACAACAGATTTTAACATCAGGCACATCAAAGGTAAAGAGAACAGGTTGGCAGATGCTCTTAGTAGGTGGGTACAGTTAAGCCACTTGGGAGCTATGCACTCCTATGGGATAGACTTACAGGATAGGATCTTGCAGGCAAGTCAGTAGGATGTAAGGTGTATGGAGATTGTGCACAGGTTGCAGCAAGGTGCTAGTACAGGTACAGGTGATATTAGAGGTACATGTATAGGTGCAGGTACAGGTACAGGTACATGTAGTGGTATAGGTACAGGTGGCAGTAGATGTACATGCATAGGTACAGGTACAGGTGAACAGGGTATGGATTATTATCTTATAGTGGGTGGATTGGTCAAATTCAAAGACAAGATATATGTGCCAAATAGCAACAAGCTCAAGAACATGATATTGAGAGAGTTTCATGCAAAACCTTATTCAGGTCATCAGTTATTAGAAGACATTGACTGCAGTGAAGAAATTTTATTATTGGTTGAATCTAAAGAGGGATGTAGCAGATTTTGTGGCCAGGTGTTTTGATTGTCAATGAGCGAAAGTAGAGTGAAAACATACAGGTGGACTGCTACAGCCAATTGCAATTCCAGAGTGGAAATGGGAGGTCATTTCCATGGACTTCATCACAGGGTTGCTGAAGATAGTGAGAAAGCATGATTCCATCATGGTTGTTGTGGATAGGTTGACAAAGGTTGCACATTTCATTCTAGTAAAGTCTACATTGTCAGCAAGTGATGTATCATAGGTATTCATCAAAGATGTGGTTAGGTTACATTGTGTTCCAAAGAAGATTGTGTCAGACAGGGATGCAAAGTTCACTTCCAAGTTTTGAAAGGAGTTATTTGCAGGCTTAGGCACAAAGTTGGGCTTCAATAAATCTTATCATCCACAGACATACGGATTGATAGAAAGGGTAAACAAGATATTGGATGACATGATGAGGATGTATGTGATGCATCATCAGCGGAAGTGGGAAGAGTATATTCCCCTGGTTGAGTTTTCATACAAAAATGGTTCTCAAGAGTCATTGAGGATGAACCCTTTTGAGGCATTGTATGGTCGGAGTTTCAATACTCCTATTATTTGGAGTGATCTAGTTAACAGGGTATTTATTGGACTAGACATGTTGGCAAACATGGAACAAGAAATGTAGGTGATCAAGAAAAATTTGAAGGCATCACAGGATAGGCAGAAGAGTTATGCAAATAGGAACATGTTATTTAAGGATTTCTAGGTTGGGGAATAGGTGTACTTGAACATCAAAACGAATATCATGTGCCAAGATGGCACAATGGTTTTTTGGATCCTTCAATATAATTGAGAGGATTGGCTTAGTAGCCTATCAACATGCACTTCCTCTGACAATGAAAGTCCATGATGTTTTCCATGTGTCATTTCTTCATAAGTATACTAAAGATGATGATCATATGATTGTCTGGTTTGTATTATAGGTAGAACCAGATGGAGAATTCTAGCTAGAGCCTCAGTGTATATTGCAGAGAAAGGTTCTCATGCTCCGGAACTGAGCAATCGAGCAAGTCAAATTGCAATGAAAACACTTTGAGCCTGATGAAGCTACATAGGAGATGTCAGATCAGATGCGGGCTATGTATCCTTCCTTGTTTACTGGTTGAGGCAAAGTAGTTTTGAGATGGTGTTTTGGTATATGCTTTGATATTGTGTTTTGGTATATGCTTTGATATGGTGTTTCGGTATATGTTTTGATATGGTGTTTTGGTATATGTTTTGATATAATGTCTTGATATATGTTTTGGTGATATTTCTATATGTACATATGCATATGGATGAAAATACAACCATGAGATATGTTAGAAAACTCCACTATGACTATGTTGTCCTTATGACTATGTTGTCATGTTATTATGATGTCATGTGGGTTGGCACTCAGTAGGATGATCATTGTAAATAATGCATCAAGCTATGTTATAAAGCTCCATGAGAAGTATGACTTATTTCCTGTGGTTTTCTAAGGTATATGTGTGATTGAACACTGAGGATGGTTTCCCCAAGGGAGAGGGTTCTTGTCAGACCAGGCAGTAACTCCTGAAAATCAATTCGTTCATATTCATTCATGTTGGTCTTTATTATACACATGAGAGAGAGACTGTCCACTTCATCTCCCGGTGACTATTCATATTTCTTATTATTTATTTACATTAGTTACACTTATTCACCCAATGCTGATGATTAGGTGTCAACATTCCCCCCCTTAATCTGAAGGGATGTTGGTGAGTCCAAGCATCGTTCAAGCTTTTCTCTTCCAAGGACTTTGGTGAATATGTTTGCAATTTGCTCATTAGTGGAACAATTGTGGAGATGGATTGTTTTGGCCTCAACATGATGTCAAATCAGATGATATTTAGTATTGATGTGCTTCGTTCAATCATGGAACTTTTGGTTCTTGGCCAAATTTATTGCCGAGGTATTGCCAATCATGAGTTGAGTCGATTTTACTTGTTTTACCTGCAAATCTTCAAGAATTTTCCTAAGCCACACAATTTCTTTTGTTGCCTCAGTTGCTCCCACATATTCTTCTTCTGTTGTGGAATCTACTGGAACTGATTGTTTGCATGATCTCTAGGACACAGCTCCTGATCCAATACTCATTGCATAACCTTAAGTAGATACCCCAGTTTATTTGTCTCCATCGAAATCTGAATCAGAGTATCCAATCAAGCTGAATTCGTCCACCTGTGTATACTTGATTCCAAAGTCTTGAGTTCCCTTCAAGTACCTTAGAACTCTTTTTGCAATAGACCAATGTCCCTCACAAGAATTTTGTATAAACTTGGAGAGGATTCCAACATCAAACGAAATGTCTAGTCTGGTAGTAGTTAGGTAGTTGAGACTTCCTACGAGTTGTCTATACTTTGTTTCATCCTTAAATTCTTTTCCTTCAATGGATGTGAGCTTTAAGTTTTGTTCCATTAGAGTAGTAAGAGGATTTCATTATGTCATGCGAAACCTATTCAACAGATCTCCAATGTACTTATTTTGATAAAGAAATATGGACTTCGGATGTTGAGTTACTTCAATACCAAGATAGTAATGAACATATCCCAAATCAGTCATTTCAAAACCTTTCCTCAATTCCTTCTTTATGGATGCAATGTAGCTTTCATTGTTCCCTTTCATCAAAAGATCATATACATATACCACGAGATATACAACTATTTTGCCAACTTTCTTGACAAATAAAGTTGCATCATCAAGATCATAATGTTTGCAATTGAGTTTCAAAAGATGCTTAGTTAGTTTTTCATACTAGGCTCGCGGTGCTTGTTTGAGGCCATAAAAGTATTTCAAAAGTTTGCATACTTTATGTTCATGTCCTTTCACATTAAATCCTTCAGGCTGGGACATAAAAACATTCTCCATTCAAGAAAGCAGTTTTTACATCCATTTGATGGACTTTCCAACCATTCTGAGCTGCTAGGGAAAAGAGTGTCCGGATGGTAGCCCATTTTGCTATGGGGGAAAACGTTGCCTCATAATCAACCCCTTCCTTTTGTGCAAAACCTTTTTCCGCAAGCCTGGATTTGTGCTTTTCAAGTGAACCATCAGCTTTATACTTGTTCTTGTAGACTCACTTGCAGCCAATTGGTTTGGTTCCTAATGGAGGATCAGCCAGCTTCCAAGTGCCATTCTTTATTAGGGCATCACACTCCTTTTGCATCGCTTCTTTCCATTCATCATGAGAAGCAACTTCTTTGAAGGAAGTTGGTTCGAAATCTATAGAAAAATTCAATTCACAATCACAAGAAACATCCATATCAACAGGTGAATCAGAGTCATCTACATCACCTCCATTTTGTCGGTTTGAATTTCTAGTTCCTGTCTTTCCAACCTCATCAGGATGAACAATTTCAAGTGTCTTTGTCAGCCGCTTTGGGGGACCTTTCTTAGATGGTCCAAGCTGCTCCGTTGATTGAGTTGGGACTAAATCAAGATTGAGTCTCCCAATTCTATCAATCACATCACTTAAAGTATCATCCATTGTTGGAGTTTCATGCGGGGAGAGAGTTCTTCAGAAGAAGATTCCGCATGTTGATCTAGTATAGGAATCCCCCCTTCAAGATGTGGAATCTGACTATCAAATTCTTGAAATGATTTTGCATTTGCAAATCTATCCAAGCGATCAAGTTGCCGCTCAACAACATTGTCAGTTTTGGATGATTCAAGAAAGATTACATCTCTAGATACAACAAACTTTTTATTGACTTCAGCATAGAGACGGTATGCTTTGGAGGTGTTTAAATACCCTAGGAAGATCCACTTACGACTTCTTGCACCAAGTTTATTTCTATGTACCTTTGGTATCAAGGCATAACAGGTGGAATCAAAGACCCTGAGATGCTTTATCGAAGGAATGTGCCCATACCACATTTCATAGGGAGTATTGTTTCTGATAACATTAGATGGACATCTATTATTTATATATATAGCACATAGAACGGCATCAGCCCAAAACATCAACTTTACATTTTTGAAAAACATCATGGAGTGCACCATATTTAAGATTGTCCTATTCATTCTTTCAGCTACACCGTTCTGTTGGGGATTATAAGGCACAATTTTTTGATGTTTTATCCCATGTTGGTGAAGATAGTTTTCAAATTCATTTGAAGTGTATTCTTTTCCATTATCAGTGTGAACATAGCCAATATGAGATTGTGCATCATTTTCAATCCATGTAGGAAAGTTCTTCAATGTTTGAAAAGCATTAGATTCAATAAATAAACCCAACACATTCTAGTGTAGTCATCATATATTTATTTCCATTTGTAGAAGGAATAGGCATTGGACCACATAAATATGAATGGATGAGTTCAAGTTTCCTATGTGCTCTTGAATGTGAATCATGAAAATATTGTTTGCTACCCTTTCCTAGAATACAAGCATCACATTGCTTAAGTTTCCTAGGAATTGTAGGCAAACCGGCAACACCATTTTTCTTCAACAAGCGGAGGTTGTCATAGTTCAAATGTCCAAATCTAGCATGCCATAATAAACTTGATGGAAGTGTACCTTCTTCATAATGAGAGTTGTATGAGAAATGTTGTTCACGAGCAGAGGTACCCTATAGCTTGAGAAGCCTTTCTTCTTCTATCCGGCTCATGACAATTGAGTCGTCAGATGCTTTTCTCACCTCAATCTTGCCATCAAACATATGAATGGAGTGACCTTGCTGGAAGATGTGGACCAAGGACAACAAGTTTCTCTTCAGCTATGGGAGATATAGAACATGATGCAGAAGAAAGTCTGAAAGACCAGGCAATTTAAGCCTGATTGTGCTAAGCCCTGATGGCTTGATTTTTGATTGGTCTACAAAGTATATTGCTTCATCAACATTGTCATTAAATTCTTCAAAAAAATATTTTCTATGATTCATGTGGCAAGTTGCTCCTGAATCAAGAAACCAATCATTTTTCCAAGAAGCAAGTGAGGCATTAAATAAGTCTTCATTTACTCTAATATTACATTGTGCCACAACATAATGAGTGGATTTAGGTGCTTTACCTTTGTCCGTGTCATTAGTTTTACCTTTGGGTTGGTTTCTTTGTTGCTTAATTTTGTCCCAAGGTAACTTACATGTGGAGGCATCATGTGATCCATTTCTTTTGCAGCGTATGCAGTGCAAATATGCCTTTTCTCCCTGAGAGTGTCTACCCCCCCTGCCTTTGAAATATATTCCTCTTCTAGTTCGACCACCTCTTCCTCTTGAAGAATCTTGGGCAATATTATTTTCTTTATGAGCAAGGCACACAACCTCTTCAGAAGATTCAGGGGCTGTCTTCTTTCCAAAACTTTCTCTCTTTCAACAAATTTTTTCACAAGAGAGTTAAAGGTAATATCTTTGAGATTTCCATTTGCTTGCAATGACTCAAGATAATTGGAGTAATTAGGTTAAAGTGCCTTGAGAAAATTGATAAGAGGAATATCCAATTCAACCTTAGTGGCTTTGATATCATGCATTATAGATTTTACTTCGGATGCAAGAGCAAGAGGATCATTATTTTGTAATTCAAGAGTGAAGAGTTTAATCATGAGTTGAACAACTTCAAGTGTAGAATGTGAGTCATAGAGTTCTTTCAGCTTTTGTAAGGCTTCAAAAGTAGTTGAAAATGGCGAAATATGGTGACTTACCTCTTCACTTACAAATTCTACAATTAATGCATAGGTTTTGTTGTTCTTATTTTTCCAAATGGCGAACTCTTTGTTTGAGGTAGGTTGTTCTGGCTTTTTGTCTCCGTCTCCAACACATACTCCTTTCCACAACTCATTGAAAACGAGTGTGTGTTTTATCATCCGAGACCACTCAGAATAGTTCTCCTTGCCAATGAGAATTATTCCCACAATGGATATGATTGAATGCATTGTAAAATCTGTGTACTATAAAAATATACTTCTGCTGGCAAAAAAATCTGTGTACTGTAAAAAAAAATACTTCTACTGCAAAAAATGTGCTTCAAAATAATACAGCCTTATTCTTCCTTCTTGATTAGGTAAGAAATTGATTTAATATACAAAGAGCAAAACTATATTCTATCCATATAGAATATCACCATTCGTATCATAATATATGAAATACCATCACATACTATTGTATATTTAACCTTCTTTCATACGATATATCAAGCATTCATGCCCTCGAAAAAAAAAAGAACCACTCACCGCACCATTATCAATATCATGCAATATATATTGTATTCAAAAAAAAATACTCATCGCACACATGGTATTAGTCTCAAAAATAGGAGAACACAACAAGTTTGATTTAAACACCATAGTCACAACCATGTAGGTCAATGCATTCTTCAAGATATTTAACACACAGTGTTTCTGTAAAGTAGCACATAGCATTCTGGTCTCTGCGTGATTGCAAAGACCCCATATACAGTGGGGAGGGTACCGCATATTCAATGGACTCCATGCTCACCGTATCTCCATGATACCCTGCATCTCCACCAGACTCCAAATGGGAACAAGGTTTGGGGTTTGATATCTAGTATGGCCTTTGAGCCACGATCAAAAAACAAGAACCGCCATCACCACTGTAGCCACTAGCAATTCCACCATCAAATCTTCCATCACCACCGTAGCCACTAGCAATTCCGCCATCACCACTGTAGCCACCAACAATTCCATTCTAGCAACTCGGACCAACGAAAGAGCAACATCTGTTACTACAGTTCTGAGTTATCGATCTAAGTTTTGGGCAGCAACCATTCTGGATACAGTTGTTTGAGCTCTCTTAATAGAGTTGTAAAGATGTTGGCAGTGGGTCAGAAGGATGAAAAGAATGAGCAGGCTCTAAAAAATCACGTGGGTCACCCCCAAATAGGCAGAGATTGCACATTTACACTTCTCGGCTCTCCTATCACTCATACCCAGTATCCATATGTAATTGGTACATCAGTCTTGGGTATTAAGTATAAAGATGGAGTTTTGCGATATCACCGAGCATAACGGTTTGGAGGGCAGACTATTCAGAGAGAATAAAATGTATATGACACTATATGGACAGTTGGAGCAGGCTTCAGGCAAGGAGCAACGTATATATTGGAAACTAAATTTTGTTAGATGGGCAGCGTATTATATGGGAAACTAAATTGGAGGATGGGCAGCGTATTATATTATACCATGTTAAAGCAGAGGTGTGAATTCTGCAAAATAAGCAGAACATAGGCAGGAAATTGACACCAGGAGTTACACAAAAGCTAATTTTCGGAGCTGGCTCTAATACCATGTCAAACCAGGCATTAACACCTAAAAATCAATTCGTTCATATTCATTCAGGTTGGTATTTATTATATACATGAGGGAGAGACTGTTCACTTAATCTCCTGGTGACTATTCATATTTCTTATTATTTATTTACATCAATTACACTTATTCACCCAATCCTGATGATTAGATGTCAACAATTTTGAAACATCCTAGGTGAAAATTCCATGTAATGAAAGCTAAAAATAATAACCACGATTGATGGGATGCTTATTCCAAGATGAATGTTGGGCAAGACATCCTAGGGGGTGTTCATTTGGTTGTTTATGGCTAAGTATTTGGAAAGGAAAAATGGATTTTTTAGCACATTTATTTATGAAAATAATGGAAATTAGGAGAAAAGGGAGGTGAAAGGTCACATGTTGCATGTGAGGAGGAAAATGAAGGAAAATAATGGAAAATGAATAAAATATAGGCCTCATTCATAAAAAGGCTTTTGAGGATCTGTTGGTAACCTTTTGTTAGTTTATCTTTGGAGATTTTTCATTATTCTCTCTCTCTCTGTCTCTGTCTCTCTCTCTGTCTCTGTCTCTCTCTGTCTCTGTCTCTCTGTCTCTGTCTCTCTCTCTCTCTCTCTCTTGGACACTTAGAGTTTCTTGGAGCACTTTTGAATTAGAGAAAGAAAGGAAAAAGGGCAAGAGGAAGCAAAGATAAAGCAGGATCAAGCAGCTACAACAGGCTTCATTTTAGGTATAAACTTGCATGTGTATTTCACTTGCTATATTTGGCATGCATTGTATTGCATGTGGTTATTTTCTATCATGGCTTGGGTTTTTCCAAGTGTGACAATATTCTTCAACCTAACCTTTCCATTTCATTCTAGCTTTGATGAGATGGGTTCTCAGACTTTGATTAATGTGGCATGGTCAGATGGATTCGTAGCTAAGTCGGGTGGATCTCTAAAATGAATAACACATGGCCTAGTGGTCCTTGAACTGGACTGTGGATCACGATAAATCCAATGGCCTAGAAACCCTGAGCCAGACTGTGGGTTGCAGTAAAGCTATAATTGTGTTCCTCGGTGGGCCTATGAATCCTTGCCGGTAAATGGAAAGGTATATGGTAAAGCCAAGAGGTGAATTTATCTTTGTTGCACTTAGTAGTCCTGGGATGGGATGTATGGTAAAGCTTGGAGAGTGTGTCTCGGTGTAGGGCTTAGTGATCCCTAGATCAGATGTGGATAATAGTTGGATCAGACTGTTTCTTACAGTAAAGCTTGAGAGACTATGAGGCACTCAAATTCGTCATTCTGTAGTTAGATAACTCTGGTGTAATCCATGCTTATTTCATGTTTTTTTTGTGTGTTCTATGAGTCCTACATTCATGCTTGGAATATGGCATAGCGGTGATTGGATGAAGAGAGACTTGGCTCAGCTAATCTATGGTTGGGTGGAATGTGGTAGTCCCATCTTCAGTTGGTTTATTGCATTCATTAATGAGAAATTCATTCCCTTTATTTTCATGTGTAAATGTATTGATGTATATGTGGATTTTATGGCTGATATTCTTATGATATTTTTGTCCCTATTATGTTGGTTACATGTATGTTTTATGACAACAACTATGTATGGATCTCACCATGTTTTTACCTGTAAATGAATGGATAATATATCTATGCCGTAATGGATGATAATGCAGCAAATGACATGAGGGAACAATGGTTCATAGCGACTCTCAGATAAGTATGAGATCCCTACATTTAATTATGTTGTTTACACATGTAGGTTACATGTTGATGATATATTTGATGAAATGCATGTCATGGCTAGTAGGGGTATGATTAAGCTCTTGTTTAAGTTATTTCTTTTGCATCATTGTTTCCCTGTTCTTTGATTGATCTTAAGCTATCATTCCATTTTGGGCATTGACCTGGGCTCTAGGTCTGAAAAGGTGGTTCAAATCCTGTGGACACTAGAACAAAACTAGAAAAATAGGTTTTTGGATGTTGGTAGGCAAGCGTGTGATAGATAATTTGGATTTCTTGATGCTCTCATGCCTATAACATGAGAGAAATTGAGGCTTGATATGTCAATAAAATCAATGGGACCCAGGGATAGGATGCCTGAGTGGTTGACATGTCTCCTGAGGGCTCTCTTGCTAATGTGGATAGGTTGGTTAATGTGTTCCATCAATTCTACTTCCTTAAGGGAAAATTGAGGTCGAATCCAATCATAATAACAAGCCAACCGAGGTAAACATGCAACGAGAGGCTACTATGATATGATTTGACCTCCTATGTGACTTTAAGGAAGTGGAATCAATAGAACACATCAACAAACCTATCTACATCAGCAACAAAACGCTCAGGAGACATGTTAGCCACTCAGCCATCCTGTCCCTGGGTCCCACTGATGTTCTGGACATCTTAAGCCTCAGTCTCTCTCATGTTATAGGGATGACAATGCTGAGAATCCCAAATTTTGTCTCACAAGCTTGCTTGCCAACATCCAAAGGCCCAATTTGTCAGTACTATGCCAACGTCCCTAGGATTTGCACCACTTTTTCAGGCCCAGAGCCCAGGTCACTACCCATAATGGAATGATAACTTAGGAGTAGTAAAAGAACAGGGAAATAATGATGCCAAAGAAATAAGTAAAATGATACCATAATTAGACCCCTACTAGCCATGACAGACATTTCATCAAATATGTCATGAGCATGTAATCTATAGGTGTAACCAACAAAATTAAACATATGGATCTTGTACTTATCTGAGAATCGATAAGAACCATTATTACCTCATGTCATTTTCTACATTACAATATATTATACCATAGATACATTACCCATTCATTTACAAGTGAAAACATGCTGAGAGTGATACATAACTTTTTTCATAAAACACACATATAACCAACATAATAACCACATAAATACTCATGAAAGTACAACGATATAAACCACATATAATCCATCAAAATTATCATATAAACACAAGGAGAAGTAAACTTTCATTAATGATGCAAAAATGAAACCTGGGATGGGACTTCCATGTTCCACCCGATCGTAGAATGGATAAGCCAAATCTCTCTTCGACCATTCAACCCCATGCCATATTCCAAGCATGAATGTGGGACTCAAACCAAAAGAACCAACTAGGGCATATTGAGGCAAAACCAACTCAGCCTCATCAAATAGAAACTAGGATTTATCGTAATCCATCGCAGATCACCAAGCCATCACAAAAAACACATCATAACAGGCTTTGCCATGATCTCCATCGGAGCATTAGGCCAAAAAATCATAGATGCCACTAGATTTATCCATCTACACTATGAGGAATTTTCTTGCCTCCTAGTCTCTCAAGATTTACCGCAATCCAAACCCATATCACAAGGCCCTAAACTGAGACCCACTCTCCATGCTTTACCGCATATCCCAAAACCGTGATTACTAGGCCCAACAGACAGAAAACCACCTCTTGTATTTACCTTATATCCTACCATTCACTGGCAAGGATTACTTGGCCTAGAGGCAACACAATCCTGGCTTTACCACAAACCATAGTCTAGCTCAGGGGTCATTAGGCCAGTTGCTTTACCGTGATCCATAATTTGGTTTCGGGACCACTAGGCCATGTGCACTATCATTTGGAGATCCACTCCACTCATATTCGAATCCATGCGATAATACAACTCAACAAAAACATGAGAACCTCATCACACCATGGTTATCCAAAAATGGCAAGGCTAGGTTGAAAACGTTGTTACACCTGGTAAAACCCATGCCATGATAGAAAAGATCCACATGCAATACCATGCATACCAAATCTAGCAAGGAAAACACACATTCAAATCGATATCTGTAATGAATCCTACTATATTTGGTTGATCTTGCCTTTCCCTTCTTGATCTTTGCATCCTATTGCCTTATTTTTCCTTTCTTGATCCATTGCAAAAATGCTCCAAGAAAACTCTAAGTGTCTAAGAGTGAGAGAGAGAGAGAGAGAGAATAAAGAGAGAGCTTCGAAACTAAACTAAAAAAAGGTTACACAAAAGAGGAGTGTTCAATCACCCATACCTCCTCTAGAGTGTGTTACACACTCGCCTGTAGAGGATCTAGCTATACCAAGTTGTCAAAGAAGGAAAATTACTCTACAAAGGCAAGTCATTCACCAAGGACCGGGTTCAACAATGTTATCAACAAAAAATGATCGCCTAGCCATTTCTAATTATGTGGATCGAAATACACCATGTAGGATTAATTTTACCATAGTAAAATCACTTTCACCATGGGAAATAATTTAGTAAACCAGTTTTATTGAATTATTTATCATTAAAATTTAAAAAACCCATAAGAATAATTGAATAAATCATTATTTCTTTAATTTTCTCTAGGAATAATTATTAAGCCATTCTTGGATAATTATTCATTGTCACATTTGACTAAATCACCTAGGAATAATTAAACAAATCACTATTTATTTATTATTCCTTAATTCTATTTTTGAATAATTGTTAAGTCACTATTTAATAATTATTTCAATTTCACACCTTTCTTAATCCTCACGAAATAATTAGTAAACCAATTTATTTGTTAATGATTTCTAAATAAAGATATTTGGCCATTTTGAATATATTTTCTCTCTCCAAAAACTATAACAAAGTATTCCTAACAGTTAGATCTTGATTTGGTCAATAATATTGTATTATTTCCCATTTTCGAGATCAACCCAATATTTCGTTATAAATAAGAGGGTTTTCCATTCATTTTTCACCATGATCTCACATTCGAGCTCCCACTTGAGTTCGATTATTTGTTTGGGTTTTTCACATATTGAGAGATAGAGTCTATCGTTGAAGCACAAGGACATAAAAGGACCCATCCCACGGAGGGGGTTTTTCAAACCCTTGTTGTATATCTACTTCACTAGTTATTTTGATAAAATATTATTCATTTAAAAGTCTTCTTCTATTCGCTAATTACATTGGATATATTTTGTTATTTTCTATTTTGGATCACACACCATATTTTTGATGCAGGGTTTTCTTGTTTTATTATTACATGAGATCTGAAGTGTAAACAACCACATATTGTTGTTAGGGTCACTTGTCACCAGTGACTTATGTGAAGCGTTTTTGGTACGTCTTCCTGAAATATTTACATTAACAAATGGTGACTCCACTAGTGTAGTAATTCAATTCCTAGGTGATTATTGTTTCAATGTTTTTCATTATTTTATTCAGCTATGTATAGCCTCTCAATTTCTCTTATTAGCTCTCCTTTCTTTTTCTGTCAACTTTTTGGATTTTGGTGGTTTTTTGGTTCTTTCCGCAAGTCGCAGGTACTAGTCGAGCAGGAGATGACAAAATTTATGCAAGAACTGCCTACTGGGAGTCCTGGGAGAAAAACACACTTTTTAGATGTAGATATGCATTTTGGAATGCACTTTTTGTTAAATTTACTGCGTTTTCCACTATTTCTTGTTGAGTACCTTCGTTTTGCATTTTTCCCAAGAAATTTTCAGAAAATTTTTCAAATCTGCCAAGAGTGCTATGTGTGGACTAAGAAGGGTTTATTATCTATTTTTGAGTCTCCCCTAGGCCTATATTCTGTTAGTATTTCTATTTGAGGAAGGAAAAAATGATCATAGGGTTTAGAGTAGACCTCCACATTTTTAGGAAGAGATTGCCTGAGTGTAGTAGTCTAGGGTTCAACATTTCTGCCACTGATTTTTAGAGTTTGATCCACTTTGTTACAACCCTTTAGGATAGGTTCTTTAATCATTTTAACTCCCTTATGAGCTTACTATTTCCTTTCCCCTTAGGATATTCTTGTGCTTCTTTCCTATCCTATGAAACAATTTTCGCCTCTGATTTTTGTTGTTTGTCTACACCATTTATAGTAGATTAGTGCCTTTAGATCACAGTCCCTTTCACATTAAATATTTTAGGCCATTTGTGTGTTTTTGAGTAGCTTGTTTCCCTCCTTTTTTTTAGTTATTTGATAGCCTTCTTGGATGGTGTTTGCGTGCTTGGATTGGTTGTTGATTTTACTGTCCATTTACAATTTTATTTATAGTTTTTAAACACTTTATTTTAGTATCACATGACATCATAAAACATGCTCAATTAAATCATACACTAAACACACTTTTCACACATTTGCACACCCTAAGTGAACATGAGCTTGGTTAACACTGCTAAGACAAGACTTGAAACACACCACTTAATAATAATCTAACACACACAAATTAATCCCAGTTGGGCACCAAGGCTAAACAATCTGTGTATTTAGGTGTAGGATCGGTGGGATAGCCTTCAGAGAACATCGATTGATCACTTAAATTGAGACATAGAAGTTAACTTTGTAGGGAGCTTAAAATCATTCACCATCCCACGGTCCAAAGCTGAAGTACGTGAGAAACCCAATTCATAGGGGTTTAGGCTAGGTCATTGTCCAAGTAGTTCTCGTCGGAGCTACCCAACCCATGGTAGACAATTCTATGTGGTGGTTAATCACAAAGAATCTCAAGAATCGACCACCTTCGTGGGACGAAGGTAACCGTAGTGACCAATCATAGGAAAACACCCTATAGGACTAGCTGTGGGAAATAGTTGGTTTTGTACCCCACCTTTCTCTAGATAACTCTTCTTGTGGGGATCAGATTCAATCAATTAAGAAGTTCTTTGGAAGGCCATATGAAATAGTAGATTTAGGATTTGTTTGAGGATTTAGATCATCTATAGGCTAGAGGTCATTTTCTTTCATAGGGAATGCTTGATTGAACTAGAGTAGCATCTTAATATAGTTAGTTTACACTTGGCACCACTACACTAGGTGTTTTCTTGCTTTTTCTTACTCCTTTTCTCCTATCATCCTCTAGTCCTTTGTGTCATAATTGTCTTGGCATCATTTCATCCCCTAGGCATTTGTTGTGGAGAATTTAAAGCATTCACCCTCAGTTTCCATTTGGACATATTAATCCTCCTCATCGAGTTAGAGTTAATCCCCCCAGTCCTTCATTGAGTTCTCATTCTGACTCTAATTCTACTAATTCATCAAGTTATTCCTTTGATTCTACATCTTCTGAAACTCATACTCTCACCATGTCAGGAACCAATGTGGGTGCAGGAAACCAAGGTGGTAACCCTGGTACTAGTGAAGGTAATGCCACAAGTGAAACCTCTATCAGTATGGTCACTCCTACTCTATTTCTACCCTTCATGGTTGGTTTGAGTCTCCTTCAATTTAACCAACTTATCAATGACCCTCTTTTCCATGACCATAATTGACTTGCTATGCCTACTAAACTTCCTTCCAATGTACCCAAGTTTTAAGGAAATCCTAGAGAAGATCCAACAAATCATGTTCACTCATTCCATATTTAGTGTTCATCCAATTCTATCACTGAAGAATCCATTTGTCTTTGCCTTTTTTAGTGCAGTCTTACTAAAGCTACTGCAAAGTGGCATGTTGATCAACCATGTGCCTCTCATTCCACTTTCATGACTCTTGACAAATCATTTATATCCTACTTTGAGTTAGCTCTCTGTTATGACACCTGTACCGAACTTGTGACTTCTTTCTGTCAAAAGTTTTCCACTTGCTTATCTGACCATATTCAAGAATGGCATAGAAGGAGGAGCATGTGTAGGTCCCCTAAATTTGAAGACCATGTTTACATGTGTTGGTTTCTTAGATTTATTTTGGACCCCATAGGTAAATATATCGCCTTAGATTTCTCTCAATCTGAGGAGGATGCACTCGAAGTAGCTTTGAAATATGACCTCATCTACACACAGCGAGTATAAGTTTATATTGGACTTCCCAATCTACCTCGGATCGATGCTATTAAGGCATTGGGGGAATATCATTTCATAGAAAACATCGTTGGATCCATTAAACACCCTCAACCTCCACCATATTCTCCACCTCTGATGAGTTATGGTCAACCCTTGGGGGGGACTAGTTCCTCTTACACCTGTCCCCCTCCCAATCCTTCACAAGACAACACTTATCAAGGCCCCAGGATGTTATATGCACATCCACATCCACATCAGCAGATCCTAGGTCTAGTTGCTGCTCCAAAATTTTATCCTCATGTTTCCCCATCTCTTTACTATCTGTATGCATTGCCTAGCGCTCCATCCCCTCCAACACCCGATGCTGCCTCCACCTCTGCCATAGTGGCACCCTCCCCCTCAAGGTTAGGTGTATTCTCAGTAGAGTGCAACCAATCCCCCCAACCCAAATAAATGGAACATGTTGAAAGGTAACCATAACCATCAATCTCAAGGAAACTAGGGTATTGAGGTTCCACAACCTAATGCACCTTAGGGAAACCACCCTAATTCGGAAACCCAACAATAGGGAAGATAACCAAAGAAAAACAAGGTTGTTCATACGAATATACCTTATGTCTATTGTGGTGAGTTTATCCATTATATTCATGAGTGTCCCCTCTTACATTAGATGCTCCAAGTATGGGAAGCTCAAGAAATTGCTTCTAAATGACCTCAGCCCTGCCACCTCCTCCTGCTTCATCTCACCCAACTGTGCTTACCAATCCTTTTCCCATTAAGGATATCTCACTGCTCACCCTAAATAAGGTCATGAAGCTCCCCAACCTTCACAATCTGGCCATAATGATCACCGGATCCTTATGATGAATTTTGACAATGTCAATACTAAATAAGTCAACCTTAAAACTTGATCACTCCAATATGACAAGCCACCTGCTAAGTCAGGAATTGATTCCCAACCTCAAGTATCCACTGACCCTATGTCATCATCAAATGGTACCTTACAGATCCCTCCTCCTAAGGTAGAGGTCATACCCAAGATCCCCAAAGGTTCATTACGTTGAAACATTGCTTCTTCTAAAGCCGCCCATGCTTATAACATAGTTGATGACTTGGCACAATCTGTTGTTGCTATGTCAATGCTAGAAGTCCTTCGAACATGCCCATCCCAATGGAAAGCTCTACTCTCTACTTTGGGTGTTATGGATCCTTCTGAGGATCATATGATTATCTTTGACATTGACAAATCGGAATGCCCCCCTCCTTCCTTCATATGTTTCCTTTCAAATACCAGTCTCCATAAGAAATGTCATTGTTTAGAGGTGTATCATAAATGAAGTTGCCTCCACCTATATGATGGCCGCTAATGTTTGGAAGCAACTTGGGTCACCTGAATTTTACCCATCCACCATCACTCTTCGTTCTTGGGATGGTCATCCCACACATCCCCTTGTCTTATATTGCAATTGTCCAATTATTATTGCCGGAAAGATAATTTCTATTGGTATTGAGGTCATTGATTCCCCATTAGATTATAATATACTCTTGGGTCATAGTTACACTTATTCTATGTTAGCTATTGCATTTGCAGTTTTCCGCAAAATGTGCATTCCTCACAATGGAAATATCGTAGCTATTGATCAGTTCAATTTTTATGACCTTAAGTATCATACTTCACCTCAATCCATTATCTCATCGATGGCTAGCAATAAAACTATCTCTTCTCTCACCAATGTTTAACTTGGAGTGTACAAATATTCCACTCTACTTGGTTCTTATTATGGTCTGTCACCTACCCCTTATGAGCCTAACTCTTCTAATGTTTTCATTCTTCAAGCATCATGGGCTTCCCACAAGTAGTTTGGTATGCCTTTACAACAACCATCCCCTCTACAACCTACTGCTCCCAATTCAACCCAGACTTTAGGTATAATTCATCAAGGTCCCTGTTGTTCTGCTTGTATCTCTCCTAGTCCTTTCCAGCTTAAAATCGTTCCCCCAGGTCTTAACCATCCAGGATCAGTTCTGCTAGGTCATTACCCTTTTGGTCAGATACCCTTCTTATTTCCACCCCTAGGAATATTTTCTACACCTGTCATGGCTATGTTGAGTTTACCTAATATTACCTTAGGGATCTCGATCTGGTACATTTATCCTCCCGCAAACACTCCTCCTTATCAAATCAAACCTTAAACTACTTTGACCCCAATTCAACCTATATTTCCTTCCCCTTCCTTTGGTTTAGTTCCAAAAAAAACTTAACAAGATCCTAATCCTATTATGAAATCATTTGGTGAGGGGGGAAAGCCTCAAAAAATGGACCCAAAGACAAGGCACCTCAACCAACTCCAACTCCTCCTAAGCCTACTCCTCCATGATCTTTGTGTGATGTTGTTGGACTTGCCACTAATAATTGTCCTGAGCTCCCCCATTTCATGAATGTGGTCTCTGATACCTTTCCTGACTCAAACATTCTTGAGGTCCATGTCACCTTAACTGACTCATCTATGAAGAACATGTCCTTATACTTAAATCACCCTTGTGCTTTGTGTGATAACTATGGCCATTATTCTCATCACTATCCCCGTCTTGAAGAATTTCATGATACACTTCAAGTTATTCATGAGTTAGATGTTGCTCATAGTGATTCCACCTCTCCTCTACCTACGGGTTCTGGTCCCACTATTGTACATGAACAAGATGTCTCTCAACCAACCATCATGATCCCTCCTCATGATTTTGAGATGATGGATAATAAATCCCTTGTTCTCTACCTATCTTCATCCATGGGACTGATGTATTGAGACTCTCATGGACTTTCGGTTGGGCATGGAATCCCCCCCCACAAAAGCTTTTTGGGCTCAAAGCCCAAGTTTTGGTCAAAGATGGTGTAGAACTCTGCGAATTGCGGACGCAGAGTGTGAAGTGTACAATTAAATCATAGGGTTGTCCGCCCTAAGAATTATATTGTAAATTAATGTAAAATCAACCTACCAATGGTTCACGGACCATGGGATTGTATAAATAGAGCGAGGCTCTAAGTTGTAAGGAGAGTCAATAAGAAGAAGAATAGCGACGGAATGGTTCGAGCTTAGAGTAGAAGTCTAAGTGCTTTGGGTTGTAGTAGTAGGAAGAGGCTTTGCAGCCGAGTGCACAGAGGCCCAATAGAGTCCGCAACTGAGTGCGTGGACCCCTGCAACTAAGTGCGTAGGGCGGAGTCGAGTCTGTAATTGGGACAGAAAGCTAATAAAGAGAAGTTAATTCCTAATTTTGTGTAATTGTTGTGCTTATCTTCTTTATGTTTATGTTCATTTATGTATCACGCGCACTAATATAAATGTTGAATATGCTGTAATAACCATAAATCTTACACACATAAGCCAAGTAATTGGTTAATAAGCAAGTAACTTGGGTATTATACAAGTCATGCCTTGAGTAGGGTTGCGTAGAAGTCACACCATAGGTCACGAAGGGGTCACAAATGTGCGCAGCGATAGGTCAGACCATAGACCTCCAAAAGCCCATCAGACATCCCAAGGGTGCAGAAACTTGGTTCTAGCACCCTCCCATACTACTTCGGGTGATACGTCAGTTCGCGCTCCATGGACTGTTGCCGAAAGGGCCATTAGTACCAGGATTTTCTTGGCTAAATCATCTCCAAACCTGGGTCAGGCCCCACTAAGCCAACAAATGGTTTTGTTGTTGGGACCGGGATCTGCATAAAGGATGTCTAATGTCATGCCACGGGAACCCTACAAAGAAAGAAATTGAAGAGTGGCTAGACAAGAAGATTCATGAGTTCGCAGCATAGGAAAATAGAAATCTGCAAGTATCTAAGGAGTAGTGGTTGGATCGCTACTTGTACACTGAAATCCATGAAATCTTCTTTGCATATTTTGTTAGAGAATTATATATTACATAGCAATGGAACACATAAAATATTACAGAAATATAAACACAGAAAATGCATAAAACAAGAGAGACACAGATATACGTGGTTCACCCAGTTTGGGCTATGTACACAGAGAAACAACCAGTCCTTCTTTTTATATTATCCAACAAACTAAAGAGATACAACCTGCAACAGATCCGATGTAATTCCCTCTTTTCTCTCAATATCCTCTCTCTTCCTCACTCAGAATACAGATATATATAGATGCAATACAATTCCATCATATATAGCGAGGGGTTGCCTTCTAGGGAAAAAAACCCTAAATTAAACATAACTCCTACCGTCAAATCTCTGCCTAATGAATGGCCCAAATTGACTAAGAAATTACAACATTTTACAAGGCAATTTTACATCTATTCTTAGCTTCAGGGGCACTTCCCTCGATCCCATTGCCGGGGGGGCTCCCAAAGGTCACAGCCACCCCCTGGACCCCCCCTGCAGTGAATATTTTACAGGTAGCGTTGCTGCTCCATTACGAACTGGGGTCCAACGCGGCGATGCCTTTGAATATAGAAGATAATTAGGCTGCACACCCAACAATATCCCACTTTGAGATTGATTATAGCAACTCCACCGCTGCTTAATTTGTTGGACAATGACTCCACTTTGGACCTGGTTGTTTCTCATCTTCTTCATCATACTTGAAGACCAATTGAAACTGAGTAGATTCTTAGTTTTTCCCTACTTACAAATTTTGTTAACATATCTGCAGGATTCTGGCTAGTGTGTATCTTTTCCAGCTTCAACTGTCCATCTTCCAATGTTGATCGTATAAAATGGTACGAGTTGTATATGTTTAGTCTTGGAATGAAATGCAGAGTTGTTTACAAGATGTATGGCACTCTAGCTATCACTATATAACTTTCCCAACTCCTGATTCTTACCCAATTCATCTAGAAACCTTTGTAACCAAATTATTTCTTAACTAGCCTCTGTAGTAGCAACATACTTTGCTTCTGTTGTTGAGAGTGCAAAAACACTTTGTAGTTTTGAGACCCAACTGACAGTTGTTCCACCTACAGTAAACACATACCCTATTGTGCTTCTCCTGTTATCTCTATCACCCGCCATATCTGCATCAACATATCCCTGTAGAGCAATGTTTGAACCACCAAAGCATAATTCTTGATTTGTGGTACCTCTCAAATACTTGAGAATCCACTTCACTGCCATCCAATGTTCTTTTCCTCGATTTTTCATGTATCTACTTACAACTCCCACTGCATGTGCAATATTAGGCCTTGTGTAGACCATTGCATACATTAAGCTTCCAAATGCTGATGCATATGAAAATTTAGACATATGAGCCATTTCTTCCTGAGTCTTGGGACACTCCACCTTACTTAATTTGAAATGGATAGCCAAAGGTATACCAACTAGTTTTGCATTATGCATATTAAACCTTTTCAACACCTTTTCTATGTACTCACTCTGAGACAATGTTAATTTGTGATTCTCCCTATATCTAGTTATTTTCATACCAAGGATTTGTTTTGCAACACCCAAATCCTTCATTGCAAATGATTTTGCCAATTTTCTTTTGAGCACATTTATTTCCTGCATGTTAGAACCTGCAACAAGCATGTCATCTACATACAATAACAATATAATATAGCTGCCATCATTTTTCCTTTTCAAATAAAGACAATGATCAGAGTGACATCTAGTATAACCTTGTTCAGACATAAACCTATCAAATTTTAGATACCATTTCCTTGGAGCTTGTTTTAAGCCATACAAGCTCTTCTTCAACCTGCACACTAGTTTCTCCTTCCATTTTACCTCATATCCTTGTGGCTGCTGCATATATATCTCTTCCTCAAAATCCCCATGGAGAAAGGTTGGCTTTACATCTAACTGCTCAAGATGAAAATCTTCAGCTACTACTAGACTTAAAATAGTTCTGATTGGAGTCATTTTAAGAACATGAGAAAATATCTCATCAAAGTCTATACCCTTTTTCTGTGCAAACCCTTTCACCACAAGTCTAGCTTTATACTTTTTTCTACTCCCATCTTCTTCCCTCAACTTGTAAACCCATTTATTCTGCAATGTTGTTTTACTTGCAGGAAACCTGACTAAGTCCCAAGTCTGGTTATGTGCTAAGGAGTCCATCTCTTCTTTCATGGCTTGCTCCCACTTCTTCCTGGTTTCTACCTGCACTGCTTATGCATAACATTTTGGTTCACTAGAATCAATCAACAATACATAATATAGTGAAGGAGAGTATCGTTCAGGGGGTCTACTTATCTTGGTAGATCTTCTAACACTACTTTCAAGTGTTTGAGGTACTTGGTGCTATTGTGGTTGTTGTTCTAGCTATTGATCATTATGATTTTCAGGCACCATCACTTTTCCTGTGATCTCGTCAAGCACTGTGTATTCTCTATTTTCTTTTTTCGTGTTTCTTTTCCTGCCACTGATCCTTGTACAAAACATTTTCATTGAATATGACATCTCTACTCCTAATGATTTTGTGTTTTTCATAATCATAAAAGAGGTAACGAAAATAATTAACACCATATCCAATAAAGGTACATTTCTTTGATTTTGTCTCAAGCTTTGTTCTATTTTCTTTATTAATATGGACAAAGGCTTCAAAACCAAAAGTATTTAAAAAAGAGTAGTTTACCTTTTTACTTGTCCATGCCTCCTCTGGAATACCACCATCCAAGGAACTTGAAGGCCCTCTGTTTATTAGATAAACAACAGTATCTACAACATCTGCCCAAAATTGTAAAGGCAATCCTACATGCAATCTCATGCACCTTGCACACTCCATGATTGTTCTGTTCATCCTTTCTGACACACCATTTTCTTGTGGTGTTCTTGGAACTGTATTCTCTCTATGAATTCCATTCTCTAAATAGTACCTATCAAACTCTTTGTTGCAATATTCACCTCCATTGTCTGATCTGAGACACTTCAACCTTTTTCCTGTCTCATTTTCAACCAAAGATTTCCATTTCTTGAAAATATCAAATACATCAGATTTATTTCGAATACAATAAATCCAAGTTTTTCTGGCTGCATCATCAATAAAATTAACATAATAACAAAAGCCACCAAGGGATGATACCTGAGTAGGTCCCCATACATCTGTATGCACAAGCGCTAATTTTTCGCTCTTCTTTTCTTTCCCAACTCTAAGGAATCTGACTCTCTTCTGTTTTCCATAAACACAATTCTCATAGAATTTTAAATCAACATGCTTCAAACCTGGAAACAAATTTCTTGAGTGAAGAATCTGCATCCCCTTCTCACACATGTGCTCGAGCCTATGATGCCACAATGCTGTATCTTCTCCTGTAGAGGTTAAAGCATTAACATAATTAGAAATACCATTGCATAAATACAATGTACTAATCTTTCCTTCTTTCATTATTACCAAGGATCCTTAGTGACCTTCTAGGTTTTATCTGTGAAAGTAGTTACGCAACCTTCACCTCCCAACTGCCCTATTGAAATCAAATTTTTCTTCAGATCTGGAACATGCCTTACCTCCTTCAATAGCCACTGATTTCCATTTCGTTGTTTTATGAAAACTGTACCCATTCCAATGATTTTACAGGGTTTATCATCACCCAACCGAACCTGTCCAAAATCTCCTTGAACATAATCATAAAAAATGTTTCTTATCAGGTGTGGCATGGAATGAGGCCCCTGAATCTACCACCCAGGCATGAATAATATTTTCTAATGAAAAAATCAAAGCATCTTGCAATGCATCACCTGTTACATTTGCTTCGTGATTAGTTTCTTGTTACATGTCTCCTTCTTTTCCCTTTCGAGACTTGCAATCTTTCTTCAGGTGTCATTTCCTCCTGCATTTCCAGCACACTATCCCTGATCTGGACTTGGATCTACCTTTTCTTGACTTACTGTGATATCTAGGGCTCTTTCCTCTTTCCATTTTTCTTCCCCTAGTCTCTACAGTCAAAGCATTACCTGATGTCTCACCAGAGTTTTTTCCATCGCATTTCCTCACTAAGGATTGCACCGACAGCATCATCAAACTTTAAAGTACTAGATCTAAAGATAGAGTTACTAATGGCCATAATTAAACCATTCCAACTTTCTGGCAATGAGCACAGAAATAACAGAGCCCTAACTTCATCATCAAAAGTTACCCCTACAAAACTTAATTGACTGGTAACTGTATTAAACTCATTTAAATGATTAGCAACAGATCTACCTTCTGACATCTTCATATTAAATAAACGCTTCATAAGAAATACCTTATTTGAGGCCAAGGTTTTTCATATAGTTTGGCCAATGTCGACATTAAACTCTCTGTTGTCATTTCCCTTGAAATATTAAACGCTACCGATGCCACTAGACACAGCCGTATTGTTCCAAGTGCCTTTTTGTCAAGAATATCCCATTCTATGTCTGTCATACTTGTCATCTTCTTTGTATTTCAACTCAATGGTTGGTACAAATCTCTCTGATACAGATAATCTTCCATCTGCATCTTCCATAGCTGATAGTTTTGGTCATTGAATTTTTCGACCCTAAATCTACCATCTTCCGCCATTGCTCCCACTTGAACTAGGAACCCTTCTCTTCTGTGAGTTTATCAGCCAAATAGACCTTTGGCTCTTATACCAATTGTTAGAGAATCATATATTACAGAGCAGTGGAACACATAAAATATTTTAGAAATATAATCACAGAAAACGCATAAAACAAGAGAGACACAGATATACGTGGTTCACCCAATTTGGACTACGTACATAGAGAAACAACCAGTCCTTCTTTTTATATTATACAGCAAACCAAAGAGGTAAAAACTACAAAAAATCCACTGTAATGCCCTCTTCCCTCTCAATCTCCTCTCTCTTCCTCACTCAAAACACAAATATATATACATGAAATACAATTCCCTCATATATAGCGAGGGTTGCCTTATAGGGAAAAAACCCTAAATCAAACATAACTTCTAACATCAAATCTCCGCCTAATGAACGACCCAGATTGACTACAAAATTACAACATTTTATAAGGTAATTTTACATCTATTCTTAGCTTCAAGGGCACTACCCCCAATCCCCCCTCCAGGGGGGGCTCCCAAAGGTCACAACCACGCCCCCGGACCCCCCCTGCAGCGAATATTTTACGGGCAACATTGCCGCCCCATTACGAACTAGGGTCCAATATGGTGATACCCTTGAATATAGAGGACAATCAGGCTCCACACCCGACATATTTTCCATCTAAGCTGTATGAGTGGATTGCAAAGTTAGCAGATAGCCAGGGAAGGTATAGGCTCGACAAACCAATAGTGTGGACTCCAGAATTAGTGCATAGACTAGAAGCCTCAGAAGATAAGATAGCGTGAGCTATGGGCCACTGGCTTGAAGGAATAATAGGATGATTTATCACTGAGTTCGTGGTAGACACAACCATCAGCACATTGAGGCAAAGTGATGTTTTCTCAAGGGTTTATGAGGTAAGTACGTTAAATCTTTGAACACTTGGATTAAGATGCTATTGTGTGAAAAGCGGGTTATGTGAATAAATTAATGCTTGGGACTACGTGAGGCGCAAAGATCTATAGAAGCGGAAGCAATGAAGAATTAGAAAGCAATCCCTTAATTTCACCCTCGCGAGAGAGTGAGGATGAGATCGCGAAGGTTTCTTCGAGAAGTGTGGTCAGTTTGATAAGGCAGCGAATTCTACATTTACCACCTCCACCCACACCGCCATCTGCTTCACCCCTCTCACCTCCATCTCCACCCACTCCACCTCTGCCACCACCATAGTTTAGTATGGCAAGTGTGATCAAACTGCTGGTGTTCATAGGAGTAGGAAATGAAGACCCAGACCAATTCTGGTTCATGGTAAGGGCAGTATGGGACGCACAGGGCATCATGGATGATAATATTAAAAAGGCTACACTCATGAGCGCGTTGAAGGATCGCGCATTAACATGGTATATCAAGAATTGCAGAAATCCAGACTGCGTTGAACAAGGAATTTAGCAGGCCAAAGTTAGAAACACAATCAATCATCAGGTTTAAAGAGATCATGATGGTCCCAGGCGAGACCACCTAGGATCTGGACCAAAGGATGAAGAGTACAATCCATGAAGCCAATATGATGTTAATGGATGCACAACATCGCGCATGGTTTGTGGCCTCACTTACACCACACTTAAGGACGGCGTTGTCACAACAAAAACTTTCCACCCAGGCCAAAGAGTTGGAGATGGCAATGAGGTTGCATGAGACCCTAACAAGACCCTAGATTGCGAGTCCAACAGATCCATGCATAGCTACATAATATGTGTCTAGAAATGTAGATTTTGAAATAGGATAGGGCACCTCGGCTAGAGGCACGTGACGAAGTATGGTGCATAAAACGCAAAGTCCAGGGCCACGACAAAGATCACTGTCCGGTGTTTGCGAACTACTTGGTAGGAGGAGGGCTAATGCCATTAAAACCATAGGCACAGGTGGGGCCGAGCGAACCATCTGCATTATGGTGTGTGATATTCCAGATAGGAGGAAAACATAACATGGATAATTATCACCTGTCGCAGAAGTATACACAGACATCGCAGTAGTTGTTTCGTAATTTATGCAGGTGGGTAGGCCATGATGAATGCACCTACAGAAGCTATGAACTAATGATGGATTAGACTCCTGCCTATAGGGTGCAGGCCAAAACATGAGCCCTTGACCCAAATGCAGGGTCGGGGTCGAGGTGGAATGGGACTAGGAAGGGGTCGCAGTCAGGTAATTTGATACAATTGCGGAGGGTCAGGGTATTATGCCCATGATTGTACAAACCCGACTATGATATCAAGTTAGTACTGTAGTCAATTTGATCATGAGGTAGAATATTTCCCTTTGCTGATAGCAAAGATGCGGGAAAAGGGGGTACTCCAGTCCCCTCCGACCCAAAATTTATAGATAATGAGGTCTGAACTGCGTGAAGAAGACCCAAATGTAAAAATGATGCTTAGGAGTGGTGTGACAATGGGAGATGATAAGGGGAAGAAGCCAGAAGAAAGCACATGGGTTCATAAGGCTCCTACAAAGGAACCTGAGTTTGATTTAGAATGCGCGAAGGAGACATTCATGGAAGCTAAGAAGAGCGTCATGGAGGCCTCCACTTTAGGTAGTAAGGATCATCTAGAATCAAGGATGGATCCTTCATGCTCACTACCTTTGTGGAGACCTGCATGAAACTGCTACGTGACAACAAGGCAGTGAAAGGGCTATCGAAACTTATCACTAGGTGTGTGGGATCAGGAGAACCGCGTGTGATCCGGAAACTGGAAAATCATGCATTGCGCACAGGAAGGGAGATGAGGTTGACTGTGAAAATAGGTGAGTATGAAATGGATCAGATAATCCTGGATCTGGGTTCAGATGCGAATGTACTACTAAAGCAAGCATGGGAATGCATGGGTAGACCCATGTTATAATGGTCCCCTATTTAGTTACGAATGGTGAACCAACAGAAGATTTTTCCCATGGGTAGATTGCAAGGGGTAATAGTAGATATTGAGGGCACGAGCATGAAAGCAGATTTTGAAGTGACAAAGTTGTTTGATGACAGCAATCCCTATCCCATGCTACTAGGAATAGACTAGGCTACCGATATGAATAGAGTCATAAATTTGAAGAACTGCAGAATGACCTTTGAGAAAAAGTCACTATGCGTAGTAGTACCACTGGACCTGGCCGAAGGAATGCAATACACTGAACCAGTGCACGATGATGATAGTGATGACGATCTTGACTGTATCTATAAGATCACTACACAAGGAGAGGATTGGGTGAATCCGATTGTGGATGGGAGGATTTCATGGGAGCGCGAAATATCCTGCACTTCGGATTCAAACAAAGAGATAGAGCGATGGCAGAATCGACTGCACGAAGCAACAACACTGAACTGCAACATGATGATTAGATCAATGCATTGCGTGCAAACAGAGGCAAGGGAGCTTCCAACATATGATCGATTGTTAGCAGTGGAGGAATTCCTGAGAAAATTTGAAAATGTAGTACCAGAGTAGCAACAGTTTGATGCGCTGAAGTGGGAACTGTGTGCAATACCCGCACGATGGTGGGGTACGCATCAATGAAATTTTGAAGAATGGCATGGATGAAAAAGGATGATGCGCCTACTTTTTAGAAAACCTTAACTTCGAATGAAAGCCAATTAGCTTGGGTAGAATAACTTGCGTGCCCACATTTCTCGATGGGTATAGGCATATTTTGTATAGTCCACACAAGCACACAACCTAGAGAATTAGAACAAACCACAATGGCAGGAAGGACTATGCACATTACCAATTCCCCATGATGAGGCATTCGATAGGATGCACGGAGTATTGAACAGGGTTTACCAGACGAACCAAACTGATTGGGACCTACGCGTACCAGTGGTTCGATGGGCTTATAGAACCATGTGCAAAAATTTAAACACAGAGATGATTCCAAAGGGGCGAACCAAAGTAGAAATCAAGATTTTTCAAGGGAATACCAAGAAGAATCCACACATAATAGCTCCCGCAGTAACAACAGTGTGCGAAGACCAGGATGAAGGAATCACATAGCTACGAGAGGATGACCATAGAAGGATTCGAGAAGCCATTCAACGAGAAAACCTTATGCTTTGCAAACTTGAAGAAGATCGAGTACAGTTAAGGAAGAGAAGCATGTTGATGGATGCTGAGACCAAAATATTGTCACACGGAATCTGTCAAGGGTGCGGACACGACTGACCTTCCTAGAAGTCTAAGACATTCTAATGACAAACAAGACAAAATGGAGTGATCTTTCTCTAAATACACCTTTTACAACATGAAAACTACAAGTGTTTAGGCTTACCTTATTCCAAAACGCTGTTGTTGAAGTCCGTTCTTGACGATCCGGATGAGCTCCTCCTTCAAGTCAATTCCTACAACCACAATCAAACAATTACCAAGCACTTGCATTTCATATAATAAAACATATATTCAACATGCAGACCAAGGAACACATGAAATAACTCATTAACACAAGCTATTGAGAAAAATAAACCAGTTTGTATTAATAACGAAACAAAGAAACTCTTACAACCTGGCCTTGGTGTTGTGCAAGTTCCTCCCAGGGTCCATCAAGGGTTTTCCTCTACTTTGACAAAGCTCACCCTCTCCCAAGTAGAATCAAGTGAAGACAATCTCTCCTCACAAAGGCTCTAATGGAAGACCTAAATCCTGCAGCATTTACCCAAAGAAAATGTATAGCTCTAACCTCTTCTCCTTCTGGCTCAATGCCTTTATTTATAGTGCTGTAAAGAGGTTATTCAGGTCCACTATCAATGGGATCATCCCCCTCTTTGGGTGGGATAGCTCCCTTATTGATGGGATAAGTTCCCCCTTAATAGAGATACATGAACCAACTGGAGGCGCATCCATTTCATCAAACCGACCTCTAGAATGTTCTAGAAGTAACCACAAGTAACTTTTTCAAGATAAAACTCGCGCATTTTGCCTTTTACAGAGGGACGCACCTGTCCCTTAACATACAGAGCGTCCATGGACGCAGATTTTGTGAACATGGTCAGCGTCCCCGCAGGTAAGGCTAGAGAGAACCTGCGACCCCAGAGATAAACATAGTTTTTACAAGACTTTCTCTCTTCTTTGAGTTTGAGATGGATAACAGAGGCATGAGACTTGCCTAAGAGGGTAGCATGACTGTTGATTTGAGCCATACTAACTGTAAGTAGTCAAGGTGACATTTTTTAGTGTAACAGATTGCCCCCTAAAGTGCGAAGCCTGGAATAGAATAGGGTTTTGTAATTCTAGGAAGGGTGAAGCGCTTTATCATTTCAAGGATTGTCTTGTGGATGGCCTGGTTGGAACCTGCAATTTTCAACACAAAATACATGGATAAGATTATATCATCACTGAGGTAGGCATTCCCATACTCAGATTCAAAACTTTAACTAATGGACTAACTATTCTGATACAGGAATGATCTTGCAGTACATCATTTTAATAGACTTTTGTAGACACAGTATGGACGCAGCCATCTGTTTATGATTAGTCTACATAGATAATGAATACAAAACTCCTCGCAGCCTGGATGGTAGAAACTAGATCCAGGGTCTTCACTTCTACTTCCCGAATTGGTACGATTCTAGCCATGTGATTAAATGATTCGATGTCGAACATGTTAGAAACCACTTGATTACCAGTCGATGATGTAAACTGTTAACAAGCGTGAGAGAGACCACCAGTAATGTCAATGGTTCTCAAAGTACCAAGCACAACCCGTGAAATGTGAATAGATGTTTTGATGTCGAACACTTCACGGAATCCTTTGATCGAAAGTCAATGATGTAAACTGACGTCAAAGGCGAGAAACCTGCCATTGATGCATGCAGACTTCAAGGTACTGTCGATTCCTAAGTCATCTTTCTAGATAATGTGTCGATGTCGATAGAAAGCGACCCGTTGCAGGCAAGCCCGCAACACGAAATCATTGTTCAAGTTGAAGAAATGTTGCTGTAAGGACTGACTCAGGGATGGTCAAATGGATGACAAGTATTTTGCAGATGAAAGTTTTGCTTGCAGACCTCTTGAACACATAACGACACAACAGATGGCTTGGTGACGAATAACTCAAAGTTAATCCCCGAAACCCGGTTAAAGACTTTCAAAGTGATTTGGTCAACTGTGAGGTAAAAGATTTCCCAACCCAGGTGAATGAAAAGTGTCGTGTTCAAGAGTGGTAATAAAGTTTCTTCTGAGACAAAAGGTGACAAACAGGTTCATTCTTCTCTTTTTTCCCCCACCATTTCTGGCAAGTACCTCTTTATTTTTAACAAGCTTGAGGAGGATAACATATGCTTGATTATAAGCTCATCCTTCGGACGAGTCCAACCTAGTTTAAATTCGAACCCTAGGAAGGAGTGGTTCGTTCCTGTTTGTAATTGAACAGGTCCTCTACTGTAAAAGTTTAACGAGCCCAGTATAGGAGAAACTCGGCGTTTTTCAATTTTAGAGAGTCTGAAAAAACTAAAGGAGACTCCACGTTGAACTTTTTCGTATATTTGTGTCCCTCAAGCCCGAAAAAGTATAAAATAATACCTGGGGGAACCGCTTGATCTTGCGACCAAGGAGTACTTTCATAATAGTGTCGTTGACCTGAAAAGTAAAAAGCGATCAAGGACACGTCGTTTTATTTCCTTATCGAGTTCGAAACGACAAAAACCCGGCAATCTTTTCCTGATTTTGCGGTCAGAAAAGAGCTAAAAGGGGACCGTCTTTTAATTCCGTTTTAACGAGTGAAAAAGAAACACTCGGCGATCTTTTCATGTTTTAGGAGTCAGAAAAGGGCTTAAAAGATGACTCTGATATTTTTGTTTGTGAAAAATTACAATTTCCCTCGAAATCCCTTTGTCCTGCACAAAAGCAACACATTACTCATACCTGTTTAAAATAGGCAAAAATACATTCAAAAACATCTTTTCATGGTAAAAAATGAACTAATTCATCCAAAAAACCTATAAAAAGACTTTTTACCATGTCATTTTTACCGTTTCACTGTTGAGGTTGAAAAAGGAGCTTTTGACAAGAAACTTCCCGTGGTCGCTGCGGAAAATCTGACCGTCGGAATCGAACGCCGTCTCATCCAGGTATTTTACACATCCTACTCTGCATTTCTATCCGTTTAGAATCAATTTTTAGGTTTTAGTTTCATTTTTTGTGGGGGTTTTGGTTTTGGAATGCGCCTCTCGGCGGACGCAGGTGCCCTTCGGGTGACCTGCGTCCCCCGACTTTTTCTCATACGGGAAAACGGTCGGAAGACGCAGCCCGCCTTCAGGCCAGCTGCGTCCGGGCGCCCTGTGCTACAAAGCCGGGGTGCGTCCTCCGAGAAACGCGCATTTCAAAACCCCAACTCTCTCAAAAAACCACCAAAAATTCCCAAATCAATTTCTAATTGCTATTTTTGATATGCAGGGCATTAATCATGTTAGACTGGAGAGAAAGAGAGCATGTAGAGGAAGATGAAGCTGCAATAAATCATCAACCTTCCCTGGATGCCCTAAGAGCATGCGGATTATACAAATATTGGACCATACCGGGCATGAGGGGCCAGGTAAGATTCTTGGAATGGCTGGTTGAGCGATGGAACGTACAAGAACAATGCTTTTACATAGGAGGGCACCAGCTCGAGATAGAGCCCTCGGATGTATACTTTCTCACTGGCTTGCCAAACAGAGGTGAGCAACTCAGTCTTGCGGGGACTAGGCCGGGTGGCCAATCCCTTGATAGTCTCCGCGAGGAGTGGTGCACACCTGGGGCTCACCATTCAAAAGGCATAGAGATAAAACACATCACTCTACCGGAACTCAAAGTCATAGCGTTCACGGTTACCAGAATTTGCGGCGCGGCCGCTTTACACATTGCTTCCGGATCCCAAATGCGGATGGCAATTGACTGTTACCAAGGCACCATTTTCAACTGGTGTGAAGCTGTGTCGGCTCATATGAAGAGCCAACTGACCAAGGCAAAGAACGGACGACTAAAGACTTTTGGATATGGGCCTATAGTCGTGAGCTTTGCCTTGGAGAGAATTCCAATGCTGATCCCTCAGCAACTCACTGTTGATATCTTGGGTCCTCAGCAGCCAAAGCTGATACGATGGGTTGCGGTGATGGCCCGGCATCCTGACGAGGGCGCGACAGTAGTTCGATTCTCAGATAGTTATTTTGACTGGTTAGAGGGCCAGCTTTTTGTGATACAGGACTTTCCGTATGCCGGAATGGATTTCAGAGGTGATCCGGACATGGTTCTTCCACAGGGAGAACAATGGGACGACAGAGGTACTTTTATTTTCACAAGTTTTCTAATTATGTATTTTTTGTATTTTTTATATATATCGTCTCAAAACTAATAGTAAACTTTTTCAAAATGCAGATGTTGGTCCACAGCGTCCAGCCAACCTCCGGCCTTATGATAGACTACATCCAGCTGCACCGGTACCGGCCCCACAGGATGCGACAGCAGAAGTACTAGCTGAGTTGGAGCATGATCTAGAGCGTCTCACGGCAGATATACCTGAGACTACTATGGACGACATTCCTATCAGGCTTCAGCGCTTCGTAGTCGCGGTCCCTGGACCGTTTAGGAGATTTTTGCGTAAGGTAGCCCGCGCAGTGGTGTCGTACAGAGAGCACCACCAGTGATTGACTAGTCACTTTTGTAGTCACATGTGACATTTTTGACTTTTTGTACTATCATTTTGCCGATCATAAGGTGTTTTAAACCTATGATCGAAGACGATGTATATATTTTTTGACACACTTCTATCTATATATATCACTATTACCGGCTTATCTTGTTTAACATATGTGATGAAATGTTTTTAAATTTACTTGCATGATTATCGTAAATGTCTGTCCAACATTCGAGAAGCAATTGCATCTGCTAATGTATTCAAAGACCTTGGAATATGTTGATATTCAATGTAATCAAATTCACGTTCCAAGAGACGCACTCTCAAAAACAACCTTAATAACACAGGATTTCTAATGGCATAAACTCTATTAAGCTGTAATACAACAAGTTCAGAATCTAACCTCACTATCAAACGTCGAATTCCAAATGAAATAGATTCGGATAATAATTCAACCACTGCACTGTATTCTGCAATGTTATTCGTTGTTTGACCGAGGCTTACCCCATGCATAGAAACTAACTCGTCAGAGGGCGAATAGATAACCCAAGCTGCGGAAGAGATATTCCGTGTATTACGACAAGCACCATCAGCAAATCCAATGTATGTTTGGAGAGGCGTCGACATCTACAATATCAAGAGTAAAACCAAGATAAGCCAGAATAATGACGAAAAACCACACTCGCTAAGCTAAGCACACTGACTAAACTAACACACTTGCTAGCTAGAAAGGAAATCTAACCTATCTAAAAATTTCTCCATACCCATCATTTTAAGCATAATACCTCTTTAGGTAAAGTCCATTTCTGGGTTTACCCAAAGAGTCCCCATCAAAATCAACTAACTCATAAGCCCCTTTTGCTAGCTTTCGCTTTACAATGTAGGGCCCATGCCACATGGGAACGAATTTTCCGGCACCTAGCTTATCGTTAGCTTGATCATATAATAGTACTAGGTCTCCTTCCGAAAAACTTCGAGGGGTTACATTTTTATCGTACTGAGCTTTCATTCGTTTCGCGTGAGTCTCGATAGCTAAAGTAGCGTCACGTCGAGTCTCATCTAATTTAGCCAAGTATAATAACCGTTTCTCCTCTTCGGAAGTAGCTGGAAGTAATTCGACAGCCATTTGAAGTGATGGGATTTCGCATTCAATAGGTAACACAGCTTCTAAGCCATAAACTAGCTGGAAAGGGGTGAAACCTGTTGAATTTTTCACTGAAGTTCGATATGCCCATAGCGCCGAAAATAACATGTTATGCCAATTCGTTCGATGGATACCAATGATCCGTCGAATCATGATGACTAGAACTTTGTTGATTGACTCAACCAAACCGTTGGCTTGCGGATAATAAGGAGTAGAGCTATCGTGGCGCAAACCAAGCTGGCTTGTAAGCTCAGTCATCATGACGTTTCGAAAATGGCTCCCATGGTCAGTAATGATTGCTTGTGGGACACCAAACCTAGTTATGATATGATTGAATACGAAAACTGCAGCTGTCTTGCCGCTTGCGTCGAATGTAGGCATCGCCTCGGCCCATTTTGTAAAATAATCAACCGCGAGGATGATATACGCATGCCCCCCGGCCGAGTGAGGGTTACAAGTAATAAAGTCAATGCCCCATTTGGCGAATGGACCAGCGGCAATTATAGGGTGGAGAGGAGCAGGTGGAGCGCGCATCTTTCGATCAAACACTTGACAGTTGTGGCATGTTCTGACAGCAAGGATACAATCTTTAAACATAGACGGCCAGAAATAGCCAGCGCGCAACACCTTCTGAGCTGTGGCATACCCAGACATATGACCGCCACATGCTCCAGAGTGACAATCATTCAAAACTCTCTCAGCCTCTTCGTGAGTTAAACAACGTCGAAAAACTAAGTCTGCCCCCGGCGATAAAGTGTATCTCCAATAATTCTGTATTGCTGGGATCGAAACCGAATTTTTCGACGGTCTTCCTTGGAAGCTTCAGGCCGAAAGGTTTGGGTTTGGAGATAGATGATTATATCCCCATACCACGGATCTAAAGTGCTAATAAGAAACAAAGATTCGTCCGCAATGGACTCCTCTGCCACAGTCTCTGTGTCAGCACTCGGGAAATCACACATCAATTCCGCAAAAACTAAAGATTTCTTAGACTTGGACTTCTCGAACTCCAAGTCGAACTCTTGCAGGATAACAATCCATTTAGAGTACTTGCCCCCTAGCAGTTGTTTTGTCAAAATATAAATCATAGGGTTGCAATCCGAAATAACTGTAGTCTTGCGGAGAAGAATGTAGTGACGAAAACGCTGGACAGCTTGAACGGCTGCCAGGGCCAATTTCTCCACATGCGAATATTTTAACTCAGTGGGATTTAAGGTTCTACTAAGATAATATATCACATGCTCTGCTTTGAATTCATCTTCTTGAACTAACACCATTCCAATGGTGGAATGCGAAGCTGCGAGGTATAAGAAGTAGTCCTGGTTGTAGTTGGGAGGATGCAATAACGGTGCATGGGTCAACGCGTGTTTTAATGCATCAAAAGATTGTTGGGCAATCTCGTCCCAAAAGAATTGTGCGTTCTGTTTCAACAACCGTGTAAAACCTTTAGTGACCTCGGCGTAGTTTGGGATGAATCGGCGTAAAAAGTTCGCTTTCCCTTGCAAACTTTGGAGTTGGCGCAAACTCGAAGGAGGAGGCAATTTGATGATAGCCTCGACTTTCGAGGGATCGACGCGAATGCCGGCTTTTGAAACAACAAATCCCAGCAATCGACCTGTTTCTATACAGAAAACACACTTGTGGGGATTCAACCGAATTCGATAATGCCTACACCTCATAAAGATTGCTCGTAGGTGGACAAGGTGATCAGCTCGATGTAAAGAATGAGCAGGCAAATCATCGAGATAGGGTTGCACAATGTGCTTGATGTCATGAAATGCATAAGACATCGCCCGTTGAAAAGTAGCGCCGGCATTCTTAAGCCCAAAAGGTAATTTGCAATAAGCAAATGTCCCCCATGGACAAATGAATGCCGTTTTTGGTTGATCGGCAGGTAGAATATTGATTTGATTATAGCCTGAGAAACCATCCATGAAGGAAAACATCTCACTTCCGGCACAATCATCAATAATTTGATCGATATAAGGCGTAGGATAGTTGTCTTTTGGACAAGCTCGATTGATATCCCTATAGTCGATACAGATTCTTATTGTTCCTTGTTTTTTATTGACGGGAACAATATTCGATACCCAATCCGTTAACGGGATCGGATAAATGAAACCTGCTTTCAACAGCTTTTCGACTTCTGCTTTAATTGCAGCCGCTTTTCGAGGGTGAATCTGACGCAACCGTTGCCGAATGGGTTTAGCATCCGGGTAGGTTTTGATTTCATGAACAACAATGGCAGGATCAATTCCCGGCATTTCCTCGTAAGACCAGGCAAACACGTCGCGGAATTCTTGGAATAGGGCCTTGTAAGTTTGGATTTCTTCTTCAGTACATGCGGCACCTATATGAATGTTCTCCTCGATTCCGGGCTTCACTGAAATATCAATGGGAATAGTACGAGAAATATTCCCTAAATTCAGCTCTGAATCAGAATGTTTCGTTGGATCCTGAGCGTCTTTGACATATTCAGCGGTAAAGATAGATGAAAAATCATTTTCAAATGCATCATCCTTAGGTAAAAACGAAGATCTGTGATGGAGATCTTCCCATGGTAGATCATCTACACTTAGGATTTCGCGAAGTTGTTCGTCAGATGACACTTCTTCGGGAAACGTTATCCGTTCTAAGGGTGAGGTGAAAAGTGACTCTTCACTGACCACATTCATTTGGTCGGTTCGGTTGAATGAAAGTCGGTAAAAGACATAAGAGCTTCATAAGCAATCTCATACGGACTCAACGGCATAACATCACCGAGTGAGTCTAGCTCAGAGTCAGAGGGAACATACCAAGGATCATCATAAATAATGTTTTCTGACGTGATCATATGAATTGTTGCAAACGAAGGGTCTGCATTGAGTGGAGGGAGAGGAAAAGTTCCCAGTAAACCGGAATCCTTAACTAAACCTACACCAATGTCCCTATAAGGGATTGTCGTTTTACCAACATGCTGGATAGTTTCTAAAGAGGTTGGGTCGGATGAAAAGTATGTCAGCTGATCAATAGTCACGATCTTACCGTTATGTGGAAACTTAATGACTCTGAAGACCGATGAAACGACCGCTGTCATAGCATATGACCAACTTCGACCCAAAAGAAGGTTGTAGTCTAGAGGGGCATCAACCACTTCCACATCCAGACTAACGGTTTTACCTTCGACCCCTATAGGCAATTCTTGTAGAATACCAAACGGACGGAACCCACGGCCATCAAAGGCCTTAAGGATGGTGGGGGATTGGTTCAACGAAGGAGAACCAAGCGATCTCCAACATTGAATCGACATAATACACGTAGAAGCTCCCTCATCAATCACAGTCCGATGAATAGGCCTGTTTTTGACTATCACTGGAATTTGGAAAGCCATTTGATGGGGGAGACGCGGTGTACTATTTTCTAGATCAAAGATCATTAGGTTCGGGTCCTGAACATCGACAGCTCCAATAGCCGACAAAAGCAATTTTCGTTGCGCTGGACATGATTGCAGCACTTCGAGTGCCGACATTGCTGAAGGTGAAACAGCTAAGTCTTCAACAATGTTGTAATTCTGGGCTGCTCTCGCATGTGGATTGAAAGCAGACCTTCGAAGTACACCCTTGGCGGGCGGCTTAATCACTAAGTCTGGGTTAGGTTTTTCGATCTGTAGTGGATCGGAACCAGGAGCTGAGGTTGATGGGTTAGAGTGAGAAGATTCTGCTTCCTTACCATCAACAGGAGCCTTACTACCATAATCTTGCGATCGAGTCGCAATCCTGACATGAGACATCATCAAAATGGGTTCTTCACTGGCATTCGAAGAAGAACCTATCATCTTATTCTCCTGCTCTGGAAATGGATTTTTTAACACAGCAGGAGTGGGAGAACCTTTGACTATTTTCACTACCTCGGCCCGATGAGGGCAGTCTCTCGTAAAATGATCTTCTTCACAAATGAGACAAGGATATCGAGGTTTGCGTTTTTCGTCATTGGTTTCCGACTTTTCCGTTTTCTCCTTTGGAGCCTTGTCTGCTTTAGCCTTCTTCTTTCCTTTCTTCTTTCCACCGTTTTTTGATTTGGCCGTAGATGACTCTACAGCGTGAATGTCGGCGGTAAGTTCAGGAGGAGAAGACTCTCCTGTCGGAGAATCAGGCAAAGTGATAATTGGAGTATTGGAGGCCTTGGAAGACTTCTTCTTACTCTTCGTAGTCACGATACCAATCATACCATCAGCGGCATGAGATCCCGAAGGAGCAGCAGCGATTTGGTTTGACTTTGGAAGATCCGGAATTTTCTCGTGTAACGTACCCGACTGAGTGTAAACTAAGTCAAGGTATTGTGCCTGAGCAATGACTTGCTCCTCAGTAACTACTCCGGCCTTAGCTACATCTTCAGTAATTCTTGGTAATAATGATTTGACAAACCATTCAGCTAAGATTTGGTCCGGGATAAAAACTTTCACTAATCTCCTTCGACGTCTCCACTCATGGATGTGATCAGAAATGTACGTGGATGTCGATTGTTTTAGCGAAGTTAATAATTCTGTACCATTATCGTATCTGACTGGTAACTGAAAATGAGTTAAGAACGAGGTAGCTAACTGGCTAAAGTTGTAAAAAGAGGCCCGTGGTAACTCAATGTACCACTTGGCTGCGAGACCAATGAGTGTACGCTGGAAAAGACGTAAGCGGATGGAATCATCTGAGATGGAATTTGATGCACACCAGAGGTGGTAAGTCATCACGTGATTAGACGGATCCTCTCCAGACTTACCTTCGAACTTGGGTATATCGCTGGGCAACTTATTTGGCATTGGCGGCCAGAACTGAAGATATTGAATTGGATCGTTCGTTAGGCGCGTCAAGTCGGGTAAATCTAAAGTCGCAATAAACGGTAACTGCCGGTTAGGATCTCTAAAACTCTGAGTCACAATACCAGCCCCAGGAGGAGGATATCCAGGATAACTAGGAACAGGAGTCGCATTTGGGATATTATATCCTCCTGGAAAACCAGGATTAACCGGACCGTACTGGGGTTGCTGAGGTGGTTGATAAGTGTACCCAGGATACGGTTGATACTGGTAAACCGGTTGTTGGGCAGCTTGCCCAGGTTGATACTGTCCCTGGTACGGAGGTTGAACAAATTGAGGTTGAGTAGTAACAACCGTACTTGTACCAGGTTGGCCTGCAGGCATCTGGACTGTGGTTTGAACCGTGGGTCCAGACAACGGTACAGATGTCTGAGGAGTGGTTACAGGGACAGTAGAAACCGGAGCTGCCGATACTCCAGAAGTAAGCATGGTAGATGAAGCGGTAGTTGCTGCAGCCGTGTGAGGTGGAGTACCAGGTGCAATTGGCGGCTGAGTAACTACAGAAGTTACAGGGGTCTGAACACTTGACTGGACAGGTTGCGGTTGCTGGGGTGGACCAGGAACTGCAGGTTGTCCTGCTTGAGGTACCGACTGTATACTTGGTTGCGACATCTGTTGACCCTGTGACGGATCCCATGTTAACATTCCAGGGTATTGACTCGTAACAGGTTGAGGATACTGAGATCCATAGCCGTATTGAGGATAGGGTTGATAACTGTAAGGTGCAGTCCCATATGATTGCCCTTGAGGTGGTTGATAACCTTGACCAGGGTATTGACCCGTAGGTTGATAACCTTGAGGTAAATACGAATACTGGGGTTGACCTTGACCTTGAGGTTGGTATCCTTGAGGTTGATACCCTTGGGGTTGATACCCTTGGGGTTGCCATCCTTGAGGTTGCCATCCTTGAGGTTGATATTGATACTGAGGTTGACTTTGGGGTACATATTGAGGCTGGGGTTGATACCCTTGGGGTTGATACCCTTGAGGTTGCCCCCCAGTCACGAATGAAGTACCTTGAGGTTGCCCCCCAGGCATTAACGAAGGTTGCCCCCCAGGCGGTAATTGGCCACCTTGAGGTTGGTTAATGGGAGTTGAACCTGACATCATATAAACGTCACCTATACTCAATGGTACATTACCACTGTTTCCAACTAATAACCCATGATCAATGGGTTGAGGAGATGCTCCCGCAAAGGTACCAGAAAGTGATTGATACCCAGTAGGAACAGAAGGACCGCCATGTAAAAATGATTCAGGACTTTGTGAAAACACAGATGACTGACCAGACATATTTACAGGAGAATGAATTCCTCTAGGTGGAACCGGAGTACGAGGTGTAGAAAAACCTACTGAGTTGTCTAAAAAATTGGTTAATGCAAGGTACCAAGATTCACTTCTAGGAGGACTGTAAAAGATGGATTCACGCTCCCTTAGATCAAGGGTAATTAGATCTTCAGAATCAGAAACGCCTATTTCTTCCTCTGGAACAAGTTCTTCTATAGCAATTAATCCAACAGGAAGATTTTCGGTGATAATTCTTTCTATTCTTGGTGAATCAGGAACACTAGGAGTTGGAGTAACAGGTTCGGAAATTTCAGGTTCTTCGCCTGTTTCACTGGCAGATGAAAAACTACCAGCAAGCTCGGAAACTGTAACAGCTTCGGGATTGTAACCTGTTTCTAATCTTTGGTAATCTGGATGGACTACCAAAGAAGATTCTCCTTCTTCAGGTGAACCTACTCTACTGCCACTAGGAGGAGTTACAAGGACCTTTAACCCTTCTAAATGACCCGGAATGTCTTCAGGAGATTCACCCCGCGATTTACGGAGTTTTCTAACAAATCTATTCCGGTAACAATCTCAGGAGACTTGCCCCGAAGTCTACGGGACTGTCTCGGTAATTCCGCCACAATTAAAGATTTTAACTACAACACACGAAAACAAAGTAAAAAATTTCAAATCAAACCACCTAAAGTCTTCTAAAGAACCAAACAAATTTGAAGCACACGCCTAAATAATCTAGAGCGTCAAACCACACACAAACAGTAGTCTTCCGGACCAAAAGCGCTAGTTGGTGATTAGGCCCAACCTCGCAGGATTCAGTACAGAAATGGTGGGTGGAACAGTTACCCCGGCAACCTGCTTAATGAATAGACTGGACCAAGTTCCTCCACTTTAACCGTCTCGAAGTGAAGCGAACCCCCCAGAAAATCCAAGTGAGTATAACCGACGTCTGCTCCAGGTACAGTGGGACCTTCCCTCCACCGTCACCTTGGGTAGAATCCTAGATATTATGGCCACTAAGGTTACCAATCACAACAATTACACCTGGGGGAACAGTCTAAACTCCGACAGCACGCAAGGGCAGAGTAGCAAGCTCCAATCCCCTTACCGGCTCCTTGACAACAATCCAAGGTTTACCGATAAGTGACCCCTGGCTCCTCGACAATGGTTAATCCGAGGTTTACCGTTTGTAATACGTACTGCCTGGCGTCGTTCCCAACGAGGGAGGAATGATCCCCTCACTGGTTCGGACACGAGCTCGTGCTTCTCCTTTAAGAGGAGCTTTCCCAGAATGTAACTGAAACAATTGGATTTGTTCTACTCAAGATAGACTATCTGTTTGGTTTTGTAGTCTTGGAGAGTTAAGTACTCACCTACTCCAAGACCCTAGCCTAAGCTATGTTGGTGCTTCAGAGCCCTAGAAAAATAAAGATTACTAGATTGATTTTAATTTAAGCGTTACTTTTAAGGTTGTTTCTTAAGTCAAAAGGTGATGGAAGTGAAACCAGTGGTGTGTTGACTCGACTCGAAACCACTACAAAATGCACCTAGAATGATTTATCCACTACTTTACTTTTTCGATGAATTGCTTAACTAAAAAGTTGAGAGAATGCAATCTTTATAAAAGCAACTTCTTAATTGAAGACAATCAAAGAAACAATTCGTTTTTCTTTTCCAAGCATAAAAACATAACCTCTCTTTACATGCACGAAAAAACTCTTTTCTTCTTTCAAAAACAAAAAGCTACTTGAAACAAGACTTTTAAAGAAGATGTTTTTGTATTTTTCTTTTAATAAAGCAAATAAATCTAATATAACCAAAAATCAATCTTAACAACTCTTAAAATCTATGAAAATGCACTCATAAGCAAACTAAAGGCAAATTTACTCTAAGCAATCTTAACGAGGCCAAAACTAACAATGATTATTTCTAAGGTGTTTTACTTGATCACAATCAAATCAAGGACTAGCTTATTGCAGAACCAAAAACTAGTCAAAACAAAATTCTAATCTTTTTGTTCTTTTTGTAAAATGGAAATCAATACTTTATAAACAAGCAAATCGAAATTTGACCCAAAACAACTCAAATGGCAAGTTGCTCACAAAAGGAGACTTTACGACAGGCCCGACTTCTAAGAAGGTTGACTAACCAGAGAGATCTAAGGCTGGACAACTTTCTACTATCAAAGTCACTACAAAGCCTTTCCAAAAATCAAACCCTAGGTCTAAACTTCGTTGAAAACCACTAAAACACTCAAAGCTCACAAAACAAGTTCAGGTGAAAATTCTTGACAGGGTACTAAAGGATCTGGGCAGAAAACACTAAGGAAAAACAAAATCTAAAAGCAATTTAAAGCAAAAATGGAATTTTCTTAAGTTTTACAGGAAGACGCAGGCAACCCGTTGTCACAGGTGCGGCCCCGCTCTGTGCAGACGGAAACAGCGCGTCCAAAGACGCACTGTGCAGTACTCAGAGGGTGCGTCCTTCTGGAAAAATGAAGAAAAACCAAATCTAACTAAATCTAAAGCTAAGCCACCCAAATACTAATTCTCACAGTCAAAAACCAGAAAATAAAAATGATTTTCTCAAAGCAAAGTTCATATAAAGGAAAAGACTCTCTCATTAATGGATTCCCCAGCGGAGTCGCCAATTTGTCACACGGAATCTGTCAAGGGTGCGGACACGACTGACCTTCCTAGAAGTCTAAGACATTCTAATGACAAACAAGACAAAATGGAGTGATCTTTCTCTAAATACACCTTTTACAACATGAAAACTACAAGTGTTTAGGCTTACCTTATTCCAAAACGCTGTTGTTGAAGTCCATTCTTGACGATCCGGATGAGCTCCTCCTTCAAGTCAATTCCTGCAACCACAATCAAACAATTACCAAGCACTTGCATTTCATATAATAAAACATATATTCAACATGCAGACCAAGGAACACATGAAATAACTCATTAACACAAGCTATTGAGAAAAATAAACCAGTTTGTATTAATAACGAAACAAAGAAACTCTTACAACCTGGCCTTGGTGTTGTGCAAGTTCCTCCCAGGGTCCATCAAGGGTTTTCCTCTACTTTGACAAAGCTCACCCTCTCCCAAGTAGAATCAAGTGAAGACAATCTCTCCTCACAAAGGCTCTAATGGAAGACCTAAATCCTGCAGCATTTACCCAAAGAAAATGTATAGCTCCAACCTCTTCTCCTTCTGGCTCAATGCCTTTATTTATAGTGCTGTAAAGAGATTATTCAGGTCCACTATCAATGGGATCATCCCCCTCTTTGGGTGGGATAGCTCCCTTATTGATGGGATAAGTTCCCCCTTAATAGAGATACATGAACCAACTGGAGGCGCATCCATTTCATCAAACCGACCTCTAGAATGTTCTAGAAGTAACCACAAGTAACTTTTTCAAGATAAAACTCGCGCATTTTGCCTTTTACAGAGGGACGCACCTGTCCCTTAACATACAGAGCGTCCATGGACGCAGATTTTGTGAACATGGTCAGCGTCCCCGCAGGTAAGGCTAGAGAGAACCTGCGACCCCAGAGATAAACATAGTTTTTACAAGACTTTCTCTCTTCTTTGAGTTTGAGATGGATAACAGAGGCATGAGACTTGCCTAAGAGGGTAGCATGACTGTTGATTTGAGCCATACTAACTGTAAGTAGTCAAGGTGACATTTTTTAGTGTAACAAATACTAGAAAAAAGGGTCACGCAGACATGTCTCGTCGATAAACCAAGGATGAAAAGGCAAGATATGGATGGCCATACCAATGCATTGGAAGATTGTCGCCAAGAACTTATGATCCTTTTACCATGGCTAAGACCACACCTTACCAAACATAGTAACAAGGGAAGCACACTACATAAGATAATGCATGTGGCTCCAGCTGTCGCAAGGGAAAGTGAGGAGTGTCCATGTGCTATGCTGGAAGGTGAGTTGTAGTATCGCACAGGTGGGGTGACCACCTGAATAACCGTAGGGACCACAGTCTCAGCACTCCAGATAGTTGAAAGAGAGCGTGAGACTCTAAATGAGTCTATTTGGGAACTGCGCGGTAAGGGAGGTGCATGTAGACTCAACATGGTACAAGGTTCACACCCGCGCACCGGGGACTGCGCTGCCATGTGGGTAGGCTAGGAAGTAACCGTTGATGACACTGTTCATGACAACATGTCCAATTTAAGGCAAAACGAAGTAGGCAGTGGGCAATTAAGACACGAATTAAGAGCTAGATTTGGGACGATCTACCGCCAAGGATACATTAATGACTCAGAAATGGGGGGAGTGGTCAAATTCAAATTCAAAAGACGCTATAAAAGTCCCAAGGCTAGCCACGAGATATACTTGTTCATTTGATATTTGAGATGTTACAAAGAGCACAGAGTGTTGAGTGCCAAGTGGTATTTGAGCCCCCAATTTCGCGAGCAACCACAAATAGTTCAGAAAAGATGACAACTACCAGGAGAGGTGTGGGTTTTATAGAGAGTACCACTGAGGAAGCCGCACAGAGCCCTACAATGCAGGTGGGGGATGTGCCAGAAATTCCGAAATCACCTCGGATGTCGAGGCCCAAGAAGGATACATAGGCAACGGGACCAGTCCACATGTCCCCACGAAATCTATGGTTCAATAAACTTTCCATGGAAGAAAAGGGCAAGACTGTCAACCTGGAGACAAATGATGAGGAGGAGGACCTCCAGGCTTTCATAGAAGAGATAGAGGCGGATGAAGAAATGGAAGAAGACCTCCAGCCGGTGCGCACTGTAGCAAAACTTCCCGACTACGTTCCTCCGCGGAAAGGAAAAGCTAAAGTACCTAAGGACTTGGATGTTGCTAAAAGCGCACTTCAAACCCCGCTCCTCCCAGATGGAATTCTATTTGAGGGTTCGGTTTTGGGCTGCATGCCCACAATGAAATTTGAAGACTAGGACCTCGCAGATAGCTAAAATTTCCCCCATTTGCAGAGGGAAAACCTCATGAAATAGAGCAAGGAGGGGTCAGTTACAGCGCTATAGCTGCAGAAATGGTTGCGTGGTGTGGAGAAGGCTGGGTTACTCCACCTCCTATGGTTTCCGCATTTTCACCATGCACCGATCACGATATTTGTCATCAGGCAGCTACTTTGCCTAGTGCATGATGGGTACTTATGGTTGGAGGAGCCTATTCCCATCATAGTGGAGCTTATTCGTAGGATTTCCCGGCTTCCCTATAAGGGAAGGTAACCCGTGGAGATAGCTGGCAAAAGTTGAGATTTGGCGCTCGCAAAGGCCATCAAGAAGAAGTATAAATTGGAAAAGAAGAAGAGAGGCTATGTAATCAATAGCATTCAAGACAAAGGGGTGCACACAGCCACCCAACTACTGGCTGGGAAGGTGATGAGAAAATGCCACAGAGACGAGATACCCGTGCCAGTCATTGCGCTAGCAGAGAAATCTGCGGAGGGGGTCCAATTCAACTGTGCTAACTTCCTCTGTGAAGAATTCCTCACCAATTGCAAGGAAGTTTAGGAGAAGGGCAAGACATTCCACTATGTGTGGTTGCTCTTGTCCATCCTACTGGTGACAAGGGAACTGCCTAAGGAAAGCTAGTTCCGTCCTCTTGAATAGGACTTGCCAAAGGCCGCAAAATATGCGTCGCTCTGGGCTACGAAGGACGCCACACGGATCTGCAAGACCATGATCTTTTGGGTGCTCATGGAGGCGAGAATCCAAATGTGGATTAACAAAAGGCTGTGCCTATCCCCCACATTGTATAGCAGTCTACGGATCTTTGCAAACTTCAAGGCAGATATGCATAATGTGTATATCAAGGCACGTAAGGATCCGACGCAGAACTAGACCTGTTATGCCCCTATACCAATAGGTGTCATATATCATGATAGACTTGGTTTAGCTTTATAATATGTTCATACCTTTACTTGCTACAAACGTTTTCCATATTTGTAAAAAATTAAAAAATTTATACCCTAAAAGAAAAATCAAAGGGTGAAAAGAAATAAAAAGATGGTAAAAAAATGAAAGAAAATGAACCCCAACAAAAAGAAAGACCAGGAAAGTGTGCAAGTCTAAATGCCACTACTTTTTTACTTTTGTATAATAAACAATTGTGTGCAGTTTGTCACATATGCCACAATTGATGAATAGTTAAATAGTTTAAGCTTGACTAGTTCATATTTTCAATTTCATGTTGTAGAAATAGAGAATAAAGATCTGACCAAACAGTTTAATCTTGGCAGATAAGTAGATAGGTAGAGTGGAAAAAGGAGCTCAACATTTTAATCTTAGCCCTTGGATATAATAATTATAGACTTAGATAGGAATCACCATGTAAAAGAAAAGAAAGTTTGATAAGGGTTTGCTAGTCTAAGTGCACCCTTATAAAGAAGTAAAAATGCTAGGTTAAGTAGGTAGGGTAGATAGATGATGGTTACAGAATAATATGTGGTGAATGATAAGTCTGAATGTGTAACTATTTTACTCTCATCACAATGGAAAAGGCATGTATCACATGGAAGGCACATTAAGCAAGCAAAGTAAAAAATAATTAACTTCCCTACTCATTTCCCCTAAATTTTCACTAATTCCCTCTAAGTGCCAAGGTATCTATCAGATTAGAAGGGCTCAGAGCATTTCTCTGACCTTTGGAGGGACCATACCCTCGGCCTAATAATCCATAATACCTTAAAGTACTTAAGCCCGTTCATCAATGATCACACCCCTTCATAATTCATTCATTCCCTTTATAAAGGGAAATTAAAATATTTTCCATAAAAAGCCTCATTTTTCACTTAGCCTAAGTTTTAAACATATACATGAAAATGGTTCAAACTTAGCGTGCACTTCAAAAAATCATATTAACTTTTAACTTATATTATTTAATTTCCCTATAAAGGTTACCCGCTCCAATATTATCATAACTATGCAAAATCCCCAAATTATTATGTATCCCGCCCCTCGGTTAAATATAACCATAATAGAGTTAATAAATGGGATTAATTATTTAAACTGTAACTAATTAAGAACCTTGACTCCACCATGTTAATATAAGAATTAACTAATCCTCACGGTTAATTAATATCTTTTCCCACCAATCAAATCACCCCCGATGTAATTATAAACCTTTAATTATGTCGGGCCTGCCCTCCATTAAACTTCCGCCACCTCACCTCCCTGATAGTCATCCGATCAAGCCCCACAGATCTGACAGTTGTCGTGCATATCGCATGGCCCTCCCCGACTGAACGTTAGCCCGCAATGGCGAGTGGTTTTCTGAACAGTGCCCCCGCCACGCATCGCTCATCATATGGAATCGCATGGTCATGCCCAAATACCACCTCCCCTCCATTAGCAGTGCGATAAAAACTGCTTACCACATACCGCTAGCGACAAAAATTCAAATCTATTGCCCACTGACGCCACCTGTCCAAATCTCGAAACCCGCCAAATTTTTTACTTTGTATAAAAAACAAAAGTAATTAGTTTGTCGTCCTATTCTGCGAACGCATGCATGCAGCAACCTGAACATTGAAAATCAACCTGCTCGTGCACCCAACCGCCAACCACCTTCAAAACTTGCAGTCGATACCGCTCAGAGTCTACCATTACACCCAGTGAACCTGCATTCCATCACCCTCACTAAAAATAGGTATTTACTAGCTTCCCGTCAAGAAAACCTGTGAATACTTGCTTTCTCTGCAATTAATTGAAAAAAACCCCAAATTTCACCATAATTCAGTTGCTGCACTTGAAATTCAAGTTCCCCAAACCCTCTGTTTCACCAATTTTACAAAGAAAACCCCAGTTTCCTATCTGAATCCACAAGAACCGGAATGGAAACCCTTGTTGCCCTAAATATTGCACCTATTACTACCCCCCACCATGATTTGGACTATCTGCCTCTGGCAGATAAATATTTTCAAATAAAAGACCTGACTACTGATAAAGACCACTTGAAAGTATTTTTCCAATGCCGGGACAATCACCTTAATGGATATGATACCATAGGACTTTGGGAATCCAATCTCCCAATGTACTTTCTCCCCTCTATGCATGTTTTTCCTGACATTATCCATTAGTGCCATGCAAATTATGACCCCAACCTCAGAGCAGTGATGTCTCCCAATCAAATAGTCCTCTTCACAATTACTGCAGACTCAATCAATGAGATGCTTCAGTTTCATCCTAGTCAAGCCCTCACCCCCATTTCCCTTGGAGATTTGCTTGAAAAATCATCTAAATTATCCCAATCTGAACTCAGTCGCCTTTGTCAAACTTTTGTGGATAAGAACCATCAACCCAAAGATCCCCCTCCTTATATGTCAACTTTCTTCACAGATATAGGCAAAACTATAGTTGATATGATAGCTGTAGTCATGGGATTCAACACTAGTGAGTTTGTGGATGAATTGACCCTAGTGTTGATGTCCATTTTTACCCCTGGTCAGCCCCCTGTTGTCAAGTACAATTATGCTGCATTTATTGCTGAGAAAATCCATGACCAGTTCATGAGACTGGAAAATGAAAAGGTTTTCAAGTATTCCACATTCATATATCACCTCATCCTCTACTATCAGTCTGACAAGTTCCCATTTTCTGTCAATAAACTTGATACAAAGGGTAATCCAAGGTCAGTCATTTTTTGGACTTCTATCTTCCACCAATCTTTTGCTTGCCCTTATTCATATAATGAATTCATTGACCAGTTTTTCCACCCAGTGACCACCATGCTGACAGGAAATCCTCCTCCTAGGATTAGTGATGAAATCAAAAGGATCCTTCAGCTATCAAAACAGTACAAGGTAGGTGACTAGTACTTGTACCAAAATCACACAGAGATCAGGATATATGGTTGTGATCTTCCTCCATTCAAACTACCAAAATATGTTCCAATGAGGTTGTTCGCATTGGAGTATTATAGACAAATGATAAACTCAGATCAAATTCACTTTACCAAGGCCAAGAAAAAAGAACAGCTGAGAATTAAGGATCACCTAGGCCCATTTGTCTGCAACAATAGAGAAGAAAGCAAAGAAGTAGAAGGAATCCTAGAAAACCACGTGAGATTAAGCAAAATCTTTGGTTGGAAATATGACCCTCATAGTTTCATTTGTGATAGGAGAATGAAAAATAGGTTATCACCTTATTTTCATCACAGAATCCCAGAAATTGGGCAATATGCTAACATGGATGAATGGAGGGAAGGGACTCTTGTAGAGATGGATAGTGATCAGGTCAATGTAGATAATGTGATGAAAGATCTAGAAAAGACACTTGACCTAGACTCTTTTGAACAGGTACCAGTTGCGACTTCTCAGAAGCTAACACTAGGGAATAGTGCATCTACAGTAGATACTTCTCAAAGGCACTCATAGGAAACCAGTAAACCACTTGTAGAACCATCACAGAGAAGAGAACAAGGAATCAACACTCCAGTATCAAGGCAATCAAGCATGTCAAAACAGCCTGAAATCTCTCAAGAACAGGCTCAAACAAATACCCATCCAACTCAAGTTAACATGGGAGACCCCCCATTTTGTAGACTCCTCTTAATGAGGAAAAGAGTTTAAAAAGAGACAAGGAAGTAGCTACCCCTACCAGTGGTCCTTCATATCAACTTAGTGCTAAGAGGCATAGGATAAATCCACATTCAGAAGAAGAATTTTTTGAAGAAACTACAAGGAGTTCGAGGAAACAAGGTGAAAATAGTCAGCATACTTTCCCAGTAGGTGGGACACCATCTAGCTCACAAAGACAAGAGATGGAAAGATAGCAAAGTGCTGAAGTATCATCCTTCAGGCCTTCACCTAACAAGTCCTTAGACATCAAAGAAAAATTCAAAGAAATAAAGGCCAGAAATGAACTGTTAAAGGCCCAAGTCTACAATCAATATTTGAAGATGGCTCCTACCAATCAGACTAGGTTGATGTCAACTTATGACATCAAGGAAGGCAAAATGCAGATGAGATTTTTGAAGCCCAAAGTACAACAACCCCAATCACTTGCAGACTACCTCAAAACTGATTTTGAGGTCTTGGCCAAGGACATTCACCCCATAGATCAAATAGAATTGCACAAGCAGACAGGGGAAATGGTGTATTCAACATTGACAAGTAAGGCCATGATGGCACATAGATTAGAGAATTCATTGAACAATACCACTGCCCAACTACAGTTAGAAAGAGCCTCCTCACAAGCAAAAGACAATAGAATCAAATCATTGGAGGAGTTGATTATTGGATTGGGTCATAACCCAAAAGATGTAAAAGCTGCAGAGGCCCTGATAAAGAAGAAAAATGAAGACATAGCTGCCTTGAGAAAGTAGTTAAAGTTGCTTCTACTGATGCATCCACAAACTGCTAAAATTATTGAAAAGAAGGCTGAAGAAGAGTTTATGGACCTAGTCCTTAAGGTAAATGAACAGTTAAAGGAGACTAGGCAGAAATTAGAGAAATCACTAAAAAGCAGGCAGAGTGAGTCGACCTCTCAGCCTCAAAATGTAGTACTAGTAGTCTCCATAGCAGTTCCTTCAACACTCACAATAGCTCTTACACCAAATGTCCCTTTGGCCACGGCAAAAACTATCACAGGTGCAGTTACAGGTACAAGCACAGGTACATCACAGGTGGGAACTTCAGGTTAGAGCACTAAAGAATTAGTCAAGTCCATGGAGGAAATGAAACTCCAAGTTTCTGAACTCCAGAAGGTAAAAGAGAAATTTGTCACCTTAGAGTAGAAGTATGATGTGTCAAAGATCAATTTTGCTGAAGAAGTGAGGAAAAATAAAGGCTTAGCTCAACAAGTAAAAACTCTGGAAAAGGACCTCACATTTGAAAAGCCTTTAATAGATATCAGAAAAATTCTATGGACCAAAATCACTCAGTCAATAAATTATGTTTAGTCATCAATTCAGATCATTTTTGAATAGATTGACCTAGTGAAAGTTTCTCTTCAAAAGATTTAGAAAACTAAGGAAGAGCTGGGAGGTAAACTTGAAGAAGATATTAGGTTAATAAACTTTTTGAACAACAGAAATAGGAATAAATTAGAACAGCTGAATATTGAGGATAGAACTAGAACTATCCTAGAAATTAAGAAAGTATTGACAAAAAGAGCTCTAATGCAGAACCTAGAAAGAAAATGTTAGAACATGCAAGAGGATATAGATGAATTTATGGAAAAGTTTGGCATATTACAGAGAAAAGGACTTCTCAATCCTTTAGTAATCAATGATAAGTTAATGAGGCATGAGGATTATATTGAAAAATTGGGTCAGTGTGCAAATAACCAAGCTAGTTCATCTGCTAGTTCATTTGCACCTAAGGCACTACCTATAGATAGAGTTCTCTATGACAGTCTGGAGAACCTCTTTTATGTTCAGCATGAATTGAAACATTTGTTTCCTGTGCAACCCAATTTTGTAAAATACATAGAGGCTGATGAAATCTTCAGGAAGCTACAAAGGACCAAGATACTAAGGGATGATTGGTGGACATATATGACAGACATTTTATGATTTACCTTGGTAAAGAGTAAAATTGAAGTATTTACCATAGTCAATTTTAGTAAAAGAAGGTGAATGAGGATAAAGTAGGTAAAGAGTATCAGAACAGGTAAAAGAGTATCAGTGAGAAGCCAAAAGCAATCAGCCAGCACAAAATTACGAGTAAGACAACAAGATTCTCAATCATAGGGCCTGTCTCTAGCTCATTCAACAAAAACAGGGACAGCAAGCCAGCAGTTCACTTTCAGTTTCTATCTTCAAGACCATCTATCTCTACTTTTATGTAAAATATATTTAGTATTCCTAGAATATATCTCTCTAAGTTAGGAGATATTTTATTGTAAATTTTTGTATAAGTACTTCCTCATTCGAAGTACTTAGGGTGGATTCTTAGACATTTCTGTAAACTCATTACTTTGGAATAAAAGCAATGTTGAACAACTTTTGTATGGATGGCTGGAAGAAGTAATAAAGCAAAGGAAATTTACAGGATTCATGTGTCAAACAATGGACAAATAAGTATTCTATATCTTATGTTATTACTATTTTCCTGTTTAAATATTTCACATGTGTTTCATGTCTGAATGATAAACGACAAAGTATATTTCAGCAAATGCTTTACTACAATCTGTCTTTAAAATCGTTTATATTCTAAATGTTTTCTTCTAGCCTATCATAGGTAGGGAATTCTTAATTTCTCCCTGCTTTTTAGTTTATCATTGTGGTCATTTAATAATAAATTCTTAATTTCTTTTGTTAATGATCACCCACTTTCCCTCCTTTTGAAATTTGTTGAAGGGTTCTTAATTGCCCTTCCTCTCTTTCAAAACCATTTCATTCTTTCAAGTGACCATTTGTCTCATGTTTAGCTATCTTTCTCAGTAAATCCCTCCTTTGTTGAATCAGCCTAATCCAGTTAAGCCATCTTCAGTTGACTCCATAGCCCAATGGCCTGAGATACTTTGTTCTATCCATCTGCTCCTAAATTCCACCACCAAACAAAACCAAAACCCCCCAAGCTTTCATAACTAGCCTAATATCTCATAAACAAAGCTAAATCTTAAATAGAGAGCCCTCTGTAATTACAGGTTGGCTAGATTCTGTAATTAAAAGTTGGTTTGTGGTTACCTCGGACCCCTTTCCTTCTTTTGACAACTTCAATGAAAATCTGAGTGATAACATAGTGGCGACTCCACTAGGGAAGAAAATTCCTCAGTCATAATAAATCTTTAAGAAATTTTAAACCCAAAATCTAAAGCATCTTAAAGAAATCATAGAAGTTGTTTGTTGATATCAGTTAAGAAAATAAAAAAAAATCCAAAAACATGGCTTCAGAAAGGACTTGTTACACTAGAGCTAATCCTGATCCCAATCCACCACAAGTGTTTGAGAACCCCAATCTGATACCCAGAATTCTTAGGAGACAAGAAAGCTCTATTAGTCCTCGACCCACCTTCAGATCTTGTCCTATTAGGTGGATTTACCTTGAATACCAACCCTTTGATGAATACTTTGAAACCTCTTTGTTTAGGACTTCATCCGATTCTGAATTAATTGACCTAGTCCAAGACCCAGAGTTCATCCAAGAATTAGAGCTTCAAGCAGCCAATTTTTCAATTGATAGGTATTTGCAGAACTCACCACAATCTGATCTTACCACTAAAGGAACACCCAATCCCTCTATAATCACTACTGTTTCTACAAGTTCATCATCTTTTCCTCAAAGATTTCAACCTCAAACCACTCCACATCAGACCATCACCCCTGGCACTCCATCCACAACTCAAACACACACTGTTATTCCAACCTCAGCTGTTGTTTCACCATTACCTATAGCAATGGCAAACAGATATGCCCCCCTGGTATTACCAACCAACCGAGGTGCCATGCCCCAAGATTACCAAAGTAAGATCACTACTTTTGATGGCACTGGTACCTATACAGCCCAGCAACACACCAAGAAGATCACTGATTATTTTGAAATTTATGAAATAGACACTGATGATGTGCAAATGAGAATATTTGTTCAGAGTTTATCTGGGGAAGTTAGAACTTGGTTTAGAGGTTTAGCAGCAAATAGTATAGACAACCTAGAAACTCTCTATAGACAATTTCTGAACCGATGGGAGAAAAATAAAGATCCTCTTCAAATTCTATCTGAGTATGAAAACTTAAAGAGAGGAACACAAGAAACAGTGCAGGATTATTGCACTAGATTCATCAATGTCTATAAATCCATCCCTCAAAATCTTAGACCCCCACCTAATTTAGCCTTAATCAAGTTCCCAGATGGATTTGATTCTGATATGGCTTTCCAGTTGAGAGAACGAGCCCCTCGTACTTTGGAAGATATGCAAAGCATAGAAGTCAGTGTTGAAGCCAACCTGATGTCTAAAAGAGCTAAGGCTAGGAGTGAAAGGAGGATACCATTAAAGGAAGAAGCCTCACCCTTTGAATAGAAGCTAGATTCCATAATTAAAGGGATGGATAGACTAGGAGATAGAGTAGAGACAATTGAAAGGAAAGCTCCTTCGAATGGTTAGCCAACTAACATAGGGAGAAATCCTAATTTCAGAAAAAATCAAAACTGGAACATTGGGAAGAATGGCCCTAACGAAAAAATCAGACCCCCTTTCCAAGAGAATTATGCAGAAGCTTCAAACTTTGAAGAACCAGAAGAAGATACGCAAATTAACCTGATGGGGCTTGGTAATGAAGGTGAATTTTTCTTAACCCAAGAGGATCAAGAGGTCCACATGCTTAAACAATTTCAAACTCAATCAGGGGAGTCATTCAACTTTAGGGAAGGATATGACACAACCATCTTTGAGGTGCATAAACAATACAAACTAAGGAGTAGGAGAATTGATGTCCCTGAAGCAAACAAGAAAAAGGTTCCAAAATAGCCCATAAAAGGTAAGACAGTCACTACACCTGTACATATTCTTTCTAGATCAAACACTAATCCTTCTAACCCCATAATTGAAGATGTCTCAGATAATCAACCAAACAGTAAACAACCCTCCACTTCTCTTCCTTCAAAGGGAACTATGGAAGAACCTCGAGAAGTTGATTTAGGAGAATCAAAAAATCTTGATTCCACTCCTGTAAAGGAGAAAAACATAGAAAACACAAAAGACAGAGAGAATACTGTTATTCTAAATACAAAAGCCCAAACAGAAAAACCCTTTAATATGGAAACTGAACTAGGTAAGATGAAAATTGTTGTCCCATTATTTGAATTAGCAAAACATGATGCCTACTGAACTCAAATCAATAGATCACTAAAAATTACTAGAACTGAAGACTCAGTTAATGATTTTGATGACCAACCTGAATTAATCTTTGGACCAGAAGTGAATGGAAAACCATTAGAAGGAGGAATTCCTCCCTTCTAACATAGATGATAAGATTATTCACAATGCCATGTTTGACTCTAGGGCATCTCATAATCCCATGCCTAATTCTTTAATGGAAAATATAGACCTAAACATCACTAGACCATACAAAGATTTGTTTTCTTTTGATTCTAGTCAGGGGAGACGTTTAGGATTGATAAAAGACTTGAGTGTCTCATTGGTTCAATACCTTGCAAAAAGAATTTTAATGGATATAGTGGTAGCAGATATACCACCCAAATATGGCATATTATTATCCAAGTCTTGGGGTGCTAAGCTTTAGGGATCTCTTCAATTGGATATGTCATATGCTACTATCTTGGCTTTTGGACAACCAAAAAACTATACAGAGAAACATTGATGAAATATGTAGTAAGTAGTCAGGAAAGACCCCAGAATTTCCCCATCTACTCAGTACACTCTAATATGGACTCATTCATTCTTTATAATGCAGAAACCAATCCTTCCAATACTTTAGAAGTTTTAGCAGCAGAACCAAAAGAAATTAAAAAAGGAAAATCAAGTGTTTAAATTCATGAAATATCAGATAACAAAGAAAAATCCAATAAAAATAAAAAACTAGATCCCACTATTAAGCAAATTACTACCACCCCTGACACCAATTGTGTGCATGAAATCCTTTGGAATTTAGAATTTGATGGCTCAGTCAATAAACTAGGGGCAGGAGCAGGAGTTTGTGTGTACAATTTAGAAAATGATCATGCTGAAGGCCATGCCTATAGATTACATTTTAAGTGCACCAATAATATGGCAAAATATGAGGCTCTCTTGCTGGGTCTTAAAATTGTTAAAATATTAGGAGCAATCAGAGTGTCTGTCATAGGAGATTCAGAATTAATAATCAAACAGATTAAAGGAAAATATGTAACTAGGGACCCTAGATTAGGGTATTATAGAGGAACAGTCATAGAAATTCTCAACACTTTTTTGGAAACTCAGTTTGCTACAATCCCTCGAAAACACAACTTGAAATCCCACAGCCTAGCCATGTTTGCCAGCACTTGCAAATTACCTTTTCAACCTAATCATCAGTTTACTGCTAAAATTAGGCATAGACTAGCCATCCCTGATAATCTGAAGAACTGGTAGGTTTTTGATAGTGATGAGAAAATCAATAACTTTTTAATTTTAGATGAAGAGTTCTCTAATAGTCAAATAGATGTTGATACAGTTATTAGTTTTAACCAAATAGATGAGATAGAAAAAAACATTTTCGAGGAAAGTTCAATAAATATGCTTCATCCCACAAAATTCACATAAAAAGAAGTTCAAGACGTGAAACAAATGGACCTTGATGAGATAATTAAAGAAGAAACATAGGTTATTAACCTAAAGGACAATCATCTGCCTAAAGGATTGACTCCTCTAGAAGATCTGTTTGATTCCAATGACATTCCCAAGAAACCTAAAATGGAACCATTAAAAGTAGATATTGAAGAGTACAACCTAGGAACTCAGGACAATCGAAAAATGATAAAGCTGTGAAAATATTTACCTCCTGACTAGAAGCTAAAGTATGTTGAACTTATGAGGTAAATCTAGGATGTCTTTGCCTAGAGTTACGAAGATTTGAAATCCTATGACACCTCTATTATTCAGCATACTATACCTCTGAAAGAAAATCAAAAGCCCTTTAAGCAAAAACTCAAAAGAATTAACCCTGTGTTATTACCGTTAATTGAAAAAGAAATTAAACGCATGTATGAAGTAGGTATTATTGCCCCTATTAGGTTTTCAAAGTGGGTTTCTAACTTGGAACCTACTAGGAATAAAACTGGGGAAATAAGAATATGTGTAGATCTGAGGAATGTGAATAAGGTTTATCTTAAAGATAACTATCATTTATCCAAAATGGATCATATTTTGCAAAGGGTAGTTGTTATCGGGAAAAGTATCCATTCGGAAAGACCCTTTCCCACTAAGGTGTGACAGTACCTTAGAAACAAACAGAAATAACTACTTGTGTATTCTTCGTTATGAGCTATAAACAAAGAAGGAAAGGATGAACTAACCGTTGTCTTCCGCTAGTTCCTTTGGCCCAGTTCCTCTTCTCTTTGATAGCTTCCAACCCCTTGCTCCTTCACTTGCCCAGCAGCACAATACCTGCAAGATCAAAGAAGAAAGAGACTACAAAAAGACATAGGTTTATGTTCATAAAAAGCTTAGGATCAGATACAAGCTAAACATACTAATGCAACAATAATCAATGAAACACAAGTATGTAGGAGAAAACCCAAATAGTTTTATTGATAAAACAAGAAAGTTCATGAGGAGATACATCGATGTCCTGATCCAGCATCAGCCTCCCAGCAGAGAAGTCCTTTCCTCACCTCCAACAAAGCATAAATCACCCAATAGTCTAATTGTCTCTCTCAATACCAACAACAATTCTTTGCAATATCAAAATTCCAACCTCTGGATCTCTTGGATGAGGGATCCATATATAGATGTATGCAAGGAAGATGAGTCTGCTCATGATTTGACTAGTGGCTTCTCACTATCAGTTCTTGCTTCCACTTGGATACTGAGAGCCTCTTACTCATCCTTGGTCGAATTCAGTGAGGCAAGTGTCATTGGAGAAGATTCTGGAAGTTTCCATTGACTTTCCACCTCGCGGAATGACACTGCCATTTGTCATTTCCCGCTCAACGCACCTTGGTAGTGCATTCAAGTGCGTTGAAATGCACCTAGGCAGTGCATTTGGGTACTATGCAACGCAGCTAGCTAGTGTAGCCTCTGAAATGATCCTGATTTCACTGATTCTGAGCAGTTTTTGGTGGAGAACTTCTGGGAGAAGCTGTAGTCTGTTGACCTTGTTCCTTTAGGGGTCGGAACAACATGTTTAGGGACTTTGGATCCCTTGGTTTATGGAAATTTCATGCTCAGAGCTGTAAGGCACAAAAATGTCTATAATAGTTGCCCCCTAAAGTATGAGGCCGTTTATTGGGTGAAATGCTTTATTAGGAGGATCCGAAGTTCTTTCAATGCTGGGAGGAGACCTGTAATAAGATACAATACAATACATTATATTCTATTAGGCCCCTATACTACTAGTGTAACCCCTTATTTTTATTAGTACAAACCACTTATTATATTGATGTACCCATGTAGTGCCCATATTGTTACTATTGTGCCACATAGAAGCCCACTATTGTTACTGTTGTGCCCTACAATATTATTGTTATGTAGGCTTTGATTGTATTGGGACCACTTAGACTCCTATATATAAAAGGAGGTATTTTCATTTGTATCATCCAAGAATTGTTCATTTATGTAATGTAAAGGAGGTTGCCCCCTCGAAGAGGCTGAATTCTAAGGCGTTGATCTTTCTTTTCTATCTTTTCTTGAGCTGGTTTCATAACATTTGGTATCAGAGCTTTGGATTCTAGGGTTTCGATGCTCCAAACAGGTCATCGTGGCATTTTCGCTATAACCTTTTTTCTGTGATGTTTCAGAAGTCGCAAACAAAACCCATTTGATAAGAAATCGCACTGAACCTTGGGTCCTAATTTCAGAGCTTTGTGCGCGATATTTTAGGAGATATGATCTGAGGAAGTTGGTCTTTTTGCGGACTCCTGAATTACACTCAAAACAGGTGACCTAGGGAAAATCGTCATAACTTTCTTTTTGAGCATCGGATTGAAATTTCGTAAGAAGGTACAGAAATAGGACTGACTGTAGTTTTATTTTATATATTTTTCAGAGTCAAAGGTGGAAACAGTGACACGTGGAACTTCGTACAAGTTCGCTCTTCTAAACTAGTCTATAATCAGGTCACTGCGGGAGATTGTGCATAACTGTTTCTTGGAGAATTCAATTTGGATCAGACTAGTGGCATTGGAAAGAGGACATAGAAGGCTACTACAGGTCAAAATTTCAGAATTGGATGATTCGAAATTACAGAGATACATCAGATTCAATATCAGGCTTCTACAAAGAAAAAAAAGGTGTGTAGTTTGTTTTTAAATTTTTGCATAAGCTTGGTTTGAAGGAATTCAAAGGGCATAGTAAAGCATTATTATCGGTAACTGATGCCCCGAGGAAAGAAAATGCAAACATCTAGTAAGGAACCTAAAAGCTCTAGCATGACTCATGAAGAAGAGGAAGAAATGCTACATGATATATCAAAATTAGAAGAACAAGTGCAACAAATGTCACGCTCACAATAGCTAACAGATGCTAAGATAAGTGGTGTGGAATCTAAGATAAAGGGCATGGAAGCTAAGATGGATGGCATGGAACCTAAGGTGAATGGAATGGACGGTAAAATTGATGCCATGGATGATAAGATGGAAGAATTGAAGATAAATATGAATAAGTTGCTACAAGAAATGGTCACTAAGGGTGAAAGAAATGTTAATCATGATTCCATAGACTCTAATGTTGGATCGAAGACTCACCATGTTCCAAAGGAAACTCATGATGAGAACAAAAGAAATGTTAATCATGATTCCATAGACTCTAATGTTGGATTGAAGACTCACCATGTTCCAAAAATTGATATGAGGAAGTTTGATGGCAAGGATCCTGCCACATGGATATTACAGATGGAGCAATTCTTCGATCTCAATAATGTGCAAAACACACAAAAGGTACGTATGGAAACTTTATATTTGGAACCAAATCAGTTTTTATGGTATCAATGGCTTTGTTCTCGTAAACAGTTTATCACTTGGGCAATTTTTACGGAAGAATTGATAGCACATTATGAGGATACAAAAAGCAACACTTTTTTTAGCCAATTGATAAGTCTCAAACAAAAGGGTTCAATAATGGAGCACATTGAGGAGCTCCAAAAATTGAACATAAGGGTAAAAGATATTCCAGAGGAGCATAGGATTGATGTGTTCATAGGGTCTTTAAAGGATAATATCCAACATGATGTGCGCCTTTGGGAACCTGATTCATTAGAGAAGGCATTCAGGTTAGCAAGAAAAATGGAAAGCAAAATTATGGCAACTAGGAAGCATACCATTCACAACTATAAAGACGGAAGTGTTGTTGCCCATAGTCTTCCACAACCTACAAGGTTGACACCACAACAATTGGAAGAAAAAGAGCAAAAGGGCTTTGTTACAATTGTGATAGCAAATACACAAAAGGTCATAAGTGTGCTGAGAAGAAATTATTCTACATAGATTGTGAAGAGGAAGAAGAAAAGGAGTAAGAAAGGTCCAAAGAAGAGGATATATTCCAGGAAGAAAGCCTAGATGAAGAAAAAATAAATCCGACCATATCTTGTAATGCATTGGCGGGAATTACCACTCCTCAAACCATCAAGATAGAAGGACAAATCAAGAAGAAAAAGGTAATAGTGTTGATTGATTCAGGAAGCACCCACAATTTTATTCATTGTAGGGTAGCAAAAGAATTGAATTGCTTCCTATATCTAGCACCAGAGTGTCAAGTGATGATTGCAAATGGAGGAACAATAAATTGTTCTGGAAAGTGCCATAATATCAAGCTATCCATGGGAGAATATGTATTGACTAGCCCAATGCTTTCCATTCCAATGGGAGGTGCAGATGTTGTACTAGGAGTCCAATGGCTACAATCCTTGGGTACAATAGCTTTTAATTTTCAAGAACTTTTCATGAAATTTTTTGTGGAAGGAAAGGAATTTGAATTAAGGGGTATTGTAGGGAAACCAGGAAAGATAATCAACTCTAATGGCATGACAAAGCTTCTAAAAAAGGAGCAAAGAGGTGTAATTGCACAATTATGTTCGCTAGATGTTTCCACATTGGAATCATCTATTTCTCCAGATCTCCAAAAAGTCTTGGACAATCATTCCAAGGTATTTGAGACTCCCAAAGGTCTCCCACCTATGCGTGATCATGATCATGCTATTCATCTGATTCCAGGAAGTGTTCCTCCAAACATCAGGCCGTACAGATATCCCTATGTCCAAAAAAGTGAAATTGAACGTATGGTTGCAGAAATGCTAGAGGCTGGTATAATTCAACCAAGTCAAAGTTCTTTCTCTGCTCCAGTAGTATTGGTGCACAAGAAGGATGGATCATGGCGCATGTGTCCGGATTATAGGGAGCTCAACAAGCTCACTATTAAAGATAAATTCCCCATTCCTGTCATTGATGAATTACTGGATGAATTGCATGGATCAATTTACTTCACCAAGTTGGATCTTCGTTCAGGATATCATCAAATCAGAATGAAGATTGAAGACATTCCGAAAACGGCATTTAGAACTCATGAGGGTCATTATGAATTTTTGGTCATGCCTTTTGGCCTTATCAATGCACCTTCAACATTTCAAGGTTTGATGAATTCAATTTTCAAACCATTCCTTAGAAAATTTGTGTTAGTATTTTTTGATGATATACTTATCTACAGCAAGTCTTGGAAGGATCATGTTGAACATGTTGACAGGGTGCTACAACTATTAGAGGAGAAACAATTATATGCCAAAAGATCCAAATGTTCTTTGGAGTCCAGGAGGTGGAATATTTGGGTCATATTGTATCTCATGAAGGAGTTAAGGTAGACCCTAGCAAAATTAAAGCCATTAAGGAATGGAAAATCCCCACATCCATAAAGAATTTGCGTGGATTTCTTGGGTTGACAGGGTATTATCGCAAGTTTGTTAAGAATTATGGGAGAATAGCAGCACCTCTAACGACATTATTGAAGAAAGATGCATTTTCATGGACTCCAGAAGCAACAAAGGCCTTTGAACATCTTAAAGAGGCAATGTGCCAAGCACCGGTCTTAGCTACACCGGACTTCACAAAAACCTTTATTGTGGAATGTGATGCTTCAGGAAATGGAATTGGTGTTGTTCTAATGCAAGATGAAAGACCCATTGCTTTTGAAAGTCGTCCAATCAAGGGAAAGTTTCTAAGAAAAGCTATTTATGAGAAGGAAATGTTGGCAATACTCCATGCACTTAAGAAATGGCGACCCTACCTAATGGGGAGACACTTCAAGGTAAAAACGGATCATGATAGCCTTAAATACTTTTTAGAACAAAGATTATCCTCTGAAGAGCAACAAAAGTGGGTCACAAAGATGTTGGGTTATGACTTTGAAATCATCTACAAAAAAGGGAAGCAAAATGTGGTGGCAGATGCACTCTCAAGAAAGGATGAGGATGTGGAAGCATTGTTGTGCGCTATTTCTATCATCCAACCAGATTGGATAAATGAAGCAAGGGAGGAATAGAAGAATGACGAAGAAGTGTGGGCACTTATTCGAAAGCTACAACAAGATTCCAGTACGTCTGATACATTTAGCTGGAAAAATGATTCGTTATGGTACAAAGATCGCTTATACCTCTGTAAGAATTCCCAGCTAAAACAAAAGATTCTTATGGAATTGCACACTTCTCCCTTAGGAGGGCACTCAGGATTTTTAAAAACTTACCACAGGGTTAAGAAGGAATTTTTTTGGGATGGCCTTAAATCAGATATTCAAAAGTTTGTGGCAGAATGTTTGGTTTGCCAAAAAATAAAGTTGAAACAATTAAGACACCAGGTCTATTACAACCTTTATCCATTCCAAGCCAACGTTGGGAGGAGGTATCAATGGATTTTATCACAGGTTTACCCAAGTCTGAGGGAAAGAGTGTCATCATGGTGGTAGTTGACAACTTACCAAGTATGCACACTTTTGTGCATTATCACATCCATTTAAAGCCAGTACAGTTTCTACTGCATTTATGGAAACAATTCAAAAGCTACATGGAAACCCAAAGATTATTGTAAGTGACAGAGATCCCATTTTCACTGGAAATTTTTGGACAGAATTATTTTCTTGTCTTGGTACTCAGTTAGCTCATAGCTCATCTTATCATCCTCAATCTGATGGGCAAACTGAGATAGTAAACAAATGTTTGGAAGGATATCTTCGTTGCTTTGTATCTGATAAACAGACACAATGGGTCAAATGGTTTCCTCTGGCTGAATGGTGGTATAACACTTCCTTTCATACAGCAACAAAAATGACCCCATTTATGGCACTTTATGGGTATCAACCACCATCCATCACATCATATTTAAGAGAAAATTCTAAGGTTCAGGCAGTGGAACATCACATCGAACATCAACAACAAGTCCTCCAACTCTTAAAGGATAACCTTGTGTTGGCACAGAATAGAATGAAACAACAGGCAGATCAACATCGCAGTGAAAGAAGTTTTGATGTAGGTGATTGGGTATTCCTACGGCTACAACCATATAAGCAAATGTCCCTCAAGCAAGCTAAGAAGGATAATAAATTATCACCAAAGTATTATGGTCCGTACAAGGTGTTGCAAAAGATTGGTACTATGGCATACAAATTGGAGCTTCCTGCAGCTTCTCGATTGCACCCAGTTTTCCATGTTTCATGCTTAAAGAAGGTTATAGGCGACAAGCTCCCAGTTCAAACAATATTGCCAGAACTTGACGAGGAAGGAAAAATTATATTGGAACCGGAAGCAGTTATAGAAACAAGAACTCGACAACTACGAAATCGATCAATTTCAGAGTACCTTATCAAGTGGAAGAACTTATCTGTTGAAGATTCCACATGGGAGGATGAGAATTTTATGCAGAAATATCCAGAACTACTCAAGCGTTGAGGACAACGCTTTTTGAAGGAGAAGGGCATGTTAGGCCCCTATACTACTAGTGTAACCCCTTATTGTTATTAGTACAACCCACTTATTATATTGATGTATCCATGTAGTGCCCATATTGTTACTATTGTGCCACATAGAAGCCCACTATTGTTAGTGTTGTGCCCTACAATATTATTGTTATGTAGGCTTTGATTGTATTGGGACCACTTAGACTCCTATATATAAAAAGAGGTATTTTCATTTGTATCATCCAAGAATTGTTCATTTATGTAATTTAAAGGAGGTTTCCCCCTCGAAGAGGCTAAATTCTAAGGCGTTGATCTTTCTTTTCTATCTTTTCTTGAGCTGGTTTCATAACATATTCATACTGATTTCATGATCTAGCTGAGGCGGGCATTCCCATGCTCAGCTTATAAATTCATTTTTTATGTACATAGGACAGACAATCGTCTGATGGTAGACTGATGGTTCTGATGGAGCCATCATCCTTTTGGTAGGATGATTATCTGTGCTGCAATGTTGTACATTTTAATGTCTTTATTTTCCTGAATATATATCGCAGCCCGGATGGATGAAACTAGATCCGGGGTCTTCAATCTCGTCTGATCTTCACTCGAAGTACAAGTCGATCCATGTGAGAATTGTTCTAGAGTCAAACATGGAAAGAAATTGCTTGATTACCAGTCAATAATGTAAATTGTTAACAAGCGCGAGAGGAATCACCGATAATGATAATGACCCTCAAGGTACTGCAGTACAATTCACGTGGTGTGAATAAAGGACTTGGCGTCGAACACCACGAAAAATCTTTCGGTCGAAGGTCATTGAGGTATACCTGTCGCCGGAAGTGAGAAACTTGCCATTGAGGCATGCAAGCTTCAAAGTACTGAATGGGGTGTTCCTAGATCAACTTCTTGGATAATGAGCTGATGTCGACAAGAAGCGATCCGTCAAAGGAGGGCCTTAATGAATCCCACATCAATGACACGGAATGGAGCAAATGATTTTGATGGAGGTGAAAACAATCTGATGATATATGGTTCAGGATGGCGGTCATGAAAGAATGAAGTATAATGTATGGTAGTGGATGGGACACGGGTGACTTCTTCTGAATGACTAATCTTGAACATGTCGGTGACACTTATGTGATGGATTGGTAGCATTTACCCCAAATGTGGATGGTGTGATGTGACCATGGTGATGTGACCGGTGAATGAAACAACCCAACCCGACTCGGGCACAGAGTGGAAGTGTCATGTTCAAGAGCGACTTGCTACCAATAAAGGTTCTTTGAGTTTTCTTCCTAATTTTTCCCCAGTCATTGTTGACCAATACCTCTTTATTTTTTTCAAGCTTGAGGAGGATAACATATGATTGTTCTATAATTTTCCCTTCGGGCAAACCCATCGCTATGTTTTAACGAGCCTAGCGATAGTGAAACTCGTTCTCGTCCAAAGACAAGTTTGTCGCTATTAATTCTTTTAACGAGTCTAACAACAAAGATAACTCAGTCCTTTTCATTTTTAGAGAATCTGAAAAGGTACGTAAAGTTAACTCTGAAATTCCTTTTTCATCATCTAATCCCTTAAGTCCGAAAAAGTATAAAACAATACAGAAGGGATGAATTTTCGATAGTTTTAACGAGCCAAACTAAACAAGCGCTCGATCTTTTTGTGCAATAATCCCTCAGGTCCAAAAAGATTAAAATCTAGAGGAGGGATAACTCTTCTTGTCGCTTTAACGAGATGGAAGGCCAAAACTCGACAATCTTTTCATATTTTACGAGTTAGATGAAAAGAGCTTAAAGAAGACTCGTCTTTTGAGGAACGAGTGATAAATAGGGTAGCAGTTGATTCTAGGTAAGGTTTGGAATTCTCCAATCATGGCAGTGTCACAAGTATGGCTAGTGAAATCACTCTTCGCAGCTGTTCCTCAAAATGGGTAAACAATCAAATGGAGGTGAATGATCGACCAATGAAAAGTGGAGGTGATGGTGCAAACACGACCAAGGCTTTAATGGCTGAAGTACTACATTCACGGTGGTTATTTACCGGGGAATAGTTCATTTTTTAACGAGCTTAAACGCGGGTGGAAACATTTGCTCGGTCTTATGTTTATTTTTTAACGATCTTGAACTATGTGCTAAAACTGCTTGAAAATCCAGTCATATGATAAGAATGTCTCACTAAAGATTCCATTTTTTATAGAGCTTGCATCTTACAAAGCTTTGCCCCGCATCCTTTCTTTATGCAAGTTCGAAAACGACTAATCTAAAAAGCAGATAAATAACCGCTCTTTGCTTGCACTCCAAAAGGTTTGCATGCCCTCAGGTATAAAATAGAGTTTCAAGGTCTCCCTCTATTCGAGCTGACAAAACATTTGTTTTATCAGGAAGGGTATTACCTCTTACAGGTTACCCAAAGATTATTCTATTAATCTTTCAAACAAAACACTTCTTCGGCGATGTCTACCGAGATAAACAAAGGTGAGTGACGGTGCTCATCCACTCACATAACTTTGACAAGAGAATCTTATTCTAGAATAACCCTCTTCCAATCACGGACGGGGTACAAACTAGTCATATTCTCCCGCGGAAACCTACTCTATATCTGAAGTTTTTTCTGCCTGAAGCAAACCAGGATGCATGCCCCCTGGGTTCCAGTTACATCCCTCCGAATCACTCGCGCTCATCGGGAGGATGGACTGGGGGTGGAGACATTTCTTGCATGAAAAGACCATTTAGGGATGGCATATTACTATTTGCTATGCGTGATCTGGGAAATGAAAGCTGGTCTACGAGCTTGACCACTCTTCCTTCGTGCGGAAAACACATTACTCTAAAGAGTGAGGAGACGATGGCTCCCATGCAATAAATATAATCTCGTCCAAGGAGTAGGTTATAATCCAAGGGTCCTTGAACCACCATGACATTCATTTGAACTGTCTTCTTTCTCAATGTTATGGGCACATTGGGAAGAATCCCTAAAGGTCGACTGGTTCCTTTATCAAAGCCTGTCAAATTTCTCATCTCAGGCAAAAGCGATGGCGAACCAAGTGCTTTCCAAGCAGTTGAGGAAAGGATACTCACAAAAGCCCCTTCATCAATGATGGTACCAGCCATGACCATTCTATATATTTGAACGATAATTCTGAATGGTATGCTTGCTGGTAAACGGGGTCTGCCTAGTTGATTCCGGTCAAAGGAAACAACTAGGTTGCTTGGAGGTGGGACCGAATAGATGGCCGGGTACGACCCTGATGAACTTCCTTCCTGCGGTAAAGGAACGGGTATATTAACCTCATGTTCATCGGAGTCTGTGTTGATGAAGAGAATTTGGATGGTGTCATCTTTGTTCCCTTCAGTGACTGTATCATTCGAAGATAAAACTTCTGAAGGCAAGACCGGGTCAACTGCCGCCTCGACCTTTTGACTTTTGCCTGGTATGGATTCAGACGGTTCATCCTCAATGATAGATGCTTCGGCCGACCACCTGAGCGGGCCAGCCGGATTCTCGACTAGTGACGGACTTGGCAAGAGTTTTTTATATCCGGGAGGGAGTCGTAACGGTGAAACCAGACGATCATCCAAAACTCTTTTAGCTTCATCTAAGAAGGGAAAACTATGGATGGCATGGTCGCCTTCGCACAGTTTACAGGGAAATTTGGCTTTCCCTTTTTGTCCTTGTGCTTCACTTTCACTAGTTGACGGTGTGCTTTCAACATGATCATCAAAGGTTGATGACACCGGGTTGTGCAAATGAGGAGACCAGTCCCTTAGTATCCGAGGGATGTAGGGACAATCTCTGTGAAAGTGGTCTCCTCTGCAAATGACACATGGCGATTTAGGCCTAGTCAATGCTGTGTGTGGATTTTTGTTGGACGACGCTTGTTTGCCCCCATTCGCTTTTGGCTCCTTCTTCTTCTTCTCTTTCTTCTTCTTTTCCTTCTTCTCCTTAGGAACTTGGCTTTTAGCTTTACCAGTTCCTTCAAGCGAAGAGGAAGGAGGAGAGGAAGAGTTAGAAGAGGTAGAAGGTTGGTGGGCAACTTTTGACTCGTCTAGCTGCTGATTTGACTATTAAGGAATAGTGGTGTGCTGAACGACATTGGTTGAGAAGAGCCAAACTGGAAAGCCAATTGTCAGTCCTGGAAGTGACAATGTGGCCATATGGGGCGCACCAACATCTCCCCAAGAGGAGAAGGGACTAGGATTTCCACCAAGGGGAATTCCTTGGTTGGTAGGCTCCATTTTCTCAACCCAAAGATCAACGTAGGAAAAGGGTATGATTATTTCGTTTAAAATAAATTTTAACACGCTTTCACACAACTTGTTTTTTCAATTTTAAAGAGTTGAGAAAAAATAAAAGATGACTCTAGTCTCCTTCGATTTTTAATGAGCCTGAAGTGAAAAGTGCTCAGATGGACCTTTTCCGTTAAGGAGTCTGAAAAGGAACGAAAGGGACTACTCTGGAGGTCTAGGTAGAGGGAGTACCAAACCAATCACAAAACTGCAGAATACGTTTTACGGTACGGCAATCAATCTTCCCGAATGCTGTGTTCGGTGCATTGCGATCAGTAGGGCGGCCGACACGGCTTCCTATGGATAAAAAGTTTTAAGCCTATAGGGGTCTCCCAATATATACTCGACGGTACGTGGGAGCACAGTCCGTACTGGCACTTATCGTCTCACAGTGGAGGAATCACCCAACCAACAGTGAGGACAATAGTTACCAGGATTCACGACGCCGGAACACATCTCTAGCCTAGACCTCTAAATGTTGTGCGTTAAGTTACAAAGCGTTGTTAAGTTCATTGAATTTATTTTAAGTTGATCTTTCTTATGAAGTTTGCCTTTTTGGTTCACCACGAGATGTAGATGTAATTCCTAAAATGCAGTCTAAAGATGATAAACAAACTTTTATCTCTTTTTAGCAATGAAAATCCTAGCTACAAGGGAAAAGTAAGACACAACCTTTTCTCAAAGAGCATAGAGCACACTGTAAATGCACTTTTTCCTAAATCAAGACAAGCAGACTGTCAATATGCAAATGCACTTGTGCAATGTATTTGTTTTTCACTTTCTTAATATTGATGCCTAAAAAGAAAGTTGATGTACAAATTTGAATTCGCTTTTCAGTGATAAACACAAACAAGGAAAAATACTTGTTTCGACACTTAGAAAAGCACAAATCCAAACCAAAAGAAAAAAGTAAATGTATAATCAACTGTCTATAGCAAATAAACTTTCTCCTATGATCAAACTGACACTTTCGACAGATCTAAATCAGAGGATGACAGTATGACTATTCTACTTTTGTAAGGGAAAACTGTAAATGATGTAACAAATACACAAAAACACCTACAGTTTCTTTGTACGACGGAGGCGGAATTGAGGCAAAGAAAAGGGGTTTTGAAACAGAAACACACACTGATCACAGGCTGCAAAAACAGAGATCAAAACTGAAAAACTAAAGCAAAGAACCTCAGCTGCACAAGGCAAAGCTGATCAGCGCACCTGCGGCACAGAGAAACTGGATTACAGCGCAGGTGGCCCTCTCAGGAACTACGTTGAAATGTAGAGTCTCTTCATTGTTCTTGCACTGGGGCAGAAACGAGACTTCTATCCAGGTTCTGGGTCACGGTTTACAGTTTAATCTATGGCTTTTGGCCGAGTAAAAACAATCAGTAATGCACAATCAGAGGGTGGATTTAATAGAGGTTTGAGAACTATCACAAAGGGAAATCAGATCATTTGTGGATCAGCTATTCAAATCATAAACAAATTCAGTGAATGGATTGAAGTAGTAGGTGTCTACTTTGCATTTGTTAATGGCAAATGCAGTTCGATTGCTACTTCTAAGCTTATGAAATAAACAACAATGGAACACAAATAAACTAATCAGACAAACTTCCCCAGTATGGTCGCCATTTTGTTATCGGGAAAAGTATCCATTCGGAAAGACCCTATCCCACTAAGGTGTGACAGTACCTTAGAAACAAACAGAAATAACTACTTGTGTATTCTTCTTTATGAACTATAAACAAAGAAGGAAAGGATGAACTAACCATTGTCTTCTGCTAGTTCCTTTGGCCCAGTTCCTCTTCTCTTTGATAGCTTCCAACCCCTTGCTCCTTCACTTGCCCAGTAGCACAATACCTGCAAGATCAAAGAAGAAAGAGACTACACAGAGACATAGGTTTATGTTCATAAAAAGCTTAGGATCAGATACAAGCTAAACATACTAATGCAACAATCATCAATGAAACACAAGTATGTAGGAGAAAACCCAAATAGTTTTATTGATAAAACAAGAAAGTTCAGGAGGAGATACAACCGATGTCCTGATCCAGCATCAACCTCCCAGCAGAGAAGTCCTTTCCTCATCTCCAACAAAGCATAAATCACCCAATAGTCTAATTGTCTCTCTCAATACCAACAGCAATTCTTTGCAATATCAAAATTCCAGCCTCTGGATCTCTTGGATGAGGGATCCATATATAGATGTATGCAAGGAAGATGAGTCAGCTCATGATTTGACTAGTGGCTTCTCACTGTCAGTTCTTGCTTCCACTTGGAGACTGAGAGCCTCTTACTCATCCTTGGTCAAATTCAGTGAGGCAAGTGTCATTGGAGAAGATTCTGGAAGCTTCCATTGTCTTTCCACCTCGTGGAATGACACTACCATTTGTCATTTCCCGCTCAATGCACCCTGGTAGTGCATTCAAGTGCGTTGCAACGCACCTAGGCAGTGCATTTGGGTGCTATACAACGCAACTAGCTAGTGTAGCCTCTGAAATGATCCTGATTTGACTGATTCTGAGCAGTTTTTGGTGGAGAACTTCTGGGAGAAGCTGTAGTTTATTGACCTTGTTCCTTTAGGGGTTGGAACAACATGTTTAGGGACTTTGGATCCCTTGGTTTATGGACATTTCATGCTCAGAGCTGTAAGGCACAAAAATGTCTATAATAGTAGTGGGTTTTTCTAGAATTTCACTTTTAGATGGGTTTTCAGGATATAACCAAATCTTGGTTCACCCTAATGACTAAGAGAAAATTGTTTTTACAACACCATGGGGCACTTTTATGTACATCAAAATGCCATTTGGACTAAAAAACACAGGAGAAACCCCAAAGGGCAATGGAAATTACATTTGCCAAAGAAATTCATGATTTTTTTGTTATATATCTGGATGATCTAACTGTTTTTTCTAAATTAGATCAACAACACTTGGACCATCTCGGGCAAGTATTTTTAAAATGTAGAAAATATGGCATTTCTTTGAATCCAAAGAAGTCCTTATTCGGTCTAGAGGAAGGTAAACTTTTAGGTCACATAATTTCCAAGGATGGCATTCGAATTGACCCATCCAGGATTGAAGCTATTCTATAGATACCTCATCCAACAAGTATCAAAGAACTTCAAGCTTTCCTGGGGAAGATAAATTTTTTAAGAAAATTCATTTCTAACTTAGCAGAACTCATTAGATTACTAAATAACATGCTAAAAAAGGATTCAAGTATCAAATGGACAGTAAAGGCCAAGCAATCATTTGAAGAAATTAAAATGGCCTTAACCAGAACACTAGTCCTCACCAGTCCACAATTTGATAGAGACTTCATCATTTTTTCTTTTGCATCAGAACACACCATAGCAACAATTTTATTACAAAAGGATGATCAAGGATGTGAGAAACCTATAGCCTTTTTTAGTAAAGCACTCAAAGATGCATCATTAAAATGCAAAATAATGGAGAAATAAGCTTTTGCATTGGTAAAATCCATTAAGGACTTCAGACTCTACATACTATACTCTCATGTGATAGCCTATGTGCCTAATGCTATTGTCAAAGACATCATAAGTCAAGATGGAATTGAGGGAAAAAGAGGTAAATGGATTGCTACCATCTTAGAGTATGATATAGAGATAAAACCTATAAAACTGATAAAAAGTCAGGGATTGGCTAAACTCATGGCAGAAACTAATTGTCAAGCCCTGGACATAAATGAACTGGATAATGAGAAGGAGATGGCAACTCCACAAATCAACCAGGCCTTTTCAGACTCACCTTGGTATGCTGATGTTATTTATGTTTTACAAAACCTACAGGCTCCTCCATGGTTATCTAGAACCAAGAATAGGTTTTTAAAAATGAAATCTTCAAAGTTTTGTATCTTAGATAATACTCTTTTTTGGAAAAACCATGAAGGAATTTTATTGAATTGTCTATTAAAAGATGAAGTTAACAAGGCTCTCAAGGAATTTCATGCAGGAGACTATGGTGGACATCTCTATTAGAAGTCAACTATAGATAAAATCCTAAGGGCTGGATTCTATTGGCTGACCTTGTTTGCAAATGTGAAAATATTTGTAACTTCTTCCCAAAAATGTCAAATTTTTGAAGGCAAGAGAAAGTTGTTACCTTTACCCCTGAAACCCATTTCCACTGAGAAACCTTTCCAACAATAGGGTCTTTACTTCATTGGAGAAATCCATCCACCCTCTTTAGGCCAATAGAAATGGATACTCACTACCACTGACTATTTTACCAAATGGATAGAGGCCATTCCCTTCAAACAGGCCAATGACACAATAATCATAGGTTTTCTAGAGATGAATATATTGTCCAGATTTGGCTACCCAACTAAAATCATTACTGATAATGCTGCAGCTTTCAAGTCAAAGAAAATGATCAGTTTCTATAACAAGCATCACATTACACTTGGCCATTCCACAACCTACTACCCTCAAGGGAATGGACTAGCAGAATCTTCCAACAAGAGTTTCATTAATATCATCAAAAAACTGTTAGAAGAAAATAAGAAAACTTGTTGCATTATGGGCAAACAAACTTACAACCAAAAAATCCATTGGAACTAGTCCTTATGAGTTAGCATATGGCATGGAGGTTGTCTTTCCTTCATCATTAGGAGTTCCTGTCATGAAAATACTCCAAGAAGCTCAAGTGGAACCTAATGATATTCAAAGAAGGATAAACTAGACTATCAATTTATAGTAGACCAGGGAGGAGGTGTACCAAAGATCCCAAGTGTTGAAGGAGAAACTTAAGAAGATATTTGACAAAAGAAGCAAGGCAGGAGATTTCTACCTTAGAGATAAAGTATTAAGATGGGATTCCAGAAGAGATGATAAGGGGAAACATGGGAATTTTGACTTCCTATGGAAATGACCATACATCATCTATGCTTTCAAAGGAAACAATGCATATTTTCTTAAAGAGTTAGATGGTACAGAAGCCAAAGAAGGACTAGTCAATTGTCGGATGCTAAAGGATTACTTTGATCCTACTTACTAATGTTACCATGTTCTTCATGTACATATTATATCCTTTGTAATGGCATAGTGTTAATTGGACAGTAAGATTTTGGAGTTGTAACCCGAAGACAAGAACCTAAGCTTCAGAAGTATCACTGTCATACATACAATAAAGCAACAAGGAAAAGAAGATTGCAGAGCATAGTCAAAGTCATTTAGAGGCCTCTGATCTACTGTTCTTGACTTTCCACCAGGGAAATCCATCCCCAAGTGGAGTCACTGTTATGCCCCTATACCAATAGGTGTCATATATCATGATAGACTTGATTTAGCTTTATAATATGTTCATACATTTACTTGTTGCAAAGGTTTTCCAAATTTGTAAAAAATAAAAAAAAATTAAAAAATGTAAAGAGGGTATACCCTAAAAGAAAAATCAAAGGGTGAAAAGAAATAAAAATATGGTCAAAAAATGAAAGAAAATGAACCCCAACAAAGAGAAAGACTAGGAAAGTGTGCAAGTCTAAATGCCACTACTTTTTTACTTTTGTATAATAAACAATTGTGTGAAGTTTGTCACCTATGGCACAATTGATGAATAGTCAAATAGTTTAAGCTTGACTAGTTCATATTTTCAATTTTATGTTGTAGAAATAGAGAATAAATATCTGACCAAACAGTTTAATCTTGGCAGATAAGTAGATAGGTAGAGTGAAGAAATGAGCTCAACAGTTTAATCTGAGCCCTTAGATGTAATAAGTATAGACTTAGATAGGCATCACCATGTAAAAGAAAAGAAAGTTTGATAAGGGTTTGCTAGTCTAAGTGCACCCTAATAAAGAACTGAAAATGCTAGGTTAAGTAGGTAGGGTAGGTAGATGATGGTTGCAGAATAATATGTGGTGAATGATAAGTTTGAATGTGTAAATATTTTACTCTCATCAAAATGGAAAATGCATGTATCACATGAAAGGCACATTAAGCAAGAAAAATAAAAAATAATTAACTTCCCTACCCATTTCCCCTAATTTTTCATTAATTCCCCTTAAGTGCCAAGGTATCTATCAAATTAGAGGGGCTCAGAGCATTTCTCTGACTTTTGGAGGGACCGGACCCTCGGCCCAATAATCTATAATACCTTAAATTACTTAAGCCCATTCATCAATGATCACACCCCTTCATAAGTCATTCATTCCCTTTATAAAGTTTTTTCCTAAGTAAAATCCTATTTTACATAGGGAAATTGAAATATTTTCCATAAAAACCCTCATTTTTCACTTAGCCTAAGTTTTAAACATATACATGAAAATGGTTCAAACTTAGAGCGTATTAACTTTTAACTTATATTATTTAATTTCCCTATAGAGGTTACCCACTCCCGTATTATCATAACTATGCAAAATCCCCAAATTCTTTTGTATCTTGCCCCTCAGTTAAATATAATCGTAATAGAGTTAATAAATGGGATTTATTAGTTAAAATATAACTAATTAAGAACCCCGACCCCACCATGCTAATATAAGAATTAATTAACCATCATGGTTAATTAATAACTTTTCCCACCAATCACATCGCCCCCACTATAATTATAAACCTTTAATTATGTCGGGCTCGCCCTCCATTAAACTTCTACCACCTCATCTCCCTGATAATCGTCCGATCAAGCCCCACAGATCTGACGATTGTTGTGCATATTGCACGGCTCTCCTAGACCAAACATTAGCGCGCGATGGCGAGCGGTTTTCTGAACAATGCCCTCGCCATGTGTCACTTATCGTATGGAATCGGGCGGTCATGCCCAAATACTGCCTCCCTTCCATTAGTGGTGCGATAAAAACTGCTTACCAACTCCTGCTAACGACAAAAAAACAAATCTTTTTCCCACTGATGCCAGCTGTCCAAATCCCGAAACCCGCCAAATTTTTGACTTTGTATAAAAAACAAAAGTAATCAGTTTGTCATCCTATTTTTCAAACGCATGCAGTAGCAACCTGAACATCGAAATCAACCTGATTGTGTACCCAACCACCAACCACCTTCAAAACTTGCAGTCGATGCCACTTAGAGTTTGCCATTACACCCAGTGAACCTGCATTCTATTGCCCTCACTAAAAACAGGTATTTACCAACTTCCCGTCAAAAAGCTTGTGAATACTTTATTTCTATGAAATTAATTGAAAAAACCCCCAAATTTCACTATAATTCAGTTGCTGCACTTGAAATTAAAGTTCCCCAGACCCTCTGTTTCACCAATTTTACAAAGAAAACCCCAATTTCCAATCTAAATCCACAAGAACCAGAATGGAAACCCTCGTTGCCCTAAATATTGCACCTATTACTACCCCCCATCGTGATTTGAACTATCTACCCCTGGCAGATAAATGTTTTCAAATAAAAGGCATGACCACTTGTTACACAAAAATATCATCACCATGATTATTTGCAGTCAGTATGAGTCTATCATCACTTGTACTGTCCTCCTAAGCAAGTCTCAGACCTCAGCTCTTCAATCAAGCTTTGAAAATGAGAGAAAGACATTGAAAATAAAAAAAGCTCTAGTTCCGCACTTTCTCTCACTATTGCCTGCGGTCCCGCACCTCCTGTTTACAAAAACTGCAGACCTGCCCGCTCTATCCCTAAAGGTGTGGGTGCGGGCCCCTGTGAAAGTAAAAAAGGTGCAAGTTTATTATTAAAAACTCACTTTGGGTTAATTCTAGATGATTCTAGAAGGAATTTTGACGTGGATTGGCTGCTCTTAGGTGGTTCATGCATCCAGAAAGAGAAGGAGATAATCCCTTGATGAGAGGAGCTATCCCTTTGAAGGAGGGCTTTATCCCTTTGAAGGAGGACCTAGTAACTTCCCTCCATTGCACTATAAATTAAGGCATTGGGCTGGTTGCTAGAGAGGTTAGAAGCGGAACATTTTTTAGGGTAAATGCTGGTGAAATTAAGACTTCGTAGTTGAGCTTGAGAGGAGAGATCACATACCTTTTTGGATTCATTGGGAAGAGAGTGAAACTTGTCAAAGTATAGGAGACTTCTTGCCGGACCCTAGGAGGAGCTTGTACAACATCAAGGCATAGGTTGTAAAGTTCTTCTTTGATTTGAATTAATACAATCAGATTCATTTTTCTCAACAAAGTGTCTCATGTCATTTGTTTCATGAATTCCTTGACTTTCATGTTAAATATGTTTTATGATATTGGATTTTCAGGTTCTATTTAATTTGTTTGCTTGTTTGTGTTTGCAGATTCGCGACAAGGGAGCTCATTTGGATCGAAGGAGCGAGGCTTCCAAAAACTTGCGTTGGACCCAAGGTAGGCATAAAAACACTTGTTTGCCTTTGTTTATAAATGCATATTTAGAGAAAGATAGTTTGCGATTGGTTTGCTTGTCATTAGGTCTTCTTTAGATTATAGGAAGGTCTATCTTGTCTGCAAGATCGACTCATTCCGTGTGACAAAATGGCGACTCCACTGGGGACTTGATTTTTTCCTTGTTTTTACTTTGACCTGAGAAACTGTGTTTTTGTTTCTTTTTTTGGCTTGTTGTGTGTAGAATTGGGTAGAAATAGTAGATCCAGGGTTATTTTTTGTTTTTCATAGCTTTGGGAGAGGACCGCACACTAGCCTTTTGACACAGTGCGTACTTATCCGCACTTTTGCTTTTAGCACATAGCGGTACCGCACCTGTGTTTACTGTGGGCCTGCATACCTTGTCAAAATTTTGAAAAACCTAAGATTTCCTCCATTAGTCAACTTAGTTTTTGTTTAGAAGTTATTATCCATTGCCCAGACCTGCATATAACCTATCAAAAGCTTTCCTTAGGTTGATTTCATTGGTGTTAGGATTTTAGGTGAAATTCCTAGGAGTTTTTCTTGTTGGGTTTGTTTTTCATTTTGGTCTTGTAGTAGCTCTGAGCTTAGAAGCTGTAGGGACCTCAGATCACCTTGGTTTCTGCCAGCCTTCTTATGAGTCTGACCATTTATGAAATCTACCCTTGTTGAGGAATCCGCTTTGTGTTTTCTCTTTACAAAACTTCGAAAAGCTTGAGCTTAAAAGTTTGGATTTTCATTTTTAAAAAGAAAACAAAATTGGTTGTTTTTGACTGATTTTTTATTCTGCATAAATTGGTCCTTAGTTTACATCTAGCTAAGTAAAACATCATTAAAAAAGACATCTTGTAGGCTTTGACTTCAAATAGGTTTTTATAATTTATAGATCTCAAAGTTAGTCGTTTGCATAGTTTTGAGTGTTTTATGAACAAAATAAAAAATCTCTTTTGGAAAAAGTTTGTTTTTGTAGTGGTTGAATGCTTTGAAAAGAAAAGGGAAATTTTTGTGAAAATAACTAGCTGTCTCGTTTTGAATGCATTGGAAAGGACAAAAACTCTTCTTTTAATTTGTTTGTTAAGAAAGATTTGTGTTTACAAAGTATTTGCATTCTCAAACTCTTTCCTAGCTAGAAGTTCATCGAAGGGAAAAGATTGTTTAAATCATCTTAGGTGCATTTTTAGTGATTTTGAGTCGAGTCTTCATAGCACAAGTTTCATCTCTGCACCTTTTGACTTAAATAAAAACCAAAAAAAATAATGCTTAAAGTAAAATTCATCTAGTAACATTTTTATTTCTAGGGCTCTAATACACCAACGTAGCTTAGGCTAGTGTCTTGGAGTAGGAGAGTAATTAACTCTCCAAGATAGTAAAAACAAACGAGTAGCTGTATCTTGCGGTAGGGAAGAAATCCAACTGTTGCATTTATGCTCTGGGAAAGCTCCTCTTAAAGGAGAAGCATGAGATCGTGTCCGAACCAGTGTGGGAATCAATCCTTCCTCATTTGGAACGACGCCAGATATTCACGTATTAAAAATGCTAAACCTCAGATTACCATTGTCGAGGAGCCTGGGGTCACTTGTTGGTAAACCTTGGATTATGTCAAGGAGCCTTCAAGGGGATTGAGCTTGCTACTCTGCCCTTGCGTGCGTATCGGATTGTAGACTGTTCCCCCACGTATATTTGCTTCAGTTGGTAACCTTAGTGGCCATATTCTTTAGGATTCTTCCTAAGGTGACAGTGGTGGGAAGATCCCACTATACCTGGAGCAGACGTCGGCTAGACTCACTTGGATTTTCTGGGGGGTTTTCTTCACTCGAGACAGTTAAGTGGAGGAACTTGTGCCAATCTATTCATTAAGCAGGTTGTCGGGGTAACTGTTCCAACTTCCATTTCTGTATTGAACTCTGCGACGTTGGATTTCATCACCAACTAGTGTTTTCAGTACGGAAAGTTATTGTTTGTGTGTGTTTGATCTCCTAGATCCTTTAGGCGTGTGATTCAAATTTGTTTGGTTCTTTAGAGGCTTTAGGTGGTTTTCATTGAGATTTTACTTTGTCTGCGTGTGAAGTAGTTAAAAGTTTTTAACCGTGGCTAAATTACCGAGGAAGTCCCGTAGACTTTGGGGCCAACCTCCTGAGTTTTCACCGAGCCAGCCTGAAGGGTTAAAAGTCCTCGTAACTCCTAGAGACAGTAGAGTTGGGTCACTGTTACACTAAAAAATGTCACCATGGCTATTTACAGTTGGTATGGCTCTATCAACAGTCATACTACCCTCTTAAGCAAGTCTTATGCCTCTGCTATTCATGTCAAACTCCAAGAAAGAGAGAAAGTCTTTATAAATATGTTTATCTCTGGGTACGCAGGTTCTCTCAAACCTTGCCTGCGGGTACGCACCTATTGTTCATAAGGTCTGCGTCCAAGGACGCTCTGTATCTAAAGGGGCAGGTGCGTCCCTCTTAAAAGGTTAAAATGCACAAGTTTTATCTTCAAAAACTTACTTGTGGTCATTTCTAGAGCATTCTAGAAGGTTGTTTGACGTGTATTGAGCGCCTCCAGATGGTTCATGCACTCCTACCAAAGAGGAACTTATCCCATCAATAAGGGAGTGATCCCATCCAAAGAGGGGACTATCCCATTGATGGTGGACCTGATTAACTTCCTCTTGAGCACTATAAATATAGGCATTGGGCCAGAAGGAGGGAGGTTGAAAGCTATAGATTTCTAAGGGTAAATGCTGCAGGAATTAGGACTCCCATTTAGAAGCTTGTGAGGAGAGATTGCCATCTTTACTTGTTCTATTTGGAAGTGGGTGAGCTTTGTCAAAGTAGAGGAAAACTCTTGTGGACCCTGGAAGGAGCTTGCACAACACCAAGGCTCAGGTTGTAATGGTTCCTTTTGATTACCTTTAATGCAAATTGGTCCATTCTTCTCAATAACTTGTTGTTTATGGGTTATTTCATGTACTCCTTGGTCTATGTGTTGAATATGCTTTGTTTTATGTTATAATCAGGTGCTATTTAATTGTTTGACTATTGGTGATTGCAGGTTTTGGAGAAAAGGAGGAGCTCATCCAGATCAACAAAGCTTGGACTCCTACAACAGCGTTTGGATAAAGGTAAGAATGAAACACTTGATTTCTCATATCATAATGTATGTTTAGAGAAGGATAGCTCCAGTTTGTTTTGTTTGTCATTAGAATGTCTTAGACTTCTAGGAAGGTCAGTTGTGTACACACCCTTGACTGATTCCGTGTGACAAATTGGCGACTCCACTGGGGATAGATTCCATTGATGAGAAGAGTCTTTTCTTTTGTGTGAACTTTGCTTTGAGAAAATTGGTTTATTTTTCTGGTTTTGGCTCTGTGACCTTGTCTCTGGGTGGGTTAGCTTAGGATTAGTTTTATTTTGGGTTTTCTTGAGTTTTTCAGTAGGACGCACCCTCTGAGTGCTGCACAATGCGTCCCTGGATGCACTTTTGCTGTGTGCACAGAGCGAGCCCGCACCTGTGCTAACGGGTTGCCTGCGTCCCCTGCCAAAATTTGAGAAAATTCCATTTTTTGCCCTTTTTGCTCTTAGATTTTATTTTTTCTTAGTTTTTTCTGCCTAGATGCATTAGTCCCTTGCCCAGAATCTTCACCTGAACTTGTTTCAATAGCATTGAGTGTTTTAGTGGATTTCATCGAAGTGTAAGCCCTAGGGTTTGATTTTTGAGTAGGTCTTGTAGTGACTTTAGCGGTAGGAGTTGTCAAGCCTTAGATCTCTCTGGTTTTGTCAACATTCTAAGAAGTCAGACCTGTCATAAAGCCTACCTGTGAGAGCAACTTACCATCGAGTTGTCTTTTGGGCCAATTTCGAAGTGCTTATTGTTTAAGTCTTGAATTCCATTTTACGAAAAGAACAAAAAGATTTGAGTTTTGTTTTGACTAGTCTTTTGATTCTGCATTAGCTGGTCCTTGATTTGATTTTGATCAAGTAAAACAACCTAGAATCATCTTTGTGAGCTTTTGCCTTGTTAGGTTTGCTTAGAGTAATCTCTCTTTTGATTTTCTTGTGAGTCAAGTTTTCATAGTTTTGTAGCTTTTGAGATTGTCTTTTTATAAAGGTAGGTTTACATGCTTTATTAAAAAGATAAAATACAAAAACATCTCCTTTGAAAAGTTTTGTTTCAAGTAGCTTTGAAAGTTTTGAAAGAGAAAGAGTTTTTCGTGCAAGTAAAGAGTGGTTATGTTTATGTGCTTGAAAAGAAAAAGAGAATTGTTTCTTTGATTGTCTTTTCTAAGGAAGTTGTTTTCTCTAAAAATTTGCATTCTCTCAACTCTCTTAGTTAAGAATTTCATTGAAAAAGCAAAGTAGCGTAAATCATCTTAGGTGCATCTTTGTAGTGGTTGGAGTCGAGTCTACACACCATTGGTTTCACTTCCACTACCTTGTGACTTTAAAGAACAACCATAAAAGTAACGCTTAAAGTAAAATTGAAATAGTAAATTTTATTTACTAGGGCTCTGAAGCATCAATTTAGATCAGGCTAGTGTCTTGGATTAGGTGAGTAATTAACTCTCCAAGACAGTAAAACCAAACAAGTAGCTGATCTTGTGATAGAATCAAATCCAATTGTTACATTTACACTCTGGGAAAGCTCCTCTTAAAGGAGAATCACGAGCTCGTGTTCGAACCAGTGAGGGGATCCATCCTCCCTCGTTGGGAACGACGCCAGACAGTACGTATTACAAACAGTAAACCTCGGATTAACCATTGTCGAGGAGCCAGGGGTCACTTATCGGTAAACCTTGGATTACTGTCAAGGAGCCGGTAAGGGGATTGAGCTTGCTACTCTGCCCTTGCGTGCTGTCGGAGTTTAGACTGTTCCCCCGGGTGTACTTGTGGCCGTTGGTAACCTTAGTGACCATAATCTTTAGGATTCTACCCAAGGTGACGGTGGAGGGAAGGTCCCACTGTACCTGGAGCAGACGTCGGCTATACTCACTTGGATTTTCTGGGGGGTTCAATTCACTCGAGACGGTTAAAGTGGAGGAACTTGGTCCAGTCTATTCATTAAGCAGGTTGTCGGCTTAATTGTTCCACCCGCCATTTCTGTACTGAATCCAGCGAGGTTGGGCTTCATCACCAACTAGCGCTTTTGGTCCGGAAGAATACTGTTTGTGTTTGGTTTGACGCCCTAGATTCTTTAGGCGTGTGATTCAAATTTGTTTGGTTCTTTAGAGACTTTAGGTGGTTTGATTTGAAATTTTATTTTGTTTTCGTGTGTAGTAGTTAAAAGTTTTTAGCTGTGGCGGAATTACCGAGACAGTCCCGTAGACTTCGGGGCCAGTCTCCTGAAGTTGTTTCTGTGGCCGAATTGTTGAGAAGATCCCGTAGGCTTAGGGGTGAACCTCCTCAAGACGAGTCCAGTCATTTAGAAGGTTTAAAGGTCCTTGTAACTCCTCCTAGTGGCAGTAGAGTAGGTTCACCTGAAGAAGGAGAATCTTCCTTGGTAGTCCATCCAGATTACCAAAGTTTAGAGACAGGTTTTAATCCCGAAGCTGTTATAGTTTCTGAGCTTGTTGGTAGTTTTTCATCTGCTAGTGATACAGGCGAAGAACCAGAAATATCCGAACCTGTTACTCCGACTCCTAGTGTTCCTGATTCACCGAGAATAGAAAGAATTATCACCGAAAATCTTCCTGTTGGTTTCATTGCTATTGAAGAACTTGTTCCAGAGGAAGAAATAGGCGTCTCTGATCCTGAAGATCAAATTACCCTTGATCTAAGGGAGCGTGAATCTATCTTTTACAGTCCTCCTAGAAGTACTACTTGGTACCTTTCGTTAACCAATTATTTAGACAACTTTGGGCTAGGTTTTTCCACACCTCGTACTCCTTTTCCACCTGGAGGTATTCATACTCCTGTAAATATGTCTGGTCAGTCATCTGTGTTTACACAAAGTCCTGAATCTTTTTTACATGGCGGTCCTTCTGTTCCTACAGGGTATCAATCTCTTTCTGGTACCTTTGCGGGAGCGTCTCCTCAACCCGTTGATCATGGGTTATTAGTTGGAAACAGTGGTAATGTACCATTGGGTGTAGGAGACATTTACATGATGTCAGGTTTAGTACCCGTATTTACCTCAAGGTTATCAACCTCAAATTCAATACTCAGGTCAAGGTTATCAACCACCTCAAGGTCAATCATATGGTCAAGGTATGGGAACTGCACCTTAGAGTTATCAATCCTATCCTCAATCCGGCTATGGATCTCAGTACCCTCAACCTGTTATGGGTCAATACCCTGGAATGTTAGTGTGGGATCCGTCACAGGGTCAACAGATGTTGCAGCCAAGTATACAGTCGGTACCTCAAGCAGGACAACCTGTAGTTTCTGGTCAACCCCAGCAACTGCAACCTGTCCAGTCAAGTGTTCAGACCTCTGTAACTTCGGTAGTTACTCAGCCGCTAATTGCACCTAGTACTCCATCTCAAACGGCTGCTGCAACTACCGCCACATCTACCATACTTACTTCTGGAGTATCGACGGCTCCGGTTTCTATTGTCTCTGTAACCACTCCTCAGACATCTGTACCGTTTTCTGGATCTACGATTCAAACCACAGTCCAGATGCCTATAGGCCAACCTGGTATAAGTACGGTTGTTACTACTCAACCTCAATTTGTTCAACCTCCGTACCAGGGACAGTATCAACCTGGGCAAGCTGCCCAACAACCGGTTTACCAGTATCAACCGTATCCTGGGTACACTTATCAACAACCTCAGCAACCCCAGTACGGTCTGGTTAATCCTGGTTTTCCAGGAGGATATAATATCCCAAATGCAACTCCTGTTCCTAGTTATCCTGGATATCCTCCTCCTGGGGCCGGTATTGTGACCCAGAGTTTTAGAGATCCTAACCGGCAGTTACCGTTTATCGCAACTTTGGATTTACCAGACTTGACGCGCCTAACGAATGATCCAATTCAATATCTTTCGTTCTGGCCGCCAATGCCAAATAAGTTGCCCAGCGATATACCCAAGTTCGAAGGTAAGTCTGGAGAGGATTCGTCCAATCACGTGATGACTTACCACCTCTGGTGTGCTTCCAATTCCATCTCGGATGATTCGATCCGCTTACGTCTTTTCCAGCGTACACTCATTGGTCTCGCGGCCAAGTGGTACATTGAGTTACCACGGGCCTCTTTTTATAATTTTAGCCAGTTAGCTACCTCATTCTTAACTCATTTTCAGTTACCGGTCAGATACAATAACGGTACGGAGTTATTAACTTCACTAAAACAATCAACCTCCACGTATATTTCAGATCACATTCATGAGTGGAGACGTCGGAGAAGGCTAGTGAAAGTTTTTATCCCGGACCAAATCTTAGCTGAATGGTTTGTTAAATCATTATTACCAAGGATTACTGAGGATGTAGCTAAGGCCGGAGTAGTTACTGAGGAGCAAGTCATTGCTCAGGCACAATACCTTGACTTAGTTTACACGCAGTCGGGTACATTACACGAGAAGATTCCGGATCTTCCAAAGTCGAATCAAATCGCTGCTGCTCCTTCGAGATCTCATGCCGCTGATGGTATGATTGGTATCGTGAATACAAAGAGCAAGAAGAAGTCTTCCAAGGCTTCAACTACTCCTATTATCACTTTGCCCTATTCCCCGACAGGAGAGTCTTCTCCTGAACTTACCGTCGATATTCACGCTGTAGAGTCATCTACGGCCAAATCAAAAAACGGTGGAAAGAAGAAAGGAAAGAAGAAGGCTAAAGCAGACAAGGCTCCGAAGGAGAAAACTGAAAAGTCGGAAACCAATGACGAAAAGCGCAAACCTCGATATCCTTGTCTTATTTGTGAAGAGGATCATTTTACGAGAGATTGCCCTCATCGGGCCGAGGTAGTGAAAATAGTCAAAGGTTCTCCCACTCCTGCTGTGTTAAAAAATCCATTTCCGGAGCAGGAGAATAAGATGATAGGTTCTTCCTCGAATGCCAGTGAAGAACCCATTTTGATGATGTCTCATGTGAGGATTGCGACTCGATCGCAAGATTATGGTAGTAAGAATCCTGTTGATGGTAAGGAAGCAGAATCTTCTCACTCTAACCCATCAACCTCAGCTCCTGGTTCCGATCCACTACAGATCGAGAAACCTAACCCAGACTTAATAATTAAACCGCCCGCCAAGGGTGTACTTCGAAGATCTGCTTTCAATCCACATGCGAGAGCGGCCCAGAATTACAACATTGTTGAAGACTCAGCTGTTTCACCCTCAGCAATGTCGGCGTTAGAAGTGCTGCAATCATGCCCAGCACAACGAAAATTGCTTTTGTCGGCTATAGGAGCTGTTGATGTTCAGGATCCGAATCTAATGATCTTCGATCTAGAAAATAGTACACCACGACTCCCCCATCAAATGGCTTTCCAAATTCCAGTGATAGTCAAAAACAGGCCTATTCATAGAACTGTGATTGATGAGGGAGCTTCTACGTGTATTATGTCAATTCAATGTTGGAGATCCCTTGGTTCTCCTTCGTTGAACCAATCCCCCACCATCCTTAAGGCCTTTGATGGCCGTGGGTTCCATCCGTTTGGTATTCTACAGGAATTGCCTATAGGGGTAGAAGGTAAAACCGTTAGTCTGGATGTGGAAGTGGTTGATGCCCCTCTAGACTACAACCTTCTTTTGGGTCGAAGTTGGTCATATGCTATGACAGCGGTCATTTCATCGGTCTTCAGAGTAATTAAGTTTCCACATAACGGTAAGATCGTGACTATTGATCAGCTGACATACTTTTCATCCGACCCAGCCTCTTCAGAGAGTATCCAGCATGTCGGTAAAACGACAATCCCTTATAGGGACGTTGGTGTAGGTTTAGTTAAGGATTCCGGTTTACTGGGAACTTTTCCTCTCCCTCCACTCAGCGTAGAACCTTCGTTTGCAACAATTCATATGATTACATCAGAAAACATTATTTATGATGATCCTTGGTATGTCCCATCTGACTCTGAGATAGACTCATTCGGTAATGCTATGCCCTTGAGTCCATATGAAATTGCTTATGAAGCTCTCATGTCTTTTACCGACTTTCATTCAACCGAGGTCGACCAAATGAATGTGGTCAGTGAAGAATCACTTTTCACCTCAACCTTAGAACGGATAACATTTCCCGAAGTCGTGTCATCTGACGAACAATTTCGCGAAATCCTAAGTGTAGACGATCTACCATGGGAAGATCTCCATCACAGATCTTCGTTTTTACCTAAGGATGATGCATTTGAAAATGATTTTTCATCTATCTTTACCGCTGAATATGTCAAAGACGCTCAGGATCCAACGAAACATTCTGATTCAGAGTTGAATTTAGGGAATATTTCTCGTACTATTCCCATTGATATTTCAGTGAAGCCTGGAATTGAGGAGAACATTCATATAGGTGCCGCATGTACAGAAGAAGAAATCCAAACTTACAAGGCCCTATTCCAAGAATTCCGCGATGTGTTTGCCTGGTCTTACGAGGAAATGCCGGGAATCGATCCTGCCATTGTTGTTCATGAAATCAAAACCTACCCGGATGCTAAACCCATCCGGCAACGGTTGCGTCAGATTCACCCTCGAAAAGCGGCTGCGATTAAAGCAGAAGTCGAAAAGCTGTTGAAAGCAGGTTTCATTTATCCGATCCCGTTAACGGATTGGGTATCGAATATTGTTCCGGTCAATAAGAAACAAGGAACAATAAGAATCTTTATCGATTATAGGGATATCAATCGAGCTTGTCCAAAAGACAACTATCCTACGCCTTATATCGATCAAATTATTGATGATTGTGGCGGAAGTGAAATGTTTTCCTTCATGGATGGTTTTTCGGGCTATAATCAAATCAATATTCTACCTGCCGACCAACCAAAAACGGCATTCATTTGTCCATGGGGGACATTTGCTTATTGCAAATTACCTTTTGGGCTTAAGAATGCCGGGGCCACTTTTCAACGGGCGATGTCTTACGCATTTCACGACATCAAGCACATTGTGCAACCGTATCTCGATGATTTGCCTGCTCATTCTTTACGTCGAGCTGATCACCTTGACCACCTACGAGCAATCTTTATGAGGTGTAGGCATTATCGAATTCAGTTGAATCCCCACATGTGTGTTTTCTGTATAGAAACAGGTCGATTGCTGGGATTTGTTGTTTCAAAAGCCGGCATTCGCGTCGATCCCTCGAAAGTCGAGGCTATCATCAAATTGCCTCCTCCTTCGAGTTTGCGCCAACTCCAAAGTTTGCAGGGGAAAGCGAACTTTTTACGTCGATTCATCCCAAACTACGCCGAGGTCACTAAAGGTTTTACACGGTTGTTGAAACAGAACGTTCAATTCTTTTGGGACGAGATTGCCCAACAATCTTTTGATGCACTTAAACACGCGTTGACCCATGCACCGTTGTTGCATCCTCCTAACTACAACCAGGACTACTTCTTATACCTCGCAGTTTCACATTCCACCATTGGAATGGTGTTAGTTCAAGAAGATGAATTCGGAGCGGAACATGTGATATATTATCTCAGTCGGACCTTAAATCCCACTGAGCTAAAATATTCGCATGTGGAGAAATTGGCCCTGGCAGCCGTTCAAGCTGTCCAGCATTTTCGTCACTACATTCTTCTCCGTAAAACTACAGTTATTTCAGATTGCAACCCTATGATTTACATTTTGACAAAACAACTGCTAGGGGGCAAGTACTCTAAATGGATCGTTACCCTGCAAGAGTTCGACTTGGAGTTCGAGAAGTCCAAGTCTAAGAAATCCTTATTTTTTGCGGAATTGATGTGTGATTTCCCGCGTACTGACACAGAGACTGTGGCAGAAGAGTCCATTGCGGACGAATCTTTGTTTCTTATCAGTACTTTAGACCCGTGGTTCGGGGATATAATCATCTATCTCCAAACCTAAACCTTTCGGCCTGAAGCTTCAAAGGCGGAACGTCGAAAAATTAGGTTTCAATCCCAGCCATACAAAATTATTGGAGATACACTTTATCGCCAGGGGGCAGACTTAGTTTTTCGACGTTGTCTAACTCACGAAGAGGCTGAGAGAGTTTTGAATGATTGTCACTCTGGAGCATGTGGCGGTCATATGTCTGGGTATGCCACAGCTCAGAAGGTGTTGCGCGCTGGTTACTTCTGGCCATCTATGTTTAAAGATTGTATCATTGCAGTCCGGAAGTGCCACAACTGCCAAGTGTTTGATCGAAAGATGCGCGCACCACCTGCTCCTCTCCACCCTATAATTGCCGTTGGTCCATTCGCCAAATGGGGTATCGACTTTATTACTTGTAACCCTCACTCGGCCGGGGGGCATGCGTATATCATCCTTGCGGTTGATTATTTCACTAAATGGGCCGAGGCGATGCCTACATTCGACGCAAGCGGCAAAACAGCTGCAGTTTTCATATTCAATCATATAATAACTAGGTTTGGTGTCCCACAAGCAATTATTACTGACCATGGGAGCCATTTTCGAAACACCATGATGACTGAACTTACAAGCCAGCTTGGTTTGCGCCATGACAGCTCTACTCCTTATTATCCGCAAGCCAACGGTTTGGTTGAGTCTATCAACAAAGTTCTGGTTATCATGATCCGACGAACCATTGGTATTCATCGGTCGAATTGGCACAACATGTTATTTTCGGCGCTATGGGCATATCGAACCTCAGTAAAAACCTCAACAGGGTTCACTCCTTTCCAGCTAGTTTATGGCTTGGAAGCAGTGTTACCCATTGAATGTGAAATCCCATCACTTCAAATGGCTGTTGAATTACTTCCAGCTACTTCCGAAGAGGAGAAACGTTTATTTTACTTAGCTAAATTAGATGAGACTCGACGTGACGCTGCATTGGCAATCGAGACTCACGCGAAGCGAATGAAAGCTCAGTATGATAGAAATGTGACCCCTCGAAGTTTTTCGGAGGGAGACCTAGTGCTCTTATATGATCAAGCTAACGATAAGCTAGGTGCTGGAAAATTCGTTCCTATGTGGCATGGACCCTATATTGTAAAGCGAAAGCTAGCAAAAGGGGCTTATGAGCTGGTATATTTTGATGGGGACTCTTTGGGTAAACCCAGAAATGGACTTTACCTAAAGAGGTATTATGCTTAAATGGTGGGTATGGAGAATTTTTTAGTTAGGTTAGGTTTTCTTTCTAGCTAGTATGATTGTTAGTTAGTCAGTGTGCTTAGCTTAGTGAGTGTGTTTTTCGTCGTTATTCTGGCTTATCTTGGTTTTGCTCTTGATATTGTAGATGTCGACGCCCCTCCAAACATACATTGGATTTGCTGATGGTGCTTGTCGTAGTACACGGAATATCTCTTCCGCAGCTTGGGTTATCTATTCACCCTCTGACGAGTTAGTTTCTATGCATGGGGTAAGCCTCGGTCAAACAACGAATAACATTGCAGAATACAGTGCAGTGATTGAATTATTATCCGAATCTATTTCATTTCGAATTCGACGTTTGATAGTGAGGTTAGATTCTGAACTTGTTGTATTACAGCTTAATAGAGTTTATGCCATTAGAAATCCTGTGTTATTAAGGTTGTTTTTGAGAGTGCGTCTCTTGGAACGTGAATTTGATTACATTGAATATCAGCATATTCCAAGGTCCTTAAATACATTAGCAGATGCAATTGCTTCTTGAGTGTTGGACAGACATTTACGATAATCATGCAAGTAAATTTAAAAACATTTCATCATACATGTTAAACAAGATGAGCCGGTAATAGTGATATATATATAGATAGGAGTGTGTCAAAAAATATACATCGTCTTCGATCATAGGTTGAAAAACACCTTATGATCGGCAAAATGATCGAGTACAAAAAGTCAAAAATGTCACATGTGTCTACAAAGTGACTAGCCAATCACTGGTGGTGCTCCCTATACGACACCACTGCACGGGCTACCTTGCGCAAAAATCTCCTCAACGGTCCAGGGACCGCGACTACATAGCGCTGAAGTCTGATAGGAATATCATCCATGGTAGTCTCAGGTATATCCGCCGTCAGATGCTGTAGATCATGCTCCAACTCAGCTAGTACCTCTGCAGCCGCCGCGTCCTGTGGGGTCGGTACCGGTGCAACTGGATGTCTCCTCTCGAAAGGCCGGAGGTTGGCTGGACGCTGTGGACCAACATCTGCATTTTAAAAATTCTACTGTCAGTTTTGAGACGATATATATATAAAAAAAAAAAAAATACATAATTTGAAAACTCGTGAAAAATAAAGTACCTCTGTCATCCCATTGTTCTCCCTGTGGAAGAACCATGTCCGGATCACCTCGAAAATCTATTCCGGCATACGGAAAGTCCTGAATTGCAAACACCTGGTCCTCTAACCAGTGAAAATAACTGTCAGTGAATCGAACAACTGCCGCACCCTCGTCCGGATGCCGGGCCATCACCGCAACCCATCGTACCAGCTTTGGCTCCTGAGGACCCGAAATATCAACAGTGAGATGCTGAGGGATCAGCATTGGAATTCTCTCTAGGGCAAAGCTCACGACTATAGGCCCATATCCAAAGGTCTTTAGTCTCCCGGTCTTTGCCCTGGTCAGTTGGGCTTTCAAGTTAGCCGACAACGCATCACACCAGTTGAAAATGGTGCCTTGGAGACAGTCAATTGCCATCTGAAATTGAGACCCAGTAGCAATATGTAAAGTGGCTGAGCCACAAATCCTGGTCACAGTGAAAGCTAAGACCATGAGTTCAGGCCGAGAGACATATTTGATCTCTATGCCTTTCGCATGGTGTCGATCAAGTAGGCACCAATCTGCTCGGAGACTATCAAGGGATTGGCCACCCGGCCTAGTCCCAGCCAGATTGAGTTGCTCACCTCTATTCGGCAAGCCAGTGAGAAAGTAAATGTCAGCAGGCTCTATCTCGAGTTGTTGCCCGCCGATATAAAAGCAATGCTCTTGAACATTCCATCTCTCGACCAGCCACTCCAAGAATCTTACCTGAGCTCTCATGCCAGGTATGGCCCAGTATTTGTATAATCCACATCCTCTTAGGGCATCGAGGGAAGGTTGATGATTGATTGCAGCTTCATCAACCTCCTCATGCTCTCTTTCTCTCCAATCCAGCATGATAAGTGCTCTACACATGAACAAATAGGCATTAAAATAAATTTTGGGTAATTTCAATGGTTAATTTGGGAGCTTGGGGTTTCAAAATCCGCGTTTTGTGGAGGACGCACCCCGCGTTTGGCGCACAGTGCGCCGGGACGCAGGTGGCCTGAAGGTAACCTGCGTCCCCCGACCTTTTCCCTGTGTAGGAAAAAGTCGGGGGACGCAAGCCATCCTTTAGGAAACCTGCGTCCCCCGCAGAGCGGTTTTCAAAACCCAAAACCCCCCAAAAATAAAAAATGAAACCTAAAATAAAATTCTAAACGGATGAAATTGACAAGGAGGATGTTGTGAAATACCTAGAAGAGACGGCATTCGATTCTAACGGTCGGATTTTCCGCAGCGACCACGGGAAGTTTCTTGTCAAAAGCTCCTTTTTCAACCTCAACAGTCAAACGGTAAAAATGACATGGTAAAAAGTCTTTTTATAGGTTTTTTGGATGAGTTTGTTCATTTTTCACCATGGAAAGATGTTTTTCGATGAATTTTTGCCTATCTTAAACAGGTATGAGTAATGTGTCGCTTTTGTGCAGGACAAAGGGACTTAGAGGGAAAATTGTCATTTTTTCACAAACAAAATATCGGAGTCATCTTTTAAGCCCTTTTCTAACTCCTAAAACATGAAAAGATTGCCGAGCGTTTCTTTTACACTCGTTAAAACGGAATTAAAAGACGGTCCCCTTATAGCTCTTTTCTGACCGTAAAATCAGGAAAAGATTGCCGTGTTTTTGTCGTTTCAAACTTGATACGGAAATAAAACGACGTGTCCTTGATCGCTTTTTACTTTTCAGGTCAGTGACACTAATTATGAAAGTACTCCTTGGTCGCAAGATCAAGCGGTTCCCCCAGGTATTATTTTATACTTTTTCGGGCTTGAGGGACACAAATTTACGAAAAAGTTCAACTTGGAGTTTTCTTAAGTTTTTCAGACTCTCTAAAATTGAAAAACGCCGAGTTTCTCCTATACTGGGCTCGTTAAACATTTCACAGTAAAGGACCTATTCAATTACAAACAGGAACGAACCACTCCTTCCTAGGGTTCGAATCAAAACTGGGTTGGACTCATCCGAAGGATGAGCTTATAATCAAGCATATGTTACCCTCCTCAAGCTTGTTAAAAATAAAGAGGTACTTGCCAGAAATGGTGGGGGAAAAGAGAGAAGAATGAACCTATTTGTTACCTTTTTGTCTCAGAAGAAACTTTATTACCACTCTTGGACACGACACTTTTCATTCACCTGGGTTGGGAAATCCTTTACCTCACAGTTGATCAAACCACTTTTGAAAGTCTTCAACCGGGTTCCGGGGATTAACTTTGAGTTATTTAGCACCAACCCATCTGTCGTGTCGTTATGTGTCCAAGAGGTCTGGAAACAAAACTTTCATCTGCAAAATACTTGTCATCCATTTGACCATCCCTGAGTCAGTCCTTACAGCAACATTTCTTCAACTTGAACAATGATTTCGTGTTGTGGGCTTGCCTGCAACGGGTCACTTTCTATCGAAATCAGCACATTATCTAGAGAGATGACTTAGAAATCGTTAGTGCCTTGAAGTCTGCATGCATCAATGGCAGGTTTCTCGCCTTTGACGTCAGTTTACATCATTGACTTTCGATCGAAGGATTCCGTGAAATGTTCGATATCAACTCATTCATTCACATCTCATGGATTGTACTGGGTACTTTGAGAACCATTGACATTACTGGTGGTCTCTCTCACGCTTGTTAACAGTTCACATCATCGACTGGTAATCAAGTGGGTTCTACCATGTTCGACATCGACTCATTTATTCGCATGGCTAGAATCGTACCAATTCGAGAAGTAGGAATAAAGACCCTGGATCAAATCTTTACCATCCAGGCTGCGAGGAGTTTTGTATTCATTATCTAAGTAGACTAACCATAAACAGATGGCTGCGCCCATACTGTGTCTACAAAAGTCTATGATTATGATGTACTGCAAAATCATTTCTGTATCAGAGTAGTTAGTCTGTTAGTTAAAATTTTAATCTGAGTATGGGAATGCCTACCTCAGTGATGATATAATCTTATACATGTATTTTGTGTTGAAAATTGCAGGTTCTAACCAGGTTCTCCACGAGATAATCCTCGAAATGATAAAGCGCTTCACCCTTCCTAGATAATACAAAACCCTAATCTATTCCAGGTTTCGCACTTTAGGGGGCAATCTGTTACACTAAAAAATGTCACCATGGCTATTTACAGTTGGTATGGCTCTATCAACAGTCATACTACCCTCTTAAGCAAGTCTTATGCCTCTGCTATTCATGTCAAACTCCAAGAAAGAGAGAAAGTCTTTATAAATATGTTTATCTCTGGGTACGCAGGTTCTCTCAAACCTTGCCTGCGGGTACGCACCTATTGTTCATAAGGTCTGCGTCCAAGGACAATCTGTATCTAAAGGGGCAGGTGCGTCCCTCTGAAAAGGTTAAAATGCGCAAGTTTTATCTTCAAAAACTTACTTGTGGTCATTTCTAGAGCATTCTAGAAGGTTGTTTGACGTGTATTGAGCGCCTCCAGATGGTTCATGCACTCCTACCAAAGAGGAACTTATCCCATCAATAAGGGAGTGATCCCATCCAAAGAGGGGACTATCCCATTGATGGTGGACCTGATTAACTTCCTCTTGAGCACTATAAATACAGGCATTGGGCCAGAAGGAGGGAGGTTGAAAGCTATAGATTTCTAAGGGTAAATGCTGCAGGAATTAGGACTCCCATTTAGAAGCTTGTGAGGAGAGATTGCCATCTTTACTTGTTCTATTTGGAAGTGGGTGAGCTTTGTCAAAGTAGAGGAAAACTCTTGTGGACCCTGGAAGGAGCTTGCACAACACCAAGGCTCAGGTTGTAATGGTTCCTTTTGATTACCTTTAATGCAAATTGGTCCATTCTTCTCAATAACTTGTTGTTTATGGGATATTTCATGTACTCCTTGGTCTATGTGTTGAATATGCTTTGTTTTATGTTATAATCAGGTGCTATTTAATTGTTTGACTGTTGGTGATTGCAGGTTTTGGAGAAAAGGAGGAGCTCATCCAGATCAACAAAGCTTGGACTCCTACAATAGCGTTTGGACAAAGGTAAGAACGAAACACTTGATTTCTCATATCATAATGTATGTTTAGAGAAGGATAGCTCCAGTTTGTTTTGTTTGTCATTAGAATGTCTTAGACTTCTAGGAAGGTCAGTTGTGTCCGCACCCTTGACTGATTCCGTGTGACAGTCACCTGAAGAAGGAGAGTCTTCTTTGGTGGTACATCCTGATTTTCAAGCTTTAGTAGTAGATTATAATCCACAATCAGTGTCTATTTCCAATGTTACTGGTAGCTTTTCATCTACTAGTGATATAGGTGAGGAATCTGAAATATCTGAACCTGAAAGTGAATTTTTTGCTACTCTGACATCGGGGTTTGCTTCTCCAGCTTCTAGTGGTCCTGGTTCACCTAGGGTAGAAAGAATAATCACCCAAAATCTTCCTTCTGGACTTATAGCTATCGAAGAACTTGCTACTCCGGAAGAAGAAGTAGGCATCCTTATCCCTGAAAATCAACCTGCTATTGAGCTAAGGGAGTGTGAATCAATTTTTTACAGTCCACCTAGGAGCAGTGCTTGGTATCTTTCTTTGACTAATTTCTTAGAAAACCCAGGGTTAAGTTTTTCACCACCTCATGTTCCTTATCACCCAACACATAAAGGTTATTATCCTCCATTAAATATGTCAAGGCAGTCGTCCATGTTTACTCAATCGCCCAAATCCTTTTTGTACAATGGTCCTTCTGTTCCCTCTGGGTATCAGTCACTTTCTAGTACTTTTTTAGGAGCATCTCCTCAACCCATTGAACAAGGGTTGTTAACTGGAAGCAATGGTACTAAGCCACTGAGCGTAGAAGATATTCTCATGATGTCAGGTTCTATTCCCAATCCTCAACCTCAAGGTGGCCAGTTACCGCCTAGGGGGCAGCCTCAAAATCCTCAATTATCGCCTGGGGGGCAACCTCAAGGTACCCAATTTGCGCCTGGGGGGAAACCTCAAGGACAGTACATACCTACAGGATAGTACGTTCCTCAAGGTCAACCCCATACTCAATATGTACCCCAAGGTCAACCCCAGTATCAATTTATACCTCAAGGTCAACCCCAGTATCAATACGTGCCTCAAGGGTATCAACCCCAAGGTCAGTACTCGAACCAAGGTTTCCAACCACCTTTCGGTCAATCATATGTTCAAGGAACGGGAAATGTACCTTTGAATTATCAATCCTACCCTCAACCCGATTATGGTCCTCAATATTCTCAACATGTTATGGGTCCGTACCCCGGAATGAATTTAGTGTGGGATCCATCGCAAACTCAACAAGTGTTGCAGCCAAATGTACAGTTGTCATCTCAAACTGGACAACCCTTAGTTTCTGGTACACCCCACCAACCTGTCCAGTCTAATATTCAAACTTCTGTACCTTCGGTAGTTTCTCAGCCTGGGCCTAGTACGCCTCGTACTCTGCCTCAAACGACTACTGCAACTGCCTCAACATCTGTTCAATCTACCTCACCTACTTCCAGAGTATCGACAGCTCTGGTTTCTACTGTTACCGTATCTACTCCTTAGACATCTTTACCTTCGCCTGGATCTACGATTCAAACTTTAGTTCAGATGCCTGTAGGATAACCTGGTTCAAGTACGGTTGTCACAAGTCAACCACAATTTACTTATCAACTGTACCAGGGACAGTACCAATTCGGTCTTGTTGTGCAGCAGCCAGTCTATCAGTATCAACCGTACCCTGGGTACACATATCAACAACCTTAACAACCCCAGTACGGTCCGGTTAATCCTAATTTTTCGGGAGGATACAATATCCCAAATGCAATTCCTATTCCTAGTTATCCTGAATATCCTCCTCCTGGGGCTGGTCTCATGACCCAGAGTTTTAGGGACCCTAATCATCAGTTACCGTTTATCGCAACTTTGGACTTGCCTGACTTGTCGCGCCTAACGAACGATCCCATTAATTATCTTCCGTTTTGGCCACCAATGCCGAATAAGTTGCCTAGTGATATTCCTAAGTTCGAAGGCAAATCAGGAGAGGACCCGTCGAACCATGTGATTACATATCACCTCTGGTGTCTGTCTAACTCCATTTCAGATGATTCAATCCGTCTAAGACTTTTCCAGTGCACTCTAATTGGTCTTGCGGCCAAGTGATACATCGAGTTACCGCGAGGCACTTTTTATAATTTTAGTTAGTTAGCTACCTCGTTTTTAACTCATTTTCAGTTTCCAGTCAGATATGACAATGGCACGGAATTACTAACTTCATTAAAGCAATCGACGTCCACGTACATTTCAGATCATATTCATGAATGGAGACGTCGACAGCGTTTAGTGAAGGTTTTTATTTCGGATCAGATCTTGGCTGAGTGGTTTGTAAACTCTTTGTCGCCAAAGATCACTGAAGATGTAGCTAAAACCAGAGTTGTTACTGAGGAGCAAGAAATTGCTCAAGCACAGTACCTTGACTTGGTATATACTCAGTCAGGTACATTACATGAGAAAATCCCTGATCTTCCCAAGCAAAATCAAATCGCTGCAGCTCCTTCGGGATCTCATGCCGCCAATGGTATGGTTGGTATGGTTAACACTAAAAGTAAGAAGAAGTCTTCCAAGAATTCTTCTCCTATCATAACCTTGCCTGATTCCCCGATAGGAGATTCTTCCACGGAGATTTCCGCTGATATTCATGTTGTAGAGTCATATACATCCAAATCAAAATCTGGTGGGAAGAAGAAAGGGAAGAAGAAGAATAAAATGGACAAAAATTCAAAGGAGAAACCTGAAAAATCGCAATCTGATGATGAAAAGCGTAAACCTTGTTACCCTTGTCTCATTTGTGACGACGGACATTTTACAAGAGACTGCCCTCATCGTGCAGAGGTTGCGAAGATTGTCAAAGGTTCCCAAACACCTGTTGTTTTGAAGGATCCTTTTCCAAGTCAAGACAGTAAGATGATAGGTTCTTCCTCGAGTGCCAATGAAGAAACCATACTGATGATGTCCCATGTTAGGATTGTGACTCGATCTCATGATTATGGTAGTAAAAGTCCTATTGATGGTAAAGAAGCATAATCTTCTGATTCAAATCCATCAACCTCAGCTCCCGGTTCCGATCCACTACAAATCGAGAAACCTAATCCAGACTTGGTAATCAAACCGCCCGCCAAGGGTATACTTCGAAAGTCAGCTTTCAATCCGCATGCGAGAGCGACTCTGAACTATAACATTGCTGAGGATTTAGTTGTTTCACCCTCAGCAATGTCGGCTTTGGAAGTGCTGCAATCATGTCCAGCACAACGTAAATTACTTTTGTCGGCTATAGGAGCTGTTGACGTTCAAGACTTGAACCTAATATTTTTCGATCTAGAAAATAGTACACTACACTTACCTCATCAAATGGCTTTCCAGATTCTAGTGATAACCAAAAACAGGCCTATTCATCGGACTGTGATTGATGAGGGAGCCTCAACGTGTATTATGTCGATACAGTGTTGGAGATCGCTTGGTTCTCCTTCGTTAAATCAATCCCCGACGATTATAAAGGCCTTTTATGGCCGTGGGTTTCATCCTTTTGGCATTCTACAGGATTTTCCTATAGGGGTTGAAGGGAAAACCGTTAATCTAGATGTGGAGGTGGTTGATGCCCCTCTAGATTACAACCTTCTCTTGGGTCGAAGTTGGTCTTATGCTATGACAACTGTCGTTTCATCGGTCTTTCGGGTTATAAAGTTTCCACATAATGGAAAGATCGTAACAATAGACTAGCTGACTTACTTTTCATCTGACCCAACCTCCTCTGAAAGTATTCAGCATGTCAGTAAAATGACTATCCCGTATAAGGATGTTGGAGCAGGACTAGTTAAAGATGTCGGTTTACTGGGAAATTTTCCTTTTCCTCCGATCAACGCATCGTCTTCATTTGCAACCATTCATATGATTACATCAGACACCATTGTTTATGATGATCCTTGGATCATTCCTTCTGAATCTGAGATAGACTCATTTGGTGATGTCATGCCTTTGAGTCCATATGAAATTGCGTATGAGGTCGTGCAATCGTTTACCGACCCATCTTAAACCGAAATTGACTTAATGAATGTGGTCCGTGAAGAATCACTTTTCACATCAAGCTCGGATTCAATCACGTTTTCAGAACTTGTTCACTCTAATGAGAAAATTCGTGAAATCCTATGTGTAGATGATTTACCATGGGAAGATCTCCATCACAGATCTTCGTTTTTACCCGAGAATGATCGTTTTGAAAATGATTTTTCATCAATTTTTATGACTGAATATGTCAAGGAACCTCAGAATCCAATGAAATATCCTGATTCATAGTTAAATTTGGGAAACATCTCTCGAAATATTCCTATTGACATTTCAGTTAAACCTGGAATTGTTGAGAACATTCATATAGGTGCCTCATGTACAGATGACAAAATTCAAATATATAAGGCCCTATTTCAAGAATTCCACGATGTGTTTGCCTGGTCCTATGAGGAAATGCTAGGAATTGATCCTGCGATTGTTGTTCATGAGATCAAGACTTACCCGGATGCTAAACTTGTCCGGCAACGTTTGCGTCAGATTCACCCAAGAAAAGTTGTTGCAATTAAAGTAGAAGTTGAAAAATTACTCAAAGCAGGTTTCATTTATCCGATCCCATTAACGGATTGGGTATCGAATACTGTTACGGTTAACAAAAAGCAAGGGACAATAAGAACATGTATCGATTGTAGGGACATTAATCGAGCTTGTCCAAAGCACAATTAACCAACTCCCTATATCGATCAAATCATTGATGATTGTGCCGGCAGTGAGATATTCTCCTTCATGTATGGTTTTTCTAGATACAATCAAATCAATATTCTACCTGTCGATCAACCAAAAACAGCTTTCATTTGTCCATGGGGGACATTTTCTTATTGCAAATTACCTTTTGGACTCAAGAATGTTGGAGAAACTTTTCAAAGGGCCATGTCTTATGCGTTTCATGACATCAAGCACATTGTGCAACCCTATCTCGATGATTTGCCTGCTCATTCATTACATCAAGCTGATCACCTTGTCCATTTACAAGCAATCTTTATGAGGTGTAGGCATTATTGGATTCAGTTGAATCCACACAAATGTGTTTTCTGTATAGAAACGAGTCGATTACTGGGGTTTGTAGTTTCGAAAGTTGGCATTCGCGTCGATCCCTCGAAGGTCAAAGCTATTGTCAAATTACCTCCTCCTTCGAGTCTTCGCCAACTCCAAAGTTTGCAAGGGAAAGCAAACTTTTTACGACGATTCATTCCTAACTACGCCAAGGTTACAAAGGGTTTTACCCGGTTGTTGAAACAAAATACTCCATTCTATTGGAATGAGATAGCTCAGAAATATTTTGATGCACTAAAACACGTGTTGACCCATGCACCGTTATTGCATCCTCCCAACTACAACCATGATTACTTCTTGTATCTCGCCGCCTCTCATTCCACCATTGGAATGGTCTTAGTTCAGGAAGATGAATTCGGTACTGAGCATGTGATATATTACCTTAGTCGAACTTTAAATCCAACTAAGCTAAAATACTCACATGTGGAGAAATTGGCATTGGCAGCTGTTCAAGCTGTCTAACGTTTTCGGCACTACATTTTACTACCTAAAACTACAGTAATTTCTGATTGCAACCCTATGATCTACATTTTGACCAAGAAATTACTAGGGGGCAAGTACTCTAAATGGATTGTTATCCTGCAGGAGTTCGACTTGGAATTTGAAAAATCTAAGTCTAAGAAATATTTAGTTTTTGTGGAGTTAACGTGTCACTTCCCGTGTGCTGACACGGAAACTGTGGCGGAAGAACCCTTTGCAGACGAATCCTTGTTTCTAATCAGCACTTTAGATCCATGGTATGGGGATATCATTGTTTATCTCTAGACCCAATCCTTTCGGCCAGAAATTTCAAGGTCGGAACTTCGGAAAATACGATTCCAGTCCCAACAATTCAGGATTATTGGAGATACTCTTTATCGCCGTGGGGCGGACTCTGTTTTTCGACGTTGTTTAACTCACGAGGAAGCTAAAAGGGTTCTAAATGAATGTCACTCTGGAGCGTGTGGCGGTCATATGTCTGGGTATGCCATAGCACAAAAAATATTGCGCGATGGCTACTTTTGGCCATCTTTGTTTAAAGATTGTATTACCGCAGTACGAAAATGCCATAACTGCCAAATTTTTGATCGAAAGATGCGCGCTCCGCCTGCTCCTCTCCACCCTATAATTGCCGTTGGTCCTTTTGCCAAATGGGGTATCGATTTTATTACATGTAACCCTCACTCGGACGGGGGGCATGCGTATATCATCCTTACGGTAGATTATTTTACCAAGTGGGCCGAGGCGATGCCTACATTTGAGGCAGACGGTAAGACAGCTGCAATTTTCATGTTCAATCATATAATTGCTAGGTTTGGTGTCCCACAAGTGATTATCACTGATCATGGGCGTCATTTTCGAAACGTTATGATGACCGAACTTACAGGCCAGCTTGGTTTGCGTCACGATAGTTCAACTCCTTATTATCCACAAGCTAATGGTCTGGTTGAATCCATCAACAAAGTTTTAGTCATCATGATCTGGCGAATCATTGGGATTCATCGGTCGAATTGGCATAACATGCTATTTTCAGCGCTTTGGGCGTATCGAACTTCAGTAAAAACATCAACATGGTTCACTCCTTTTCAACTAGTTTATGGTCTGGAAGCTGTGTTACCCATTGAATGCGAAATCTCGTCATTGCAAATGGCCATCGAGTTACTTCCAACCACTTCCGAAGAGGAAAAGAATTTGTTATACTTGGCTCAATTAGATGAGAATCGACGTGATGTTGCATTGGCGATCGAGACTCACGCAAAACGTATGAAAGCTCAGTATGATCGAAATGTGACCCCTCGAAACTTTTCGGAAGGAGATATAGTCTTAGTTTACGATCAAGCTAATGATAAGTTAGGCGCTGGAAAATTCATTCCTATGTGGCATGGTCCCTATGTTGTCAAGTGGAAGCTAGCAAAAGGGGCCTATGAATTGGTAGACTTTGATGGGGACTCTTTGGGTAAACCGAGAAATGGTCTTTACCTGAAGAGGTATTATGCTTAAAGAATGGGTATGGAGATTTTTTAGTTAGGGTAATTTTTCTTTCTAGCTGGTGTGTTTTAGTTTAAACAGTGTACTTAGCTTAGAGAGTGTTTTTTTTGTCATTATTCCTACTTATCTTGGTTTTACTCTTGATATTGCAGATGTCGATACCTCTCCAAACATACATTGGTTTCGCTGATGGTGCTTTTCGTAATACACGGAACATTTCTTCCGCAGCTTGGGTTATCTATTCACCCTCTGACGAGTTGGTATCTATGCATGCGGTAAGCCTCGGTCAAACAACGAACAACATTGCCGAGTATACTGCAGTGATTGAGTTATTATCTGCATCTATTTCATTTGGGATTTGGAGTTTGATAGTGAGGTTAGATTCTGAACTCATTGTATTACAGCTTAATAGAGTGTATGCCATTAGAAATCCAGTGTTATTAAGATTATTTTTGAGAGTGCATCTCTTGGAACGTGAATTTGATTATATTGAGTATCAGCATATTCCAAGATCTTTAAATACATTAGCAGATGCAATTTCTTCTCGAATGTTAAGTAGACATTTGCAATAATCATACATGTAAATTTAAAACCATTCCATAACATGATTTACAAGATAAGTCAGTAATAGTGATATATATATATATATATATATATATATATATATATATATATATCTATATATATATATATATATATATATATATATATATATATATATATATATATATATATATATATAGGAGTGTGTCAGAAAATATATCGTCTTCGATCATAGGTTGAAAAACACCTTATGATCAGCAAAAATGATAAGTAAAAAAAACAAAAATGTCATATGTGCCCACAATAGGCGATCATCCTATCACTGGTGATGATCTCGATAAGAAACCACTGCATGGGCCACCTTGCAAAGGAACCTCCTAAAAGGTCCTGGGACCCCAATCACATAGCGCTGAAGTCGATGAGGAATGTCATCTATGGTGGTCTCTGGAATATCTCCTGTCAAGCGCTCTAGATGACTCTCCAACTCAGCCAAAACATCTGCTGATTCGTCCTGTGGGGCTGGTGCGGCTGCAACTGGTTGTTTCCTCTCGTAAGGCCGGAGAGCGGCTGGTCGCTGTGGACCCACATCTGCATTTGAAACTTTTATTATTAGTTTTGGCACGATAGAAAAATAATAAAAAAATTAAAATAGGAAAATGTTGAAAATGATTTTACCTGAGTCATCCCATTGCTCTCCTGGTGGAAGAGCCATGTCTGGGTCACCACAAAAATCTACCCCAGTGTAAGGGAAGTTTTGAACAGAAAAAACCTGGTTTTCCAACCACTGGAAATACTCAGGTTTGAATCGAACAACCCTTGTCCCCTCGTCCGGATGACGGGCCATAACTGCGACCCATCGCATCAGTTTGGGCTCTCAAGGAAGCCTAGCTCCAACAATAAGGTGCTGCGGGATCAACATGGGAACCCTCTCCAGACCAAAGCTCACAACCAAAGCCCCATAACCAAAGTTATTTAGTTGTCCGTTCTTGGCTCTGGTCAGTTGGCCTTTTACATTGGCCAACACAACATCGCACCAGTTGAAGATGGTGCCTCGAAAGCAGTCAACTGCCATTCGCATCTGGGATCCGGTGGCAATAAGTAATACGGCACTCCCGCAAAGTCTGGTGACAGTAAATGCGATCACCATGAGTTCAAGAAGGGATATGGTTTTTATGTCTATCCCTTTGTCTCTAGCCTAGCTGTTGCAGAACTCTAGCCGAAGGCTATCGATAGACTGGCCACCTGGCCTAGTCCCGAATAGAGTCAAGTCTTCACCTCTATTAGGAAAACCAGTCAAGAAATATATGTCTGCCGGCTCGATTTCTAGCTGGTGGCCACCAATGAAGAAGCACTGGTCCTTTATGCTCCATCTGTCAACCAGCCACTGTAAGAAATCCACCTGGGCCCTCATGCCAGGTATGGCCCAGAATTTGTATAAGCCGCAGGTCTTCAATGCATCGATCGAAGGTTGGTGATTCAACGCGGCTAGATCCACGTCCTCATGCTCTTGTTCACGCCAATCTAGCATGATGTACTCTCTGCATCCAATAAAAGATAAATTAGAATGCTAGAAATTAATTTATTTGCGCCAAATTTGAGAATTTTTGGGTTAAAAACCCTTGCTGCGGGGACCGCACCCTCTGGGTTAGACACAGTGCGTGAGTTCGCACCTTGCCTACATGGAAGGTGCAGACCCCTGACTTTTTCCCCATTGAGAAAAAGTCGGGGTCCACGGGCTGGCAGTGTTACGCCTGTGGGCCCCCGCGCGCGGGTTTTAAGCCTAAAAACCCTCCAAAAAATGAAATAAAAACCTAAAACAAGAAATGAAATGGTTAAAAATGAAGAGTAGGATGATGTGGATTACCTGGAAAAGACAGCGTTCGATTCCGACGGTTGGATTTTCAACAATCTTCACAGGAAGTTTTCTGAACAAAAGCACTATTTTCTCACCCAAAACTCAAACGGTAAAAATGAATTAATGAAAGCCCTTTTTATAAGTTTTTTGAGTAAATAAATTTCAAATTTGTTTATGTTTCACTTTGGAAAGATATTTTTGCAACATTTTTATCCATTTCAAACAGGTATGAGTAATGTTTGCATTTTTGTTCAGGATAACGGATTATTCAGGTGAAATCTATCATTTTCGACGAAAAAACATGTAGAGTCACCTTTAAGCTCTTTTCTGACTCCTGAAACATGAAAAGATTGCCGAGTTTTTCTTTTAAACTCGTTAAAATGGAACTAAAAGATGGTCCACTTACCGCTCTTTTCTGACCGTAAAAACATGAAAAGATTGCCAGATTTTTGTCGTTTCAAATTCGATATTGGTTATAAAACGACGTGTCGTTGATCGCTTTTTTACTTTTTCGGATCAGGGGCACTAATTACGAAAGTACTCCTTGGTCGTAAAGATCAAGTGGTTCTCTCAAGTATTATTTTATACTTTTTCGGGCTTGGGAGACACAAATTTACGAAAAAGGTCAACCCTGGAGTCTTCTTAAGTTTTTTAAGACTCTCTAAAATTGAAAAATGCTGAGTTTCTCCTATACTGGACTCGTTAAAATTTCACAGTAAAGGACCTGTTCAATTACAAACAGGAACGAACCACTCATTCTTAGGGTTCGAATTTAAACTAAGTTGGACTCATCCGAAGGATGAGCTTATAATCAAGCAAATGTTAGCCTCCTCAAGCTTGTCAAAAATAAAGAGGTACTTGCCAGAAATGGTGGGGGAAAAGAGAGAAAAATGGGCCTGTTTGTCATACTTTGTAACCACTCTTGAACATGACACTTTTATTCACCTGGGTTGGGAAATCCTTTGCCTAACAGTTGATTAAACCACATTGAAATTATTTTGCCAATGTCGAGACAATCACTCAAACGGCTATGATACCATAGGACTTTGGGAATCCAATCTCCCAATGTACTTTCTCCCCTCTGTGCACGTTTTCCCTGACATTATCCATCAGTGCCATGCAAACTATGACCCCAACCTCAGAACAGTGATGTATCCCAATCAAACAGTGCTCTTCACAATTACTGCAGACTCAATCAATGAGATGCTTCAGTTTCATCCTAGTCAAGCCCTCACCCCCATTTCCCTTGGAGATTTTCTTGAAAAATCATCTAAATTATCCCAATCTAAAATCAGTTGCCTTTGTCAAACTTTTGTGGATAAGAACCATCAGCCAAAAGATCGTCCTCCTTATATGTCAACTTTCTTCACAAAGACAGGCAAAATTATAGTTGATATGATAGCTGCAGTCATGGGATTCAACACTAGTGAGTTTGTGGATGAATTGACCCTATTGTTGATGTCCATCTTTACACTTGGTCAGCCTGTTAGAAAATTATATATTACGAAGCAATGGAACACATAAAATATTGTAGAAATATAAACACAAAAAATGCATAAAACAAGAGAGACACAAATATACGTGGTTCACCCAGTTTGGGCTATGTCCACCTCGAACAGCTAGTCTTTCCTTTCTATTATCTAGCAAAATGAAGAGACACAACCTACAGTAGATCCACTATAATATCCTCTGTTTTCTCTCACAGTCTCACCTCTTTGTTTCTCGCCCAGAGAATACACATCTATTACACAGCCTCAAATACAATGCCCTCATACAAAGAGAGGGGTTGCCTTCTAGGACAAAAAGCCCTAAACTAAACATAAGTTCTACCGTTAGATCATCCGCCTAATGAATGGCCCAGGTTGACTAGAAATTACTATACTTTTACAAGGCAATTTTACATCTATTTTTAGCTCCGGGGGTGCTACCCCTGAGCCCCCACCAAGGGACCGCTGGCCCACGGACCCCCCAGCCTGGGGGACTGGCCCCCCTTGACCCCCATGGGGGTGACAAGTCCCCCCCGTACCACCCCGCGTGGAGGGGTGTACAAACTTCCTGGGGTATACATCCGGCTGAAACAAAGACCTCTGAACAATCATGCTCCACACACAATAATCTCCCACTTGGAGAATGATTGTAGAAACTCCACCACTACTTCATTTGTTGGAAAATGACTCCTCTTTGGACCTGGCTGTTTCTCATCTTCATCGTCATCCTTGAAGACCAATTTAAACTGAGCATATTCTCAGTTTCTCCCTGGTTACAACTTTTGTTAGCATATCTGCAGGATTCTGGCTAGTGTGTATCTTTTCTAGCTTCAACTCTCCATCTTCCAACACTAATCGTATGAAATGGTACTTGAGTTGTATGTGTTTAGTCCTGGAATAAAATGTTGAGTTCTTTGCAAGATGAATGGCACTTTGGCTATCACTGTATATAGTGCCATATCATGCTCTTTACCCAGTTCACCCATAAACCTTTGTAACCAAATCATTTCTTTATTGTCCTCTGTAGAAGCAACATACTCTGCTTCTGTTGTTGAAAGTGCAACAACACTTTGGATTTTTGAAACCCAACTGATAGATGTTTCACCTACAGTAAATACATATCCTGTAGTGCTCCTCCTGTTATCTTTGTCACCTGCCATATCTGCATCAACATATCCTTGTAGAGAAATGTTTGAACCACCAAAGCATAATGCTTGATTTGCAGTACCTTTCAAATATCTAAGAATCCATTTCATTACCATCCAATTTTCCTTTCCTGGATTGTTCATGTACCTGCTTACAACTCCCACTGCATGTGCAATATCAGGCCTTGTGCAGACCATTGCATACATTAGGCTTCCAACTGCTGATGCATATGGAACTTTAGACATATAATCCATGTATTCTTGGGTCTTTGGGCACATTTCCTTACTAAGTTTGAAATGGCTAGCAAAAGGTGTACTAATTGGTATTGCATTGTGCATATTAAATCTTTTCAACACCTTTTGTATGTACTCATTCTGAGATAATGTTAATTTAATATTTTTCCTATCTCTAGTTATTCTCATACCAAGGATTTGTTTTGCAGCTCCCAAATCCTTCATTGTAAATGAATTTTCCAATTTTCTTTTGAGAACATTTATTTCTTACATGTTAGACCCTGCAAAAAGCATGTCATCTACATACAATAACAATATAATATAGCTGCCATCATTTTGCTTTTTTAGATAAACACAATGATCCGAGTGATATCTAGTATAACCTTGTTCAGACATAAACTTGTCAAATTTTAGATACCACTGCCTTGGAGCCTATTTTAAGCCATATAAGCTCTTCTTCAACCTACACACTAGTTTCTCCTTCCCTTTCACCTCATATTCTTGTGGCTACTACATATATATCTCTTCCTCCAAATCCCCGTGGAGAAAGGTTGTCTTTACATCTAACTACTCAAGATGAAAATCTTCAACTACTACTAGACTTAAAATAGTTATGATTGAAGTCATTTTAACAACAGGATAAAATATTTCATCATAATCAATACCTTTCTTCTGTGCAAACCCCTTCACCAAAAGTCTAGCTTTGTACCTTTGTTTTCCTCCATCTTCTTCCTTCAGCCTGTAAACCCATTTATTCTTCAATGTAGTTTTTCCTGTGGGCAACCTGACTAAGTCCCAAGTCTAGTTATGCATTAAGGAGTGCATCTCTTCTTCCATGGCTACCTCCCACTTCTTCCTGCTTTCAACCTGCATTGCTTCTTCATAACATTCGGGTTCACCAGAATCAGACAACAATAAATAATATAATGAAGGAGAGTATCGTTCAGGGGGTCTACTTATCCTGGTAGATCTTCTAACACGACTTTCAGGTGTTTGGGGTGCCTATTGCTATTGTGGTGGTTGTTGTTGTTGTGGTTGTTGATTATTATTATTTTTAGGCACCTTTACTTTTTCAGTGATTTCATCAAGGACTACGTATCGCTTGTTTTCTTTTTCCTGTTTCTTTTCCTGCAACTAATTCTTATACAAGACCTTTTCATTGAATATTACATCTCTGCTCCTAATGATTTTTTTATTTTCATAATCATATAAGCGATAACCAAAATCATTAACACCATATCCAATATAGGTACATTTCTTTGACTTTTCCTCAAGCTTTGTTCTATTTTCTTTATCAATATGGACAAAGGCCTCACAACCAAAAGGCTTTAAAAAAGAGTAGTTTACCTTTTTACCTGTCCATGCTTCCTCTGGAACACCACCATCCAAGGAAATTGAAGGCCCTCTATTTATTAGATAAACAACAGTATCTACAACATCTGCCCAAAACTGTAAAGGTGATCCTGCATGCAATCTCATGCACCTTGCACGCTCCATGATTGTTTTTTTCGTCCTTTCTAACACACCATTTTCTTGTGGTGTTCCTGGAACTGTCTTCTCTCTATAAATTCCATGCTCTGAATAGTACCTATCAAACTCTTTACTGCAATATTCACCTCCATTATCTTATCTAAAACACTTCAATTTCTTTCCTGTCTCAATATAAACCAAAGCTTTCGATTTCTTGAAAGTATCAAATACATCAGATTTATTCTTAATACAATAAATCCAAGTTTTTCTAGTTGCATCATCAATAAAAGTAACATAATACCGATATCCACGGAGAGATGATACCTGAGTAGGTCCCCATACATCTGTATGCATAAGCTCTAATTTTTCGCTTTTCTTTTCTTTTACAACTCTGAGAAATCTAACTGTATTCTGTTTTCCATAAATGCAATTCTCACAGAAGTCGAAATCAACATTCTTTAAACCTGGCAACAAATTCTTTGAGTGAAGAATCTTCATCCCCTTTTCACTCATGTGTCCGAGCCTATGATGTAATAATGTTGCATCTGCTCCTTTGGAAGTTAAAGCATTAACAGAGTTAGAAATACCATTGCAGAAATACAATGTACCAACCTTTTTGCCTTTTGCTATTACCAGGGCTCCTTTGGTGACCTTCCAAGATTTATCTGTGAAAGTTGTCACACAACCTTCACCGCCTAACTGCCCTGTTGAAATCAGATTTTTCTTTAGATTTGCAATATGCTTTACCTCCTTTAGTAGCCATATTCTGCTATTTTACAAGAACCTTACCCATTCCAACAATTTTACAGGGTTTATCATCACCTAAATGAACTTGTCCAAAATCTCCTTGAACATAGTCATGAAAGAATTTCTTATTAGGTGTGGCATGGAATGAGGCCCCTGAATTTACCACCCAGGAATCAGTAATATTTTCGAAAGAAAGAATCAAAGCATCTTGTAACACCTCACTTGTCACATTTTCTTCGTGATTGTTTTCTTACTATGCATATCCTCCTTTTCCCTTCTGAGGTCTACAGTCTTTCTTTAGGTGTCATTTCTTTCTGTAGAAATTTTGAATAATTTAACACATATTCAACAGAGATTATCCTGATCATGTACTATTGCGGAATACATACACAATACATAAGATCCTCTATGTTGATCATCAATATAGCAGCATCAATAACAATAAAACATCAAGAGCATTCACACATTAACACATTATGTAACCCGGGGAAAGAATCTCGCTAAAAACCCCACACTATCTGTATATTAATGATTGAGACCATGTAACATTACAAAGTACAATTCTTATCACAAGCAATCTAGTACTAGCTCCACCTGTTACACACAATACAGCTAAGATCTGATCTCCAAATCTATTCCACTGCTTTCCTTCCTCCACTGCTCAATACCTGCTCAAGAATGAATGAGAATGGTCTACCAAACTCGTATTTCACCTCCAAAGAATCACTCACAATGTGTAAGATGTGAGCAGAAGCTACAAACTGGACAAATACATGAGCAAACTCATTGGAATACTCAATCCCTTGATTGTACAAGATCTGATGCACAATTATAGTCACAACTGATAGCAATCTGATTCTCTAACACCTGTCCATGCTGAACTGAACATGCACTGACATGCAACTGAGTTAACTGATGTATTCTATAGTTGTATTATGAGCTAATAATTAGTTTAACAACTCATCATTAGTATATTTGTAGTTATACTAACTACAACTAGTTTAACCAAGTCAAACTGAACACAACTCCATCAACTCCACAATCAACTCCACCAAACTCAACTAATTGAGTTCTAACTGAAGTCATGCATGCAACAACTCAACTGACTCATAAGAAAAGTGCACTTCCTTCTGACAGCTACATGGGCCACATCTGTAGCTCAAACTGAAGTTCTCCAAGAGAATAAGATCAAGTTTATAGTCCAAATATTATTATGAGACAATAATATTTGACTTTTCTATTTTTGACAGCCAGTCTAAAAATAGACTTTGATCACCCACACTGTGATCACTCACACTGTGGTCACCCACACTGTGGTCACCCACACTGTGATCACTCACACTGTGATCATCCACACTGTGATAAAAAATAGCACTTACGCCATAATTTTCCTGCGGGCCCACTTAGTGAAGGCGACTCTTTTCACTAAGCTCCATCATCCTGTTGCAATCTCAACACTTTCCGCATTTCCAGCACACTATCCCCAATCTGGACTTGGATCTACCTTTCCTTGATTTACTGCGATATATTGAGTTGTTTCCTCTTTCCATTTTTCTTCCCCTAGACTCTGCACTCAAAGAATTACCCGATGTCTCACCGGAGATTTTCCGTCGCATTTCCTCGCTAAGGATAGCACCGACAACATCATCAAACTTTAAAGTACTAGATCCAGACACAGAGTTACTAATGGCCATCACTAAACCATTCCAACTTTCTGGCAATGAGCACAAGAATAACAAAGCTCTAACTTCATCATCAAAGTTTACCCCTACAGAACATAACTGACTTGTAACAGTATTAAAATCATTTAAATGATCTGCAACAGATCCACCTTCCGACATCTTCATATTAAATAATTGTTTCATAAGAAATACCTTGTTTGAGGCAGAGGGTTTTTTATATAGTTTCTCCAATGCCTTAATCAAACCCTCTGTCTTTGTTTCCTTTGAAATGTTGAAGGCGACCAATGCTGCAAGGCACAACAGTATTGTTCTGAGTGCCTTTCTATTGAGAAGGTTCCATTCTTCATCTGTCATACTCATTGGCATCTTTGTTTTTCCGCCCAATGGTAGGTATAGATTTTTATGATACAGATAATATTCCATCTGCATCTTCCACAGCGAGAAGTTTTGGCCGTTAAATTTCTCAACCCTAAACTTACCATCTTCTGCCATTGCTCCCACTCGAACGAGGAACCCTTCTTTCCTGCGAGTTTGTCAACCAAATAGACCTCGGCTCTGATAGCAGTGGTTAGAAAATTATATATTACGGAGCAATGGAACACATAAAATATTGCAGAAATATAAACACAGAAAATGCATAAAACAAGAGAGACACAGATATACGTGGTTCACCCAGTTTGGGCTACGTCCACCTCGAGCTGCCAGTCCTTCCTTTCTATTATCCAGCAAAATGAAGAGACACAACCTACAGCAGATCGTTGTAATATCCTCTGTTTTCTCTCACAGTCTCACCTCTCTATTTCTTGCTTGGAGAATACACATCTATTACACAGCCTCAAATACAATGCCCTCATACAAAGAGAGGGGTTGCCTTCTAGGGCAAAAAACCCTAAACTAAACATAAGTTCTACCATTAGATCATCCACCTAATGAATGGCCCAGATTGGCTAGAAATTACTATACTTTTACAAGGCAATTTTACATCTGCTTTTAGCTTCGGGGGCGCTGCCCTTGAGCCCTCGCCAGGGGACCACTGTCCCCCGACCCCCCAGCCGGGGGGGATCAGCCCCCCTGGACCCCTGCGGGGGGGACAACTCCCCCCCGCACCCCCTCGCGTGGAGGGATGTACAAACTTCCTGAGGTATACATCCGGTTGAAACAAAGACCTCTAAATAATCATGCTCCACACACAACACAACCCCGTGCTATCAAGTACAATTATGTTGCATTTATTGCTGAGAAAATCCATGACCAATTCATGAGGTTAGAAAATGAAAATGTTTTCAAGTATTCCACATTCATATATCACCTCATCCTCTACTATCAGTCTGAAAAGTTCCTATTTTCTGTCAATAAACTTGATACAAAGGATAACCCAAGGTCAGTCATTTTTTGGACTTCTATCTTCCACCAATCTTTTGCTTGCCCTTATTCAGATAATGAATTCATTGACCATTTTTTCCACCCAGTGACCACCATGCTGACAGGAAATCCTCCTCTTAGGATTAGTGATGAAATCAAAAGGATCCTTCAGCTATCAAAACAGTAAAAGGTATGTGACTGGTACTTGTACCAGAATCATACAAAGATCAGGGTATATGGTTGTGAGCTTCCTCCATTTACTACCAAAATATGTTCCAATGAGGTTGTTTGCATTGGAGTATTATAGACAAATGATAAACTTAGATCAAATTAACTTTACCAAGGCCAAGAAAAAAGTGCAGTTGAGAATTAAGGATCACCTAGGCCTGTTTGTCTGTAACAATAGAGAAGCAGGTAAAGCAGCAGAAGGAATCCTAGAAAACCACATGAGATTAAACAAAAGATTTTGTTGGAAATATGACCCTCACAGTTTCAGCTGTGATAGGAGAATGAAAAATAGGTTATCAACTTATTTTCATCAAAAAATCCCAGAAATTGAGCAATATGATAACATAGATGAATGAAGGGAAGGGACTCTTGTAGAGATGGATAATGATCAGGTCAATGTAAATAATGTGATGAAAGATGTAGAAAAAACACTTGACCTAGACTCTTTTGAACAGGTACCGGTTGGGACTTCTCAGAAGCCAACATCAGGGAATAGTGCCTCTACAACAGATACTTCTCAAAGGCACTTACAGGAAACCAATACACCACTTGCAGAACCATCACAGGGAAGAGAACAAGGAACCAACACTCCAGTATCAGGGCAATCAAGCATGTCAAAACAACCTGAAATCTCTCAAGAACAGGCTCAAACACATACCCATCCAACTGAAGTTAACATGGGAGACCCCCCAGTTTTGCAGACTCCTTTGAATGAGGAAAAGAGTTTAGAAAGAGACAAGGAAGTAGCTACCCCTACCAGTGGTCCTTCAGACCAACCTGGTGCTAAGAGGCACATGCTAAATCCACATTTAGAAGAAGAATTTTTTGAGGAAACTACTGGGAGTTTGAGGAAAGAAGGTGCAGACAGTCAGCATACTTTCCCAGTAGGTGGGACACCGTCTAGCTCACAAAGACAAAAGTTGGAAAGACAACAAAGTGTTGAAGTAGCATCCTTCAGGCATTCATCTAACAAATCCTTAGACATGAAAGAAAAATTCAAAGAAATAAAGGCCATAAATGAACTATTAAAGGCCTAAGTCTATAATCAATATCTGAAGATGGCTCCTACCAATCAGACTAGGTTGATGTCAAATTATGACATCAAGGAAGGCAATGCAGATGAGCTTTTTGAAGCCCAAAGTAAAACAACCCCAATCACTTGTAGACTACCTCAAAACTGATTTTGAGGTTTTGGCCGAGGACATTCACCCCATAGATCAAATAGAATTTCACAAGGAGATAGGGGAAATGGTGTATTCAACATTGAAAAGTAAGGCCATGATGGCACACAGATTAGAGAATTCATTGAACAATACCACTACCCAACTATAGTTGGAAAGAGCCTCCTCACAGGCAAAAGAAAATAGAATCAAATCATTGGAGGATTTGAGTATTGGATTGGGTCATAACCCAAAAGATGTAAAAGCTGCAGAGGCTCTGATAAATAAGAAAAAAGAAGACATAGCTGTCTTAAGAAAAAAGTTAAAGTTGCCTCCACTGATGCATCCACAAACTGTTGAAATTAATGAAAAGAAGGTTGAAGAAGAGCTTATGGACCTAGTCCTTAAGCTAAATGAACAATTAAAGGAGACTGAGCAGGATTTAGAGAAATCACTAAAAAGCAGGCAGAGTGAGTCGACCTCTCAACCTCAAAATGTAGTACCAGTAGTCTCCACAACAATTCCTTCAACATTGGCAACAACTCTTGCACCAAATGTCCCTTTGGCCACAACAGAAACTATCACAGGTGCAGTTACAGGTACAAGCACAGGTACATCACAGGTGGGAACTTCAGGTCAGAGCACTGAAGAATTAATCAAGTCCATGGAGGAAATGAAACTCCAAGTTTCCGAACTCTAGAAGGTAAAAGAGAAATTTGTCACCTTAGAGCAGAGGTATGATGTGTCAAAGATCAATTTTGCTGAAGAAGCGAGGAAAAATAAACGCTTAGCTCAACAAGTAAAAACTCTGGAAAAGGACCTCACATTTGAAAAGCCTTTAACAGATATCAGAAAAATTCTATGGACCAACATCACTCAGTCAATAAATGATGTTTGGTCATCAATTCAGATCATTTTTGAATAGATTGACCTGGTGAAAGTTGCTCTTCAAGAGATTCAGAAAACTAAGGAAGAGCTGGGAGGAAAACCTGAAGAAGCTATCAGGTTAATAAACTTTTTGAACAACAGAAATAGGCATCAATTAGAACAACTGAATATTGAGGAGAGAACTGGAACTATCCTAGAAATCAAGAAAGTATTGACAAAAAGAGCTCTAATGCAGAACCTAGAAAGAAAATGTCAGAACATGCAAGAGGATATAGATGAATTTATGGAAAAGTTTGGCATCTTACAGAGCAAAGGACTTCCCAGTCCTTTAGTAATCAATGATAAGTTAATGAGGCATGAGGATTATATTGAAAAATTGGGTCAGTATGCAAATAACCAAGCTAGTTCATTTGCTAGTTCATTTGCACCCAAGGCACTACCTACAGGAAGAGTTCTCTATGATAGTCTGGAGAACCTCTTTTATGTTGAGCATGAATTGAAACATTTGTTTCCTGTGCAACCCAATTTTGTAAAATACACAGAGGCTGATGAAATATTTAGGAAGCTTCAAAGGACCAGGATACCAAGGGATGATTGGTGGATAGATATGATAGACATTTTATGATTCACCTTGGTAAAAAGTAAAATTGAAGTATTTAACATAGTCAATTTTGGTAATTTAAAGAAGGTGAATGAGGATAAAGCAGGTAAAGAGTATCAGAACAGGTAAAAGAGTGTCAGTGAAAAGCCAAAAGCAATCAGCCAGCACAAAATTACGAGAAAGACAATAAGATTCTCAATCATAAGGCCTAGCTCTAGCTCATTCAATAAAAACAGAGACAACAAGCCAGCAGTTCACTTTCAGTTTCTATCTTTAAGACCATCTGTCTCTAATTTTATGTAAAATATATTTAGTATTCCTAGAATATATCTCTCTAAGTTAAGAGATATTTTATTGTAAATTTTTGTATAAGAACTTCCTCATTCGAAGTACTTAGGGTGGATTCTTATACATTTCTGTAGATTCATTACTTTGGAATAAAAGTGTTGTTGAACAACTTTTGTATGGCTGGCTGGAAGAAGTAATAAAGCAAAGGACTTTTACAGGATTCATGTGTCAAACAATGGACACATAAGTATTCTATATCTTATGTTATTACTGTTTTCCTGTTTAAATATTTCACATGTGTTTCATGTCTGAATGATAAACGAAAAAGTATATTTCAGAAAATGCTTTACTGCAATCTGTCTTTAAAATCGTTTATATTCTAAATATTTTCTTCTAAACTATCATAGGTAGGGAATTCTTAATTTCTCCCTGCTTCTTAGTTTATCATTGTGGTCATTTAATAAGAAATCCTTAATTGCTTTTGTTAATTATCACCCACTTTCCCTCCTTTTGAAATCTGTTGAAGGATTCTTAACTGCCCTTCCACCCTTTCAAAACCATTTCATTCTTTCAAGTGACCATTTGTCTCCTGTTTAGCTATCTTGCCTTGTGAAGCCCTCCTTTTTTGAATCAACCTAATCCAATTAAGCCATCTTCAATTGAATACATATCCTAGTGGCCTGAGATACTCTGTTTTATCCATATGATCCTGAATTCCACCACCAAACAAAATCAAAACCCCCCAAGCTTTCATAACTAGCCTAATATCTCATAAACAAAGCTAAATCTTAAAGAGAGAGCCCTCTTTGAGTATATATTGGCTAGATTATATACTTAAAAGTTGGTTCATGGTTACCTCAGACCCCTTTCCTTCTTTTGACAACTTCAAAGAAAATCTGAGTGATAACAGGACCAAGCTTCCTTTCATCGCAATTGACAATGCCATCTTCTTTGTGCTTGACTCATGGCCTCCCAAGTTGCACACCCCAAATCTGGAAGAAAAGGATAAAACAATAGCACAGGAGCCGAAGGCTGCAACCAAGTTGCCTGTCACAAAGCTAGCCTAGCAGAGGCGCAACGAACAAGCAGCCGCGGAGGTAAGGGATGCCTGCGAAGCAGTAAAGGCAGTTTCAGAAGAGGTAAAGGCCACCGAAAAAGTAGCAGCAACACAAGCAACTGGGGCCACCATGACATAGGAGGAAGGAGGCGAGGACGTGTCTATAGGACAGGGACTAGATATAGCAGAAGGCATAGACCTGATCACAACATCCACTCAACTGAAACGGCTGCATGTCACGGAGCTGTCTGTCCATGAAAGAAGGCCAAAACTTCCAAATTGGACATCAAGCCCATTACATTGACAGAGGGTGACCTCTATGACATCTGCGACACTATTCATGAGGTCACCCGAGAAGTGCTCTAGGAAGCTATGACAGAGCAACAGGCTCTGTTTGGCACCCTAAGGGCGTAGCTATAGGAACTTCAGGCACGAGCCCCGCAGGAAGGAACAGTCACCGCCTACAGTGCCACAGGTACATCAGCAGCAGAGCAGCTGCTATGCGCAAGAATGGCCAACACCATAGCACTGTTGGAAGGAGCGCTAATAGTGGAAAGCGAGGAGGATCAAGCCACGGTGGGTAGGATCAAGGAACTTGGCCTAAACTTGGCTACCCTTTCGTGGGATACATTATATCAGCTACAGAACGGAGCAAACATAGAACTCCATGCTAGGGAAGGACGCGCAGTGCAGATGCTCAGCGAATAGAGAATTAACATTGAGCAGCTTAGTCTCCAATGCAATGAGGTGCTTGCGCAGAAGCAACGGCTAGAGAAAATGGTAAAGGAAGCATGTCGCCACATTCCAAAGCTAGAAATCGTAACAGACCTACCAGTTAGAGTGTGAATCCACAAATTGGCTAGTGGATTCCGCGAGGCAAAAGAGGAAGCAATGAGGATACAATTGGACCTCAATCTTCATATTACCGAACTACGATTAAAGATATAGTCCTCTACGCCCCTAGAAGTTAGGGAACAACGCGCAGACGCTATTCAGAAAGGGCTAGAGGAAATAGGATAGGCAATATAGAATTGCACCAATATGTGGGAATAATCCTTCGGGATTCTCACTTCATTATGGGAGGACCCCAACATACAACGCCTGGAAATGGAAGGACGAGAGCTTCAAGTATAGTATGACAATGTACGTGGAATGGAGTAGATAGTTGTCCTAACCCAATAGCTTACGAAGCTACAACAGACAAAGGAATTGAAGGAATAGGTGGATGTCGTGCGACAGAAAGAGGCAATCCTTAAAGCACGCGTCGAGCCTTGGATTGATGAGGCCTTCCTTATCACTGCGAACATTGAAGGAAAGTTCACATAGATGAAGGCGATTCATGCATTAAGATAGGGATTTTCCCCTAACAACGAGACTTTGGCCAAGAGAGTGCAACAGATTCAGAAGACTACAGATCAGTGCACCACAGACCTCAAGGAAATGAAGGAACGGTTGGAAGGGCTCCATGCCAAGATCACCGCACCAGTAGAGTGACTCAGGATGAGTCACATTGATTGTATTGGAGGCATGTTGGGCATGGAATCCCCCCCATAGTAGTTTTTTTGGTCAAAGCCCAAGTTTTGGTCAAAGATGGTGTAGAACTCCGCGAATTGTGGACGCGGAGCACGAATTATACAATTGAGTCATAGGGTTGTCCGCCCTAAGCTTTGTATTGTAAATTAGTGTAAAGTTGGCCTACCCATGGTTCATGGACCATGGGATTGTATAAATAGAGTGAGACTCTAAGTCATAAGGAGAGTTGATAAGAATAGGAATAACGACGGAATGGTACGAGCTTAGAGTATAAGTCTAAGTGTCTTAGGTTGTAGTAGTAGGAAGAGGCTCTGCAGCTGAGTGCACAGAGACCTATAAGAGTCTGCAATTGAGTGCGGAAACCCCTGCAGCTGAGTACGTAGGGTGGAGTCGAGTCTGTAATCGGGACAAAAAGCTAGTAAAGAGAAGTTGATTCCTAATTCTGTGCAATTGTTGTGCTTATCTTCTTTATGCTTATGTTCATTTATGTATCGCGCGCACTGATATAAATGTTGAATATGTTGTAATAACCATAAATCTTACACAAATAATCTAAGTAATCAGTTAATAAGCAAGGAACTTGGGTATTATATGGGTTGCGCCTCGAGAAGGGATACGCGGAAGCTGTGCCATAGGTCATGAAATAGCAACACCCCGAACAATGGGGCGTCTGCCTAACCACCGGCTTTGTCCTGCCAAGCTTCTCTTCTGTGCACCATGGTTGGGATTGGGAACTATACCAATAGTGGCTCAGCATCGGGGATCTATGAGTTTTTCAACACCCGGAGGTAACCGCACAACACATTGTGGTGCATTCCCAGGTTTCTTCATTGTTTTAGCGAAGGTTCCTGCAGCTCGAGTCGGCTTTGCGCCTTGACCTGGATTACATTCAATATTATGTACCCATGTTCCTATATGTATATCGACGGATGGTATACAATTTCCTACTTGATAATGTGGATCGAGTATGTCGTATCTATAAGCCTGGGAGCGTTGCCAAGAAGCAGCCCGCTGACTGCTACTATGACTATGACTATTCTCTTTCCCTTCCACCCGGCCTTCATTCGCTGCTGTGCGAACAAGGAAAGGTAAGGTATGGGCTATCAAATGATGGGGTTGGTGGTAGCCGCCTAAGTTGAACGAGGTCGAAGGTTTGGACCAATCGCAATTCGTCACCATCTTGCTTGCTTCCGATTGATGACCAGCTAATATATAAGTGTTGACCTAAGCCACACACCATCACTTTGTGCGCGCAGCGATAGGTCAGACCATGGACCTCCAGAAGCCCATCAAAGATCACAAGGGTGGAAAAACCTGGTTCTAGCACCCTCCCATACTACTTCAGGTGAGACCTCATTCCACACTCTATGGACTATTTCCAAAAGGGCTAGTAGTACTGAGCTTTGCTTGGCTAAATCATCTCTAAACCTGGGTTAGGCCCCACTAAGCCAACACTTTCCTATTGTAATTATGTTGAACCTTATTCAAAAAACATTTCAATTTCAACATCAATAGATGTCCTATCTACTGGTCATCAATCTCCTATTTTTGACGATGCACATGTGAACCTTGTCTCTCATCAAGATGCCTCATGTATCTCTTCCTCATCATGTAGTCTCTCTTCATCCTATTCTCCGAGCTTTCATTTTTATGAAGACATCATGGAAGCCATGACCACCCCTTATTATCCTTGGGATGATATGCACCATCATGCACACTTCCTTCTACAACAAACCCATGATAAATATGTTGTGGAGTTCAAAGATTTCATCCATGGTGAAGTTGATTGGTTCAATAACCCCTTACTTAAAACCCTAGAATTCAAACCACATACACCTTATGGCCATTACATTTCCTCACAATATTTGTGTAAAGGGGCATTCACTTTTGTGAGTCCACAAGAAGAAAGTATCCCCAACCCTCATAGTCTATCTAGTAGTGTTGAATATAGTACCATTATTCTTACCCATTCAAAAGAACCTATAGAATCCCATATCACTCTAGATCATCATAGGGATGATCCACTAAATTATTCCTCCATCTTACATAAACAACTCAACCCATTAGAAATTGTTTTTTTTCAACCATCATGTCATATAGGTGAGCATTAGTTCATCATATCCAAAGCCACTCTTTGGTATAGTGACACCATGTATGAAAACCCAAGAATTCAATCCATTTAATTCATATATGTAGTGCCATGTGAGATTAGTAATCCACCATTTCCTTTCTCATACTGTACCCATCATACATTCTTCCCACAAGAAGACATCCATAGCATAAACAAATGGTGAACCACATCATAGAAACGTGTTTAGAGTTCACTATTCTAAATACATTTGACATGTCCATAGCGTGCTTTGTAGGATCTCATGCTAGTAGGATCAAATTCTTGAACTTTTTATTTGAGCACTTAGAACACAATGGTACTCCACAACCTCATCTAGCTAGGGGTGTCATTCCCACATTTCTAGAGTTTGTCATTCCCAAGGAGATAAACTTGACCCACTTATGTATGATTTGGCTAGGGGTCCATTATTGTAGAATTTTCCTAATTTCTCAAGCCCCTAGGTCTATAGATACATTCTGCTAGAGGATATAATGAGCCTATATAATCTCACCAAGTGGAAAGGGAGTAGGAGGAAGTATCCAAACTATAGCATGAGAGATTTTCTGTATTGGGAGACAAGGCCATACTACAAGCCCGAGGAGAGGATCTCCTTTGCTGGAAGGTATACATTATGTAATTTCACTTATACAGTTAATAAAGATATATGTTCCTTCCCCTTATATCAGTTTTGCAATAATTTATATGTGTGATTTCTAGATGTTTTGAGATGAATATCTTCTACAGAAGATAACTTGTCATCTATATTTAGTTTTGTTTGTGTGCAGGCTTTGGATCAGGAGTGGATGAAAGAGATCACCTGATTGGAGGGAAAGGATTTTGCATTAGGCCTAAAACCTTTCACCAACATGCGAGGACGAAAGGTACTTGCTCATACTTTGTAGCATTAGAAATTGCATTGAAAATACATATTGGTGAGCACCAATATTGCAGCAATAATGCTGCAACTCCTGGGCTTACTACTTTACTTTTATCAACCCAGTAGATCGTAACAAACTTGGAAGCGATGGTGCTGTATGCACAAGTACTAGTTCTTACTGTAGGTTGTCACTTGGTCAGTCAACGCAATATCACTAGGAGCTCAAGCCCACTTCTATGGACTCCAGAAGAAGCTTTATATGTAATGAAAGGAAAAAGAGAGATTACTCTACAGATGATATTCTACTTGCAGAAAGGAAGAATGAAATGTAATGCAAACCAAGGAGATCCTAATTAACAAACTAATCCTACTTTTGCAGAAAGCACTATGAAAACCATGGAAGGAATTCCATTACCTACTGAAGGATGTAAACCACATCTAACTAAACTATTTATGGAAGCAAATGTGTAAAAAAACATCTTTTTGGATTTTTATGTATTTTTATGTGAATTTGTCATGCATGTAATTTATTTGCTTTTGAATGTGGCAGTGAATAGGTGGCATTGGAGGGTGGTTTTGGGACTTGAGAGGATGTAGGATGGTGTGGATGGGTCCTAGGAGGTATCAGGTGGCCTTCTGGAGGCTTTTCCCAAACTCGGCCTTTAAAAGAAATCCTACATGAAAATCTACAGGAGGACACAGGAAATCTACAGGAGGAAAAACAACGTTCTACAAGAGGCCTACAGGAGGAGGTCGAGAGTAGTTTTCACTATTTTGAAGGTGTGAGAGTGGGTGGAGAAGGTAGATGGAAGTTGGAATGAAGTATTAGGGCACCAAGGATCCACCAAGAATCATTAGGAGAGATAAAGATGATTGGGTTTGCTCAAGAACAGAGAGGAAACTCTATGGAAAATGTAGGAAGCTAAGGCAGAATTGAGGGGAGACTTGGGCGGCCTGTAGGGCATGGATCAGATGGAGGATGGAGTGGATGATAGGCTAGACTAATACTAGAAGATATATGTTGCATAAACAACTAACAATCAACCAATGAGATAAAGCAAGTAAAGAAATGAGTGCATCTAAAAACATAGTTTTTGCATCAAAATAAACTATGATCTATGAAAGGAAACGTTGATAACCATTGCATGAAAGGAAAGTATGCAGGAAGAATGTTGCAAATAAGGAAATGGGCATGATGAAGAAGTTTAGAAGCAAAGCAAACTAGACTATGAACCAACTAGAAAGTTGCAAACACTAGAAGTCCTATAGATGAGGAAAATTTGTGTTTTTGGCGCAGCAAGAGGGTCTTTGCCTCAAATCATTGTCCAAAAGGGAGGAAGAAAGGCCAAGGCACTACTTCTAGCCTTTTAAATCTTATTTTTGTCATTGCCTAACCTGATATAGAAGACACAAATAGAAGCAAACTACTGAATCATCAAAAACAACCTATTCTTAACCATAAAGAAATGCATCTAATAACAACCTAATCTACAAATTGAAATGAAACATAAAAGTACAAGAAAAAAGGAGCTTGGCTACCTGGATTGGGCCCTAACCCAAGAGCTTCAACCTTCTGAGAAAACTCAATGCTACCTCAAAAAGGATTCCATCTTTATTCTCAAAACAATAACAAGATTACATGAATTATCAAGATAATAAGCTCGAAGTTGAGCAGAGTTTACATAAGCAATATTGCAGCAAAAATTCGAAAATTTGACCAACTCCCTAATGAGGCCCTAGGCCTTTCTACTTATACAAATGAAGCTCCCAACAACTTCCTCAAAATCAGGGAGGCTTGGCTCCCAAAACTCAAGATAAACATCAGTTATCCTCCACTTTTCTCGGTTGCCTGCTAATGCATGACTTGGCTGCTTGTACTCCAAGCTAAATGAAGGGAAATTTGAAGTGAGGAGTAATAAATGAGGGGGATACCCTCCTATAAGTCCTATCCTTTGTCCACTTCGAGTTATTGCTACCATTTGTCCACAAGATCCTTGAAATTGACCATAAAATTCCTCAATAATCTGCATTAAACAAATATTAGACCTCATGGCATCATAACTAACTCAACTCACTCTATAAGCATAAATGTAATAAAAAAATCATGCAATAAGCTAAGAGAATGGTTGATTCAACTAGGCTAGGAGGTAAAATGAGCCCATATAATTACCCATTTATGAGGCTCATCATCACCCCCCTAATGTAAGTGTTGCTCATCCTCTGAGCAACTTATTCCATATCCTCATCTTTGATGGCCCTGGCAGCCTCCTTGACATCCCATGCTTCTGATGCGGTCTCCTCTTCCTTGTTATAGAATCCTACATTTTTGTCTACCTCTTCCCAGTGTTTTTGTTGTTCTTCTTCTTTTCTTCCTTCTAGCATTCCAAGTAGCAATGGGGGGCTCAATTTGAGGCAAATCCAAATGACCTTCAACCTCTGCATGGAGCGCTTGTACATTGGCACTCTCCTTAATTCCTCTTTCATCCTCATTGGGGAGTGATACTCCCTGATCTGCAGACTGTGTGGTAAAGTGTTCCATCTCGTCATACAAGCATGCACACAGTCATCCCCAAGTAATCTTTCCATATCCTCAAAATGTGCAATGGCTTGTGCCTGATCACTAATGTATCTAGGGGAAATTTGAGGGTTGTGTGCAAGAAGGTTATGTGTGCTGATGAGGGCCATGGGATCTGATGGCTTAGCTATGATCATTAAGGGCTCATTCTGCTCCTTTATCATCAACTTTCTTATTTCTACTACCCTTAACTCTTCATGGTTCATCCATGAGGCCATGGCCATAAGTTGCAGGTCCCTTAGCCTAACATTGGGGTCCCACACATTCATGTCTATGAGGGCCATGTTATGCAGATAGAATTCTGCCATCTTTGCCTTATCTTCTGATGTGCTTGGTCACACAGGCCCATAAACTACCTGTAATCGTGGAAAGGCATTGTGCCCCTATATGCCAAGGTCTTGATCTGAAGTTGCATCCATTGGTACTTGAGATACAGGCTATAGGACTTTGTTGGTGTCATACATTACAATGCCTCCATGGACCAGCTGGCCACGCACGCCAATTGGGTCTCTTTCTCTTGCAGTTGTCTTCTTCACAATTCATTTTTAGTTTCCAAATGACTTCTTATGATTGCTTCTCTGTGTCTGACAACACTTAATTCTCTGCCCATTTATCTGATTTTGTTCTCCATATGACCAATATCCTCAACTCCCTTGGATTTGGCTATTTGCATCCACCTATGGGTCCTTACTCTTTCTTTCTCCAACTCAAAGAATAGTGGAATTGAAAATTTTTGTGGAATGATTCTCCCCCCCTCAAGAAGATTGTAGTAAGAGCTAGGACTAGGCTATGGGTTAGGTTCTTATGCCTCTGTTGCTTCCTCCTTCCCCTATGGCTGTCCTTTTACCATTTTTTCAAGCTTTTCGGTCTCCTGTAGTTTTGGCAGGGTCTCCTGTATAACAGTTTGTTCCTCCTGTAGATTTGTTTTTGAGTCATGTAGTTCTACTTTTTCTTTCCATGTGGGAGATCTAGGAGTCCCCCTTTCATAAGTAATAGGTGCCTTGGAAGGGGATTCCTTTCCTTGGGCAGAGCGTGAATCTTCAATAACAATAGGCACTTTAGAAGAAGGCTAGAGTTTCATGTTTTGATCCTTGTGCTCTTCCTAGCCCTGAAGTACATTTAGGTATACCTCTTCCTCTTTTGTATTGGTTTAATTGGGGTGTTGAGGGCAATGAGAGAAGTTGTTGCCTCTCTTTCTAGAGTTTCAGGAGACACTTCTGTCTTTTCTACCCTTTTGTTTCCTCCTGTATTTTTCTCTGTCTCTAGTTGTTATGTTTCACCCTGCTCTGTTTTGGTTTCTTTATTCTTCCCTTCTTGTTCCTTAGTTTCCTCTCCTTCTCCCCCTTGCTGCTCTTCCTCCTCACTACCAGTAGGGCTAATATCATAGGTCAGGGCCTTAATGTCATCTTCAGCAATCATGTTTCAGAAAATTTCCCATGCTATGGGGATTGTGAATGTATGGAGGGCTTCTTCCACTAAAATTTTGATTAACCCATGGTGAGGTAGCTGGTCTGGATTTCCTGCTTTTGATTTAGCATTGGAGTCAATGAGGGACTGCAAGAGGAAGTAAGGGATGTTGAGCTTCTGAGGGGCTGGAGTGTCCATGCCATACCTTAATTCATGCATGATTCTAAAGTGGTAACCATAGACAATGCTATACCTCCCCTCAAAGGAAATATACTTGATTATTTGATAGCTAACTTCATCCCAAGGGTATGGTATGCTAGCCCTTCAATGACATTCTTATCTTCTACAGGGGTTTCATTATTTTGAAAGAAATTTTTCTTGGCAGCCTAGCCAATTGGTTTTTCATCCTTGCTACAAGGCCACCGAAGAGGAAGGGTAGTGACCCTACTGATCAATTCAAGGGTTATCTCCATGTAGAGGCTTATAAAAGTGACAATGGCATGTGTTCTAGAGTGAGGGACCAAAGAGTAGGCAAATTCCTAAGCAATTTACCCATCAAACCCTCAGAATTTCTCAAAAAAGTTCATCCAATTCACTCTTGTGAATATTTCCACTACTTGGGGGTGTGCATGAAGCCTGGAGGAGTTGGTTGGCTCCTTCCTCATAAAACTTCCTATAATTTTGTCTATGCTTCCTTGGAAAACCAACTATGGAAATGGGGAGAACAATTTTTTTAAGAAAACAGAGAGCCAGAGACTGTGTTTTCTCTTTTGAACAATAAGCAACAATTCTTTTATGAATTTCCTCCACCCCACAGTTCTATTTTCTCGTCAAAAACTAAACCACTGTTAGAATATTTTGATATTCAATGGGGGTATGCTAACAACCTACCTTTGCAGCCTCGGAATTGTGCTAAAAACCATGTTTTTCCTCCCCAAAATAACTTATTGGCCCTCCCGTAGAACACTACCAGCCCTCCTGTAGGATTCCTGTAGGTTCTCCTGTAGAACCTGTAAGTGCTCCTGTAGAACATTGAGAGCAGAGATATTGGAGAGATCAGTGGAGAATGATGGGTACGAGGCTTGTAGGGGCACGAGAAGGTAGCAGGAGTGGAGTTTCGAGGAGAGAATGAAAGAGAAAGGTGGTGAGAGTTCTTCGGCGATGAGTACTTATGACTATTTATCGATATTTCTGGTGATGGAGGGTGAGCTGGCCAAGTGTACGTTGGCCCCATTTGGACCGTTGGTCCCCACATACCTTGTCATCATTTCCCTTTCCTCGTAATCATCTCTCATAATTGCATTGGAGTTCCCATCTCCTCCACTACCTGTCCTCGACATCTTCTCTTGAGTTTGACTAAGCACACGTGTGGTGACACCTCCGAATGAGTGAAGTCAACTAGACAAGGGTGGCCAAGTTAACTGCCCACCTCAACCTCAACCAGCCTCAACCATATCATTGTTGTTGCATGATCTCTAATTATACTAATGAAAACAAAGGAGCGGATTAGTCACTTATCTGAGATCCAAATGCGTTTGCTATGAGTTTCCATGGCTTTTCCTTCTGCTGCATGCCTTTATTTCTTCTGTTGCATGCTTGTCTGCTTGCTGAGATATGGTTGTGTTGTGTTCAAGTTCCTCTCTAGCTTGATTTGATCTTCAGGAGCTTGCTTCAATCTTCATATTTGCATCCTCATGTTTTTGATGCTAGATTTAAAGGGGATCAACTGCTACAGGAATTCCTACGGGAGTTGCTGTAGCTGCTTCTCCCTTTGAGATTTTAGCTTTTTCTATGCTTGGATATGTGAGGATGATGCCAAAAGTGCAGATAGAGATGGAGAGGTAAAGGGTAGGCTTTAGGTGAGGTGAATGATGTTGTTCCCTTTTTTTATTTTTTTGTTTTTTTTTCTTTTCTAAAAAAATGTTTTTTTCTGTTGTGGGGAGAAGAAGGTCAAGAAATGATGGAAGAGAGGTTTGAAGAAAACAAGAGGATTTATAAATCCTTTATGAAGCGTTTTTGTCCCTCAAACTGCATTCTGTAGCCACTTCTGGATCTCTATAATTTCTACAGGAGCCTCCTGTAGAAAACACAGTTTTCCCTGGGCACCTCCAAGGGAGGTCTTCACCGAGGGATCTTATTCTTTTCCCTCTTTTTTATTCTTTCCAACCCATTGACCACCTCGTGGAGGTTTTCAATAAATGAGCCAGTCTGAGGTGCCTCCAAGGAGGTTTTCACCTTAGATTTTTATTTTTTTCTCTTATTTTTCTTTTTTTTTTCTTTTTTTCTCTACCCTACCCTACTTGGAACACAAAATCACTTTCAAATATAATAATACTTCCAATGGAGCCATGTGCACATCGAGATGATAGACAAAATGATGCGGAGGCTTGAAATGTGTGCTTTGACATGTATCCAGATTTTAGAGACCAAATGATTTGACTTTGAAGGGATCTGTTGGGTCCTTATAATACTAGTGATTACCCCATTAATATTGTAGTTGCATCCCTTATTAATATTGTTGTGCCCCTATTATCCCCATATTGTTATTCATGTGTCCCATAGAATCCATCTATTGTTATTTTTGTGGCTTTATATTATTATTGTTAGGTCAGCTGGGTTATATTGTGACTCCTTAGACTCCTATATATAGAAAGGAGGTTTTGTCATTTGAATCATCCAAGAATTGCTCACTTATGTAACGTAAAGGAGGTTTCCCCCTTGAAGAGGCTGAATACTAAGGCATTGATCTATCTTTTCTATCTTTTCTTGAGTTGGTTTCATAATATTTGGTATTAGAGCTTTGGATTCTAGGGTTTCGGTGCTCCAAACAGGTCATCGTGGAATTTTCGCTATAACCTTTTTTCTGTGACATTTCAGATGCTAAAACAAAACCCATTTGAGAAGAAATCACGCTGAACCTCGGATCCTAATTTCAAAGATGTTCGCGCTATATGTGCGGAGATATGGTCTGAGGAAGTTGGTATTCTTGCAGACTCCTAAATTTCATTCCAAACAGGTGACCTAGGGAAAATCGTCATAACTTTATCTCTGAGCATCTGATTGAAATTTAGTAAGAAGGTACAGAAAGAGGATGGACTTTAGTTTCTTGTATATATTTTTCAGAGCCAAAGGTCGAAACAGTGACTCGTGACACATTGTACAAGTTCACTCTACTGAACTAGTCTATAATCAGGTCACTGTGGGAGATTTTTCATAACTCTTTCTTGGAGAATCCAATTTGGATCAGATTGGTGACATTGGAAAGAGGACACAGAGGGCTACTGCAGGTCACAATTTTAGAACTAGATGATTTGAAAGTATAGAGATACATTAGAGGCAATATCGAGCTCCTACAAAGTGAGAAAAAGTGTGTAGATTCTTTTAAATTTTTGCTTAAGATTGGTTTGAAAATTTATTTTTAAGGAATTCAAAGGGCATAGTAGAGTAATATTATCAGTAACGGATGCCCCAAGGAAATAAAATGCAAACACCTAGTAAGCAACCTGAAAGCCCTAGCATGACTCATGAAGAAGAGGAAGAAATGCTACATGATATATCAAAATTACAAGAACAAGTGCAACAAATGTCACACTCACAAAAGCTAACAGAAGCTAATATAAATGGTGTGGAATCTAAGATAAAGGGCATGGAAGCTAAGATGGATGATTTGAAGATAGATTTGAAGACAGATTTGAAGAGAGATATGGCAGATTTTAAGACAGATTTTAAGACAGACATGGTAGATTTGAAGACAAATTTGACAAATTGTATACAAGAAATACTTACTAATGGTGAAAAGGTTGTAAAGGAAACTCATGATGCGAACAAAAGAAATGTTAATCATGATTTCATTGACTCTAATGTGGGATCAAAGACCCACCATATTCCAAAAATTGATATGAGGAAGTTTGATGGCAAGGATCCCGCAACATGGATATTACAGATGGAGCAATTTTTCGATCTCAATAATGTGCAAAAAACACAAAAGGTACGTATTGCAACTTTATATTTGGAACCAAATTAGTTTGTGTGGTATCAATGGCTTTGCTCTCGTAAACAAATTATCACTTGGGAAAATTTTACAGAAGAATTGATAGCACATTATGAGGATACAAAAAGCAACACTTTTTTTAGCCAATTGATAAGTCTCAAACAAAAGGGTTCAATAATGGAGCACATTCAGGAGTTCCAAAAATTGAACATAAGGGTAAAAAGTATTCCAGAGGAGCATAGGATTGATGTGTTCATAGGGTCTTTAAAGGATAATATCCAACATGATGTTCACCTTTGGGAACCTAATTCATTAGAGAAGGCATTCAGGTTAGCAAGAAAAATGGAAAGCAAAATTATGGCAACCAGGAAGCATATCACTCACAACTATAAAGATGGAAGTGTTGTTGCCCCTAGTCTTCCACAACCTATAAGGTTGACACCACAACAATTGGAAGAAAAAATAGCAAGAGGGCTTTGTTACAGTTGTGATAGCAAATACACTAAAGGTCATAAGTGCGCTGAGAAGAAATTATTCTACATAGATTGCGAAGAGGATGAAGAAAAGGAGCAAGAAAGGTCAAAAGAAGAGGATATACTGTAAGAACAAAGCCTAGATAAAGAAGAAATGAATCCTACCATAGCTTGTAATTCATTGGTTGGAATTACCACTCCTCAAACCATCAAGATAGAAGGACAAATCAAGAAGAAAAAGGTAATAGTGTTGATTGATTCAGGAAGTACCCACAATTTTATTGATTGTAAGGTAGCAAAAGAATTGAATTGCTTATTATATCCAGCACCAGAGTGTCAAGTGATGGTTGCAAATGGAGGAACAATAAATTGCTCTCGAAAGTGCCATAATATCAAGCTATTGATGGGAGAATATGTAGTGACTAGCTCAATGCTTTCCATTCCAATGGGAGGTGTTGATGTTGTACTAGGAGTCCAATGGCTACAATCCTTGGGTACGATAGCTTTTAATTTTCAAGAACTTTTCACAAAATTTTCTGTGGAAGGAAAGGAAGTTGAATTAAGGGGTATTGCAAGGAAACCAAGAAAGATAATCAGCTCTAATAGTATGACAAAGCTTCTAAAAATGGAACAAAGGGGTTTAATTGCACAATTATGTTTACTAGATGCTTCCACATTGGAATCATCTATTTCTCCAGATCTCCAAAAAGCCTTGAACAATCATTCCAAGGTATTTGAGACTCCAAAAGGTCTCCCACCTATTCATGATCATTATCATGCTATTCATCTAATTCCAGGAAGTGTTCCTCCAAACATCAGGCTGTACAGATATCCCTATGCCCAAAAGAGTGAAATTGAACGTATGGTTGCAGAAATTCTAGAGGTTGGTATAATTCAACCAAGTCAAAGTTCTTTCTCTACTTCAGTAGTATTAGTGCACAAGAAGGATGGATCATGGTGCATGTGTTCGGATTATAGGGAGCTCAACAAGCTCACTATTAAAGATAAGTTTCCCATTCCTGTCATTGATGAATTACTGGATGAATTGCATGGATCAATTTACTTCACCAAGTTGGATCTTCATTCAGGATATCATCAAATCAGAATGAAGACTTAAGACATTCCGAAAACAACATTTAGAACTCATGAGGGTCATTATGAATTTTTGGTCATGCCTTTTGGCCTTACCAATGCACCTTCAACATTTCAAGGTTTGATGAATTCCATTTTCAAACCATTCCTTAGAAAATTTGTGTTAGTATTTTTTGATGATATACTAATCTACAACAAGTCTTGGAAGGATCATGTTGAACATGTTGACAGGGTGCTACAACTATTGGAGGAGAAACAATTATATGCAAAAAGATCCAAATGTTTCTTTGGAGTACAAGAGGTGGAATATCTGGGTCATATTGTATCTCATGAAGGAGTTAAGGTAGACCCTAGCAAAATTAAAGCCATTAAGGAATGGAAAATCCCCACATCCATAAAGAATTTGCGAGGATTTTTGGGTTGACAAGGTATTATCGCAAGTTTGTTAAGAATTATGTGAGAATAACAGCACCTCTAACACCATTATTGAAGAAAGATGCATTTTCATGGACTCCAGAAGCAAAAAAGGCCTTCAAACATCTTAAAGAGGCAATGTGCCAAGCCCCGGTCTTAGCTACACCAGACTTCACAAAAACCTTTATTGTGGAATGTGATGCTTTAGGAAATGGAATTGGTGCTATTTTAATGCAAGATGAAAGACCCATTGCTTTTGAAAGTTGTCCAATTAAGGGAAAGTTTTTACACAAGGTATTTATGAGAAGGAAATGTTGGCAATACTCCATGCACTTAAGAAATGGTGACCCTACCTAATGGGAAGACACTTCAAGGTAAAAACAGATCATGATAGCCTTAAATACTTTTTAGAACAAAGATTATCCTCTGAAGAGCAACAAAAGTGGGTCACAAAGATGTTGGGTTATGACTTTGAAATCATCTACAAAAAAGGGAAGCAAAATGTGGTGGTAGATGCACTCTAAAGAATGGATGAGGACGTGGAAGAATTGTTGTGCACCATTTCTATTATCCAACCATATTGGATAAACGAAGCAAGGGAGGAATGGAAGAATGATGAAGAAGTGTGGGCACTTATTCAAAAGTTACAACAAGATTCCAATACGTTTGATACATTTAGCTGGCAAAATGATTCTTTATGGTACAAAGATCACTTATACCTCTGTAAGAATTCCAACTAAAACAAAATATTCTTATGGAATTGCACACTTCTCCCTTAGGAGGGCACTCAGGATTTTTAAAAACTTACCACAGGGTTAAGAAGGAATTTTTTTGGGATGGCCTTAAATCGGATATTCAAAAGTTTGTGGTGGATTGTTTGGTTTGCCAACAAAATAAAGTTGAAACAATTAAGACCCCGGATCTATTACAACCTTTATCCATTCCAAGCCAACGTTGGGAGGAGGTTTCAATGGATTTTATCACAGGTTTACCCAAGTCTGAGGGAAAGAGTGTCATCATGGTGGTAGTTGATAGACTTACCAAGTATGCACACTTTTGTGCATTATCTCATCCATTTAAAGCCAGTACAATATCTACTGCATTTATGGAAACAATTCAAAAGCTACATGGAAACCCAAAGATTATTGTAAGTGACAAAGATCCCATTTTCACTGGAAATTTTTGGACAAATTTTTTTTCTTGTCTTGGTACTCAGTTAGCTCATAGCTCATCTTATCATCCTCAATCTGATGGGCAAACAGACACAATGGATCAAATGGTTGCCTCTGCCTGAATGGTGGTATAACACTTCCTTCCATACAACAACAAAAATGACCCCATTTATGGCACTTTATGGATATCAGCCACCATCCATCACATCATATTTAAGAGAAAATTTTAAGGTTCAAGCAGTGGAACATCACATCGAACATCAACAACAAGTTCTCCAACTCTTAAAGGATAACGTCGTGTTGGCACAAAATAGAATGAAACAACAAGCAGATCAACATCGCAGCGAAAGAAGTTTTGATGTAGGTGATTGGGTATTTCTACGGCTACAACCATATAAGCAAATGTCCCTCAAGCAAGCTAAGAAGGATAATAAATTATCACCAAAGTATTATGGTCCATACAAGGTGTTGCAAAAGATTGGTACTATGGCATACAAATTGGAGCTTCCTGCAGCTTCTCGATTGCACCCAGTTTTCCATGTCTCATGTTTAAATAAGGTTATAGGCGACAAGATCACAGTTCAAACAATATTGCCAGAACTTGATGAGGAAGGAAAAATTATATTGGAACCGGAAGTAGTCACAGAAACAAGAACTCAATAGCTACGAAATCAATCAATTTCGGAGTATCTTATCAAGTGGAAGAACTTATCCGCTGAAGATTCCACATGGGAAGATGAGAATTTTATACAAAAGCATCCAAAACGGCTCAAGTGTTGAGGACAACACTTTTTTGAAGGAGAGGGGCATGTTGGGTCCCTATAATACTAGTGATTACCCCATTAATATTGTAGTTGTATCCCTTATTAATATTGTTGTGCCCCATAAAATCCCTCTATTGTTATTTTTGTGGCTTTATATTATTATTGTTAGGTCGGCTAGGTTATATTGTGTCTCCTTAGACTCCTATATATAGAAAGGAGATTTTGTCATTTGAATCATCCAAGAATTGTTCACTTATGTAATGTAAAGGAGGTTGCGCCCTCGAAGAGGCTGAACTCTAAGGCATTGATCTATCTTTTCTATATTTTCTTGAGCTGGTTTCATAACAGGATCAAGCATAGTTGAGGAAGAGAGTGATGCTGCAAATTAGTGACTGTCTGGAACCATATTTCAATATACTTATGATGTCCTTAGCCCTTTTGCTGATCTGGATCATTCTTCATGTCTTATTCTACCATTATCTTCACATCTTCCTCTTATTGTTGATTTTTCCCTTTAATACATGGAGGACTTGATGGTAACCATGAGGTAGCTCTCTTGATCTCTAATTTTGATGTCTTCTCTTCATCAAGTACAGCCCATGGTTCTTTGATCTTTTCCTTTGAATCTTCTTCTTCTAGATGTGGTCCTTCAATGGTATCAACATAATATCTTTTTTGCAATACTCTTCCTAAGCTATGGTGAATACCATTGAGCTCGAGAGGAGTTGTTTGGAGGTGTTGTACCTCAACATTATAAATGGGTTGAGCTACTTCAATGTGTGGGTTTGGAAATGGTGGTATAGGTAGTCGAGTGGGAGTGTATATTTGAGATGGATGTGGATGGGGTTGTGGTTGGGCAAGTGGTGGAGGCAGAAGATCAGGAAGAGAAATGTATTGGGGCATCCACGATGCATTCCACTAAGGTTGCGGATGAGCATAGGGTGGAAAGGAATGGGTGGCTAGTTTGGCATGATATGGAGATGCGAAGGACCAAGGAGGAGGTGTGGACCAAGAAGGATGAGCAGGGGGACCCCAAGAAGGTATGGAGGTGACTTGGTTGGGGTTGTAGTATGCCTAATATGTCCCTTACATCCCCTGCTGGTATGGTCTAGGTCCGTGCAGCCTTTTTTGGTTTATGTAATAGATCTATTCAGTGACTCCTTCAGCCCCTTGGTATACAGCTTTAAGTCCAGGCAAGCATGGGCACTTGTCTGTAGAATGATTTTCTTCACAGATTGAACAAACCTCTATAGAGTTCAATGGGCATTCATTCCTAGGATGCCTCCTGGTGCATCTAGGGAAAAAAATGGCCAAAGCCGTCTCTGCTTCCTCTTGTTTTCTTTTGATATGTAAGGTATCCATTTTCATGGCAAGAAGCTACGGCATCTCACTCTTGAAATTTTCCAGCATGTTTCCAATTTCACCTTTAATGTATGAGTTGGAAGAAAAATTACTACCCCCAGCATTTCTGTTTCCAGCCATTGGCTCTAGAGGAATGTTTTCTTCTTCTTTTTCCCCTATAGGTTCTTCAAATATGTCTAGATGTTCACCTAAGGGTTCTTCTTGATTGCAGCCACCGAAGAAGAGAGAAGGTTGGCTGTGTGAAGCAGTGGGGGTGTTAGGAAAATTATTTTCCTGAATTATCTCTATTCCTATGAGGCATGAAAGGAAATCTTTTTGGTTGGTTTTTCTTTTTTTCCACACTAAAAGTAACTGCAAAACTCAAATTGATTGAAAAAAACAAATTGCAACTAACTGAAATGAAGTTTGTAGAATTGAAGAGAAAAGTAAGGAAATGCATAACTTGAAAGAAGAGAAATGACTAGTCTACTTTTGCTGAAATGAAATTTGCAGAATTGAAAAGGAAAGCAAGGAATTACAGAACTTGAAAGAAGATAAATTACTAGTCTACTTTTTCTGAAATGAAATTTACATAATTGAAAAGGAAAGCAAGGAAATGCAGAACTTGAAAGAAG